>WEKX01001806.1:77198-90348 GCA_013390025.1 Pitta sordida | reverse complement strand
GGACCGAGGGGCCGCGGGTTCGAGACCTGCGGCGGCGCCATCCCCGCCTCCCCCTCTGTAGGCCGAGTGCCGTTGTCATAATTACGGAATTTGTGTGATTCCGCCCTTAGGGCTGAGAAGGATAGTGGGGTTTGAAGGCGTGTTTGTTGTTGCTGCCGTCAGTAGATTTTGCGCAGATCACAGAATTAATTAGGCTGGAAAAGACCTTTGAGATCATTAAGTCCCACTTCTGACCAATCACCACCAGCCCAAAACCACCCTGGCCGTAAGTGCCGTGTCCAGTCTTTCCTTGGGCACCACCTGGGGCAGCGACTCCACTGCCTCTCTCTGCAGCCTGTTCCACTATCTAATCCCTCTTCTTGTTTAGAAATTCCTCCTAATATCCAACCTAACCCTCCCCTGGCACAGCTTGTTCCCTGGGAGCAGAGGCCGACACCCGCCTGGCTACAGCCTCCTGTCAGGCCGCTGTAGAGTGACAAGGTCCCCCCTGAGCCTCCTTTTCTCCAGGCTAAACACCCCCGGCTCCCTCAGCTGTTCCTCACAAGATTTGTGCTCCAGACCTTTCCCCAGCCCCGCTCTGGACCCGCTCCAGCACCTCAGTGTCTGAACCGAGGGGCCCAGAACTGGACACGGGACTCGAGGTGCGGCCTGACCAGGGCCGAGCACAGAGGGGAAAATCACCTCTTGGAAAACATGCAGTGCTGGAATATGTTGAGGGATCACACCTATGGGAACGTGTGCGGCGATGCTTTGCTGCTGTTGGCCTGCAGCAAAGGGTTTGGGAAAGGAGAACATCAACATACAGATGAGCAGTGGGAAAACATGGGCATGGAAAGAAACTGTTCCACTTTAGTTTGGCACTAAACTGCATTTCTCTTACCTCACACTATAAACGCTGAGTGAAAAAGAGCAGATTGAGAATTACACTACTACTGGTAAAGTTAATTCTTTTATTGTATGATACTGCCTGTTGTCTTAATTCATAACTTTATCTGAAGAATGCAGAACTGTACACAAAAAGCAAACTATTTTCGTTTCCTGGTTTTGGGCAACCAAATGTTTTGTTCCTATTTTTCTCAGGTTTTTTGTGTTTCATTGTTTTTCTTTCAAGTACGCAAGGGTTGGGGCCCTCCTATTGCTGTGGGTGGCTGGTGGGGAAGTGCAGCACAGAGGAGGCACAAATGCCATCAGGGATACCAGAAAGGTGACTGCACATAGTTCCAGCCCAGCAAAGAACTCTAGGAGCAGCTCCAGGCCTCAGATTTAGAAGGTCCACACTTTGTTTAGTCAAGTTCAAAGAGTGAGTGCTGATAAACAACCCCTGATGTGACAGGTCAGTCTTCCTTCAGGCATTTACATTGTCCTTCAACCAACCACCAGAAGCTGCTGAAAATGTTCCCATTGCTGAACTGCCCACTATGTATTGACATGCTCCTACTGGTACAACTTTGTTAGAGAAACTTTTTTTTTATATCAATATAAAAAACTTACCCTAAAAGAACTTGGTAAAACAGAAACTTGCCTACCTGGAAAGTGGGCAAACTTATTATTAAATACCTGCATTAATGATTACAGCAAGAATGATTTCTTAATAGATGAATTATTAAGGACGTTTTCAATGAAAAATCGTACAAAACTTCACAATAGACAAATTTCCTCATTATTATTGCAAGCCGTTTCCTCAAAATGTGGCAATATATGCCATGTGCCAACACTAAACAGCAAATGCAAGGCATTATCTATGTTATTTTTGGAACTAGATTTTTTTTTGAGTGATCATAGCTCCAAGCTATCAGACGGAAACTTGGCATCAACCTCTATAAATAAAGAGGGTGGTTAGTACATGGACTATAAAAGCAGTACTTAAGAACAGCAAGAATTTCTAACCTGCTCAATGACAACACACTTGTAAAACTGCACCAGGGCATTCTGAGAACAAGGACTTGATGGTCTGCCACTTAAAGTCCACTGCCTCATGTGGTTGGTATTATAATGATATTTGCCATTTGGTTAACTGAGATCAATGAGGTACAAAGCAGGCCTGTAGGCAATCTAACTCTTCACTAGAAAACAAACAAACAAACAAACAAACAAGCAAAGAAAAATTAAACATGAATAACTGGGATATTAGCATCCTTAGAATAAATGCACAGTAACAATAAGCTGCAACGTGGTGTTTAAGTGAGCTGTTAGGGAGAAACCCAAGCCAGAAGTGAGTATTTGGTAGATTAAACTGATATGTTTACTCGTATTTTTACAAACATACTTGCCTGTACGATTCCTCCATCTGGACTGGCAAGGATATTTCTACGAAAACTCTGAAGCCTGAAAAAAAATAGTATACACCTTTTTTTCCCTATGTCTTGAGAAATCTATTTGTTCAAATTTCATTCAGGGAGGAGAGAACTGTAATGCGGGGGGCGGGGGGTTGCCTTCAATTATTTCCTGTTGGAATTTTTTCAAAAAATTATCTCTTAAAATCATTGTATACAAGTCTCATTCTTCAATCCAAATAAACATCAAAGATGACTTTGGATCAGCTCTTCATGTAGACCTGTCTTCAGCTTTGAATATCTGAGTGACTCGTGTTTGTTGATGAATATTCTTATGCACAGGCTAAACACAGGTTGGCTTGAGCGTGCACTGGGGTGCACAGAGGTCTTTGAGGTAAAACTATTTAGAATGGAGAAAGGTTACCCAGAAGATAGCAAGAGGGGGCAGGGGGTAGGGTTGCCCTTAGATAGCTGCATGAAGTGGTTGCTCCTTTAAATTTGGAGAGTGAAAATAAGAATATATGAGACAGATTACGGAAGTAACTGCTGCCGTTTGAAAATCCTGGTGACAAAGGTAACTCTACCCAGGACAAGAGGGGTCCCTCAGGATTCATATGGCCCCAGGCATTTGTGGTGCGCCAGGCAGCGATGGGGAGGGAGTCCCCAGCAAGGGAATCCCTGCCTGCTGCACAGGAGCCTCAGCCAGAAAGCCCATTGCAGGCTGCTGTCAGACGCTATCTAAGGATTCCAGCCCATGGAATTCCTCCCATTTGTCAGTCGAGGCTGCCATTCCATGTTTTCTCACAGCAAGGAATGTTTCCAAAATGAACATAGTGAGAGGATTTGAGCTTTTCATTCTAATGCAGTGGCTCTTGACATCTCTGAGCATTTCTGAGAGAAATACAGGTTTTATTTGAATTCTGATTATTCACCCGTTCTATATTTATATATTTGATTTCTAGCCGAATTTTTTCCAATTATCTCTGCAAAGCTGTGTGTTCTTCTTTGGTATGCGGATGACATATATAACATAGACTGGCAGAGATGGTGCACATTTCTCTCACTTTTTGGCATCCTCTGGGGCTGTGTTCCTCAGATATGGAGCTGGCAAACTGATTTGCTGAAGGCAATGGGTATATTATCATCAGTTTTAACATGACCATAATTTTACTCGCAGTTTTGTCAATGTGTCAGTAGGATTCTTTTTATTCTGGTGAAAAGGGAGCTAAAATAAAGATTCTATACGGTTTGTAGGACTAAAGCTCTAAAAATGGAAAGCTGTAATTTCTAAAGCTGGAAAATATCTGTAGATTAAAAAATAAGAAAGAATAATATTGCTGTTCTTATATCCCAGTATCAAGTTGCACAGTATTCAAAAGTCTGCAAAATAAATAAAATTAGGTAAGATTGTGATGTTCTGTGTAACGTGGGTAAGCTGAAATATAAGACCCCATTCTGCAGTCTCCATCAGTTTTGCTGATAGGAGAATGAGAGAAAAAATATTATTGTTTAACCAAAGATATCCAAAGAAAGTGGAAAGAAAAATAAACTTATACGTATTACTTTTTAATGTATCTTTATTTTTCATCGTGGTGGCTTTGTGAAAACATTTTAATGAAAGATGCCTATCAAAGCACATTGCACTTTAATCTTTCTTGATGTTGCCTGGGAGACACAAGCCTTAAGACTGAAATGTAAGTATTTGAAAAAAGATGTTTGCACACTGTAACAAAAGTTGTTTTCTTCAGGGAAGCTTTGTGAAGGAGACAGAATGTTTATTCTCCAGCTGCTTCTGTGTTTCAAAACTGCATCCCTGACTTTCAGCTTCAAGGACTTGAGGCAGATAATAAATTTCAATTTTGCAAAATTTTTAGAATTCCTATATTACTTCAATTGGCATTGAAATCTCCATTTATGTGTATTTATAAATATGTGCATTTAATTATTCTATACAGTATGGGCGGCAAGTCCAGGACAGGTGCAGAAAGACTTAAACCATCATGCCTAAAAACTTTGGGACTGGCTGTACTCTGACAGGCTTGAAGTCCACGTTCAAAGCCTTGTTCCAAATCAAGCTGAGAGACGTTATGAACAGCATTTGTGATCCCAGTTGCACGCTCCACACGGACAACAGTTCCCATTGCCTCCCCCATTCCAAACAGGACAGAGTTCTCAAGTACCCTACTGATTTGGGATGAGATATTTGGGAGAGCACTTGATTTATGGGAGGGTCAGAGTGTTGTCATGAATCTGCCTTTCAGAGACTCTGATTTTGAGTTCTTGTGTAGAGACAGGCTGATGGGGTCTTCTTGTAGGACCCCAGCTCCAGGATTGCATTGATCAGAAGGGGCTGGGAAGGCTGTAGCACTGTACAGTCAGCAATGCCTGGGGACATATTCAGCCCTTCCATCCACACACTACTGCATCCAGCTCTCATGTTAATCCCACTCTCAAATAACACAAAGTCAGGCAACGTCCTCTTTGGCCGGGACACCTGAGTCTACGTCAGAGCCCAGCTGGCCTGGCTATGACAGCAGAACTTCACTGGGTGCACAGAGAAGCAGTGCACAGTTACAAATTTGTCCAGTGGAAGAAATCTCAGAGCCCAGAGGGATCTGTCAGCAGAATGGTTGGATGCTTTGGGAGCTGGGGGAGAAGCCATGAATAAGATCTGGGGACACCGGTGATGACAGATGTCACTTTACTGGAGTTAAATGCCTGAACCTCACTGTGAATCTTCACTGAATTAAAATTCCATTTAGGTAATTTCAGTATCATAGAGTAGTATTTAAATGAGTTATATGACTGTATGTTCTGAAAAATGGAAGCAATATATAATCACATCAGTAATAGCAATAATGGATCAGCAACTTAAATTTTATGACAGATTATGAAGATAAAAGTGACAATAAAGTACCAACTGTTTTAACTTGGCATCCAGTTCTGGAAGCACTCATTTAACTTAGCAGGATGTTCCTTGTGCTTCTGTAGATGGCACCTTGGGGAACAAAGAATTTGCTGGCTAAAGGAGAGCTAATACAGGCTACCACCACAGTGCTTTTGACAGGAGAAGGAAAAGCCCTGTCTCGGTCCTGCAAAACTGTCCTAGATATTTTTCTTCAAAATTATTTTTAAAAACAAATTTGAATAATTTACTGTATTATCATGAATTCTCAGTTTCCTCTCATTCAAATCCTTTGGTTATAAGCGTGGCCAAAATTTTTCATTATCACACCATTATATTAGAAAAGGTTTCAGAACATATTTTGGTAAGAAACTATTTGACATCACCTTTTTTACAAAGGTGGCTTATAATGTCACCATGTCCCTTCTGTTTCCCTGCCTTCTGGTCCTGCACTGCGTTACCTCCCCTTTTGCTCAGCACAGGCAGCCTGTGGCCACACAGTGGACTCACAGGGATGAAAACCAACTTTTTTTCCATCTGCCATTTTTGGGTTGAGTCAGTTCTTTAACCTAATCTACTCAGTAGCTGTAAGTGTGCCAATGCTTGAAGGAGAGAGCTGATGGGAGAACGAGGGTACAAGAGCACTGAGCTGTACAGCTGATCCATGCAGCCCTTCCACTGAATATTGTCAATGAAATTATGCATGTGTTTATGGTTTGTCTGATGTCACATGTTTCTTCTGCTAACTACAACAGTAACATCTGCTAAATACGATACTCATGAATCATGTAAATTTTGTCTTTACTTAAGATTTCTGATAGAGGGCAATGTTAGAACAGGTTATCTTCTGCCCTCATTTCTCACAGTCTACAAACGATGGTATGTCTGGCTCTTCACGGACGTGCAGCCAAGCTAATATTTCACTTGAGGTCCCCAGGAGCTGAAGTCTCATTTTGTCACACATGCCTCCAAGGAAACCACATGGACTATGTGATACATATCACTGCCTGTTTATTTTTACTTTTCCAAAAGGGCAGTGATTTACCTGTTGGTAAATTTACATCTTTGAATATATTCCCCCTTTCTTTATCAAAATTAAATAATCTCCCAGGAGGCACTGGAGTTTATTGTAGCACTTACTCCTTATATATGAGGATAAGTGATCACCTA
This sequence comes from Pitta sordida, assembly GCA_013390025.1. NCBI lineage: Eukaryota > Metazoa > Chordata > Aves > Passeriformes > Pittidae > Pitta > Pitta sordida. Next base: position 84,000 of record WEKX01001806.1, on the reverse strand, counting down.
GCAGTGGTATTTTGGATGTTTTATCTTTGGGTCTTTTCTGCAAGTTCTACTATTCTACAAAGTTCAGTCAAGGAGTACATTTTATTTTTTCTGACACCTGAAATGCAGAAACACAACAACAAGTTTTTAGTTAATTCCACCACCACCCTTTGCATCTTTTTGTGCTTTGTTTATTCTGCAGATAAAAACATTCAACATTCAGTAAAAACATTTTTTTACCAGGCTTTTCTGGACTTGGGCTAAATAATGTACCAGATTCTTCCAAGTCAAATTCCTTTGAATCACATTTATTCTGCTTGGGTGAAGTAGTAATGGGATCAACTATCTTTCAATTAAACTGTGAAGATAGACATGAACTTGCACTGAATTCCCTGGATTTGGAAAATACGACATGAAAAATGACTTTCTTAAGATAAGACATGCATTAAGAAAAAGAGAGATACAGCTGGAAGAACTGCTGACACTTGTTACATGAATTTGAGGCAGCAGTAAGGTAAGGAGGCACCTTTCTTGCCTAAAGCACAACTTGGATGGCAAACAACCAGTTTTGGTGGATGCAGTTACAAGTTTCATGTGAGGTAATGCCTAACATATTACAGCTGAAAAATGAGATGTAAAAGTGGGAATAATAATAATAAATTATAACATTATAATAATATATCAACAATATCGCTTTATACTACTTTCACTCATAAACTCCTGGGAGCTTTTGGTCCAGAGGCTCACAGGTTTCCAGCGCACCGACTCCTTTCTCAAAGCCTGCACAGGGTGAGATGCAACAGAAGCGAGAGGCCTGGGGATTGAGGCTGGAGATCTGCAACCCAAGGGAGAGAACTGGAGTGCAGTGGCCCTTCAACAACCTGCAAACGGCACTAATAATTTGGGAAGTGCCACTGTAAAAAACACAGTAGGAACACTTGGGTCTCAGTGCCCTTCGTGCAGGGGTTTTGTACACAGTTAAGCCTGTTTAATAGAAACACTTCTTTTTGTGAACATGGTAGAGACAGGGGAAATGAGGCCTTGTCTGAATTACTTAAGTTTTGAAAATCTCACTCTTAAAATCTCACGTTTTGAAATTAATCTAATTAAAGTAGGGCAGGTTTTCCATTAAGTGGAAGGTGTCTCTGCCCATGGCAGGGATGTTGGAACTAGATGATTTTTAAGGTCCTTCCCAACCCAAATGATTCTGTGATTCTATTTATATCTCGGGTGAAGTGGATCTCAGATCTGCATGAAGGGGTGGCCAGGCAGAAAGAGCAGGTCCCATTTCTGTTCTTCATTGCTCTAAACCAAAATACTGATAGTAATGTGCAACCTGCAACATTGTCGGCTAAAACCTAGGAAATAGGTAATTAAAAACCCCCAAACCCTTATGATTGCATTTGAGAGATATGCACTTGTCCTAGGGCGGTGTGTATATATTCCGTATCTTTGTGTTTTGGCTTCAGTTTATACTGGTCCTTAGCAACACCAAGGTGATTTTCTCTCTCTATCCAGAAGACGAGAAAAAAAAATCAAAAACTGAGAAGTGGCAGTTGAAGAAAAATATTTTTTGGGGTAGCTCACACAGCGGCGGCAGAGGCAGGGAGGTCGTTGGAGCTCTCTGGCAGCCGTGGTTGTGTGGGGCTGGAGAGGGGCTGCTCTGGTGGGTTTTTCTCCAGCTTTTGGGAGAGCCCCATATTTTTTTCTTTTTTTAATTTTTTTTTTTCTTTTTCCTTTTTTGCTTTTTTTTCCTTGGACATATTTCTTGCTGCACTCCAGCCACTAGAAGAGGGGAAGAGGGCCTGCAATTCCCTTCCCCTGCCCCCCCTGGGGATTCTTCCTCATCATCTCTTGCTTTCCCCTGGAGTGCCTGCATCAGGACTCTGAGCTCTGGCTGCTCTCTGTGCACCTGAGGAGTTTCTTCTGGGACTGTCTGGTGGAATCTCGTTGAGACCGACAGGACTCTTCACATACAGGACTTTCCACATCACAGGACTCTTTACATCACAGGACTTGTGGGATATCTCAGGTTTTATTGTTTAATACTGTTGTATCTTGTCTGTTTACTAAAGTAAATAGTTTATACTTTTCACACTTCCCTTTTTTTTTTCGAACCTGGTTAGGAGGAGGGGTGTTTTTTTTTTCTTTGGCTCTGCCCCAGATTTGCCTCAAACCTCATCAACTCCTTTCTGATGCCACTAACAATCCCCACCTTTGAGTTTTTCTACACAGCCCATGATTTTTTTCCTTTAATGGACATGCAGATCCCTTTACTGCAGCGTCTGGGCAGAAATCAGTGTAATATCATGGGCTCTCACAATCCCGGAGCAAGTGTTGCAGCACTGTGTCTGCCTCGCTATGTTTGCAGAGAGACTTTTTGCCCCGGTGGCTTGCACATCCCCTTGGTCTTATTGCCATGCTGCCAGCCTGATGGATCAATCCAGACTTAGTGATCGAAAAAGAGCTGCTGTTCATAGGGAAACTGGAGTATTGAGGCAAGATGTAATATTTGATATGTCCTTTGCTGAGTTGGAGATGTGCACAGACTACTGGATGTTTCTACTAGTATGATTATATTTTAAATTTGACTTCTTAGTACTCAAAGTAGGCTATTTTACAGAGTTATATATAACTAAATAGATTTCTTAGAAGTGCCCCTTTGTGGAAAGTAAGCATGCAGGGCTAATTATGATTGAGAATTAGCCTCTATCTAAGGCCATAACATACCTGTTATCTAAGACATGTATCTAGTTCTTAAAGGCAATGAACAAACACTCCTGTGAACCTCCACCTCATACAGAGTCACTAGGTAGTTTGTTCACTAGATTTGACATTTTGGGGATTTTAATTTTCAAGTTATTAATGAATTTACACAGGAAATAAAATACACAAATGAGCAAGAAACTCCTTAGAAGGAATGCCACTGTCACTAAGGCTATAACTATTACCAAGTCACACTGTTTCTTAATGCAACATTCATGTGTGTGTCACACCAGCTGTTTAGCTGGATTAGCCACATGGCTCACATAGTCTTATATTCTTTCCCTGGCAGTATTCAGTAGAGGAAAGGGCAAGAAATGTCCTAATCTTGATTAGCTAAGCCCTGACTGCTTTCAAAATTTCAAAGTGTTGCTGCTCTGAATACTGGTGTTAGTGTCCATGCCCTAACTGACTCCTACAGAATTCTAGCCATCTGTAAGATGGAGCAGCTGGGAGTTCACAGTTCATCCGTCATAAGATACAACCTAACGTCACATTATTTCTGAATGGGTTACGTCTTAATTTCTTCAACTATCCATTTCTTCTTGCATCAGGAAAAAGAATAGAAATCCATACCACACATTTTCTGTATTGTCATTATCTGATGCATTTCTGTTGCTCATGTTTCTGTGCTTAAGCAGATTTTTCTATCTTCAGGTTTATCCATCCTAGAAATAAATTGTTGTCAAGCAAGTGAGTGTGAAATTAAAGGTCAATGCCATTTTACACAGGATTTTTGTGTGGCCTCTCCTGCTCTACACTTGGAGGGCTTTTAAAAATGTGTTCCAGATTACTTCTCCTGCACACTATGAGCATGTTGTGAACATGCCAACTTCCTCCCCGCAGCTCACATCCTTTCCCACCATCCCTCAACAAGCAGGGCAGATGTGCTGAGTGAGGTGCAACTGCACAACAATACCATCTGGGCAGGACAACAATGTCCCCTGGCAAGCTCAGCTTCGATCCTTGTGCAAGCAGCCTCACCAGGAGGTTGCTTATAACCTCTCCCAAAGCCTTCTTTAAGGCCCTCTGACTCTATAGTTCCTGAAATAGGGTGAAGTGCTGCCATTGTGTCCATAGGCATGGCTGGGCATAGTGCAAAAGGAAGGGCAGAGAGAGTTGTAAATAGATTACTTGGCTGCAGTTTCACAAATTGTGGGTAATATGAAAGGTTAGATTTAGGGCGGTGAAAAAGGAGAAGCTGGACAGAGGGATCCCTCCATTTTTAATATCTATGTTTGCTGTGCAGCCACAAACTCTTTGGTGTTCTGGGTCAAGGAGGATTTTATCATACAGGTAAGTCTGGAGGGAAGCTAGGTATAATTCCTTAGCTTTTGGAACAATAGCATGTCCCAGGTGGGACTCTGCAGAGCTGTCGGTTTTATTTGTTGGTTGGTGGTTTTTATATTTTACAGATTATCTGAATGTTTGAGCTACAAGAACAATGTGGAAATCATTTATTCTGTAAGGACTTTTCCCTTAAAGGCAAGCTCACAGCGTAAAAGGTCTCCCAGGCTCTGTGGAGGGCTGGCAGGAGTTTCTGAGTGACAGCCAAAAATATGTTCTTGCAGCAGTGTTTCCAAATTGATGGCACTAAAACAGAGGCAGCTCCACTAGAGACGAAGCAAGCAAACCCACGCTTTGGCAGGATGGGGAGTTCTGCCTGCCTAGACGTAAGGGTAGCTGTCATCTTTTCAGTTTTATTTGTCTTTGCCTAAGGCAGTGAGCAGAATTATGTTCATATGGTAAATAAAAATAGTCCTAATAAAAATATCCTGGGTCTTTATCCTCTCACTTTTAACTTAACCCCAAAGTTATCTGCATCACTTCAGAAAGCTGATTGTCTTTGAACACAGCACAAGCCGTTGTAGGGTGCTGCAACTGATTATTGGGTAGTTACAAGTGCTGAAAAGAGGGTAGAAGAAGACAAACCCCCTGAATTTTCCACAGTCTTGCTTTAGCTGCCATGGGTTTAGCATTCTTTTCAGCTGAGGCCAAGAAAAGGTTTCAAATGACGTGTGTAAATGGACTAAAATTTCAGGGTAGCACATGCCTGGGAGGACATTCTCTTCTACCTAGCTAATTCCCAAAATATAATCAGCAGGCATCGGCTGAGCCGAGGGAGCCTCTCACATGTACAGTGCATTACCCTGCTGGTTGACCTAGTTGTTGATGCAGGGAGTCACACACAATGCCAAGCCTGTTAAGTGACTGCAGATTTTTTTGCACAAACCAGCAAACAAGAAATCAAAGAAAAGCTTCAGCCCTGCTGATAAGCTTGTAGTGGCACCTAGGGCTTGTTTGTTTGGTTTGGGATTCAGTTCAGCCTTCCTTTGAACCCAGCTAACATGGAAAGCTGCAGTAAGCTTCAGTGCAGCACATGAGGCCAGAGGAGGCCAGAGATGGCTGCAGCTCCCCAGCCATTTGGGACTTGCAAGAATCTACACAGCATCAGTCCTGCTCTGTATGTCACATTCCCCAATGCCCTGGAAGTGTTTGCTCTGTCAAGCTGGTGTTGGAGAGATAAAAGGAGAGACTGAAACTATCTGTGCTATAACACCCTCTAGTCAAAGGCATCACAAGATTTCTGTAACATGAGCAATGTCAGTGACGTTTCCATGCCCGTCTACCTGTGATTACCATATCACTGAACATTAAACAGGCTTAGAGGAACTGAGGGGACCTGAATTTCAGAGGAAAAGTGTGTAGCAGTTTGTGAACAGTTGCTCTGTGAGAACTACATCATCCTTAAAGGGTAAGCAATAAACTTACAGCTGCTGCTCTAAACCTTTTTCACTTCCAAAAGTTTAACAATGCAGAAATGCAATTACAGTTTGTACCAGCCATGCGTGTTTTAGGGCTATATTTAGGTGCCACATAAGTACAGTAATACCTCACTGTTTTGGTACCTCAGTGCATCGCGGGTTTTTTGCCCACGAGGCAGTTTTTGTCTCTTCCTCACCATTCCGTGGTATTTTGTCAGGTCACATGACCAGCACAAGTACCAGGGCCACTGATTGGCTCAGTGAACATTCACGCACACGTACAGCCTACATTTCCTGTGTATAAAACCTCCTATTTCATGGGTTTTGCTTTTTGCAGGAGGTTTTTTGGAACCAAACCCCCGTGATATTCAAGGTATTATTGTGTTTTGGGATAGCATTTAAAAATAATTTCAGTAATACAGTAATGCATGCACCTCGATTATCACAGGGGCTCAGTTCCAAAAACCTGTTGCAATAAACTAAAACCGCGAAATAGGATTTGAGCCAATCAGCACCTTCAGTACAGGATCAGCCAACAGTGTGCTGAAGTACGATCCCACATTGGCAAACAAAAGAGGACTGATCCTTAAGGTTTTCTTTGTCTTTTCCCTTCATTGTTTTCTCTTGAAACACTTGAATAACTCATGACAGGTGACGAGGAGAGGAAAGGGGAAGGAGAGACCCTTTCTCCAGCCTCTCTGCTGGGAAACTCTCCAAGTACCTCGCCTTACCACCCCCCCACTTCCCCACCTTCTTGCGAAACAGTTGAAGCTGGCTTTTTGCGAAAGAGCTGAAGGGTGACAGCGGGCGGGCAGTGTCTGCTGGGATGATGGACATTTGCCCCACCAAGAGGGGAGTTAAGGATAATAATCCTGTTAAGGATAATAAAAAATGTTTTTATAAATATATCAATGGAAAAAAGAAGGTCAGTAATAAACTCCACTCCTTACTTGATGTGGAGGGAAATTTAGTAACTAGGGATGAAGATAAGGCAGAGGTACTCAATGCCTCCTTTGCCTCTGTCTTCAACAGTAGGGTCGTTTGTCCTCAGGACAACTGGATACCTAAGCTGGCAGATGGAGACAGGGTACAGTGTAGTCCTCCTGTTATTCAGGAGGAAGTAGTTAGAGACCTGCTGATCCATTTGGATCCCCATAGATCCATGGGGATGGGATTCATCCCAGAGTGATGAGAGAGCTGGCAGATGAGCTTGCTAAACCGCTCCCCATCATTTATCAGAAGTCTTGGAGCACAGGTGATATCCCGGATGACTGGAAGTTGGCGAATGTGACCCC
>WEKX01001806.1:60906-77191 GCA_013390025.1 Pitta sordida | reverse complement strand
CGCTATCGGCTGGGGGAAGAGTGGCTTGAGAGTGGTGAAGTGGAGAGGCACTTAGGTGTAATGATTGACAGGAAACTCAGTATGAGCCAGCAGTGTGCCCAGGTGGCTAAGAAGGCCAATGGCATCCTGGCCTGCATCAGGAACAGTGTGGTCAGTCGGTCCAGGGAGGTTGTCCTTCCCCTGTACACAGCGCTGGTCAGACCTCATCTTGAGTACTGTGTGCAGTTCTGGGCTCCCCAGTTTAAGAAGGATGTTGAGCTGCTTGAGAGGGTCCAGAGAAGGGTGACAAGGATGATGAAAGGACTGGAGGACAAGCCCTATGGGGAGCGGCTACGGGAACTGGGGTTGTTCAGCCTGGAGAAGAGGAGGCTCAGAGGTGACCTCATTGCTGTTTACAACTACCTGCGGGGAGGTTGCTGCCAGGTGGGTGTGGATCTCTGCTTTCAGGCTGATGACACCAGAACGAGAGGACATGGCCTTAAGCTACGCTTGGGGAGGTTTAGACTGAATGTTAGGAAGAGGTTTTTCACAGAGAGAGTGATTGCTCATTGGAATGGACTGCCCAGGGAGGTGGTGGAGTTGCCATCCCTGGAGGTGTTTAAGAGAAGACTCGATGAGGAGCTTAGTGACATGGTCTAGCTGGGGGGGTGTAGGGCTGGATGGTCCTGTGGGTCTCTCCTAGCTCAGAGTGGCCTGTGAGCCTGTGAGGGAACTAGGTTTATGTTCACCACTCTGGGGTGTGCATTCGGTCTCTGTACAGGCGTTAGCTGGTGAGATGGACTAGATGATCCTTGTGGGTCCCTTCCAACTCGTAGCATTCTGTGATTCTGTATTACTGTATTCAGAAAATTCTTTTCTGTAATAAAACTCTGTTTTCAGCACCAAGCATGGTTCATGAAGTATGGAAGATTATGGTAATTTATGGTGAAGCTGGAGAAGTGAGGTTTGCTCCAGAAGGAAGCTCTTGTTTCTAACCTATAACACCGATATGCAGGAACTGGTTTCATGTTCTATTTTGAAAGATTATTTGTAAATATTTTAAGAACAGAAGGCAGGATTTATGATGCATAGTGAGAAGATGGTTCTTCACTTAGCAGTATCACTGCCCAAAGAGTCAGGCATGTTAGTGGGTCATCTGTGGTTCTGAAATTTTTCAGAATATTTTCATCAGGTTGTTTTCTTATTTTTAATATATTGAGGCAGGGGAAAGTGCCCTTATCATTTTGTTTTATTGAAAAGAAGGACTATAAATTTTCCTTCCCAGTTTGGCTATACATGAACCTATGAGGTTAGTGTTGTGTATTCCCTGTGGAATTGGGTAGAAGACTACAATACATGGATAATGTTCAGGGCTGTGATGCTTTAGATATATAACTGTGATAAACCAGAGGCAAATTAATTAAGCTGATATGCATAAAAAAATAGCCTCTTAATGAAAAAGCAGATGAAGAAGGGCAGGTCTTGCTGTTACAATTACATTTTTAGGATCCTAAAGAAAATCAAAGGCTCTTTCAGAAACATTTTTTGTGAGATATGAATGGTCTAGAAACCATTCTTCCTAAACAAGGTGTCAGCATGGATGAAACTTCGGGAGTAACCTCCTCATCACCAGCATTACAAGGGACCCCAACAGAACTACTTTTCATTGTCATTTGTTACACTGCATAAACATTTATTCTCCACAGGTGCTAAAGCCAAACCTTTTGGACCAGATCCAACAACCAAAGGTGTTACCATGGTAGTGTCTCTACCAACTTCTGAGCAGTCTTCTACCTGAGCATTCTCATTCTACATTCACCATGCTGGCTCATGTTCAGAGCCTGGAGCCTCAACTCAGACCCACAGATCTACTTTTCCTACACAACTAATTATTATCCTCTCATACCCTTCCAACACGATTGCACAACCACTGCAAAGGTTTGCGCTTTCCATGACAAGGCTGTGAACTAAAGGTCTGCATGGCTTTTGTGCTGAATGCTCAGGCATCTCTACTGGAGCAAGTCCCCAGGGATGTGGTCATGGCCCCAGGCCTGTCAATGGTCAATAAAACTTTGCACAATGCTTTTAGATGATATGGCTTACCTTCTAAGTTGCTCTGTGTGGAGTTAGGAGTTGGATTTAATGATCTTCTTGGGTCCCTTCCAACTCAGGATATTGTGTGATTCTATATTTCTAGTGTTTTCTACTTTCCCCACTTCCTGATATATGACTACAAGAATAGTACTACTATATCAGTTTAGTGAAAACTCTAAGATCACTGGCTGCAAGTAATAAGAATAGAAGAGGACTTAGTTTATTTTTCTTAGCTTTTCATTATACATGAGAAGCCAAATAATGTTGCTTATTTACTATGCAATAGAAGTATCATCTGTTGGAGAAGGGCAAAGAAAGAAGTTAATCTGCGAACTCAAACTGGTTGGATTTTTACAGTCTGCCTCCCCTGCTACTGTCACTTTATCCTGCCATGGAAGTCTATACTCAACTGAAAGTGTTAGGAACTGATCAATGGCCTGATGGAGCCTGGATGTGAATCGCTTACAGGATAAGCCCAAAGTGCCAGCAGCAGCTGATCAAGGGCTTGTAGTAGGAAGAGGCATCCTCCATCTGTAAAGTCCGTCCTAAGGCATGAATGAATCAAATCAGAGCTATTACACTATCTTATGCAATGTTTTTAAAAGTGCACTTATTCTAATATGTTGTAAACACAGAAACGTCCCCAAAGATGTATATTTAAACATACCAAAAATTTGTAGCTGCTTGTACTTTTTTATTTGCAGAGTTCATTGCTAATGCAGAGTGATTTTTTTCAATACAAGATCTAACTAGAGGGTACTTTGTGTCTCCAGTGACAAAGCAGGAACCATTTGATTTATGGGAGGAGGCAATTGCAAGGTTTAGGTTTCTTCCTAACAGCTCAGTATCCACATTACAGAAGACCACCATTTATACTCCCCATATTTCCATGGTCTAAATATCACCAAAGTACATAGGCTGCAAGAGTCTGGGCCTAAGAATGTAAGAGAAATTCCTTTGTCCTATTCTTGCAGTGCATAAGAAAAGCCCAGTCATGGTAAAACGCTCATTGCTGCAAATTACATGTAAAGCACAATTAACATTCCAGGCTCAAATCTGAAAAAAAATCGAGGAAGGATTTCTGTCCTGAGGTTCTTTGAATTAATTCTTTGTGCATCTTCATAACCATTAAGTCCTTAGTACTGGTTGTGTATAAGCATGAAATTGTGATTGACACATTGTGGACCAAAGCAATGTTTTCACACAACACTGAGGATTGAGATGATACTCATTATCACATTGGTACTGACTGTGGATAACAGTGAAAGCTTTTATTAAATTAACCACTACAGGAAACAGATAATATGTCATTGGACTTACCAAAATGAGTTATTTCCTCAGGATCTATTTGAAACTTGATGGATTACAAGAGATGAAGCTGAAAAATAAGGCAAATAATATCTGCAACTAACACCACATATCTGAAGTGTACCTTGACCTTGGACTTCATTATACATATCTGGAGTTGCTAGGACTAGTTTAAGGGATGTGTGGCCTTCTGGGCCAAATTCTATCTTAATAATGCTGATAGGAAAACTAATGTACCTGAAGCATCTGTAAAATTATTTTTGTTGAATTTGGGGAGCTAGGATCACATAAGCTTGAGTGTGGTTTTTAAAAAATATTTCTCCCTCTTTAGGAGCACAAGGATTCCCATTAAAACCATTTGCAAACTTTTCTGTTTGATATTTTTCTCCCAGTGAGCTATATCTCTCACTTAATGGAATTAATAGATGTGTGTCTGCAGAGGTCTGGACAGCTGACACCCCATATTTAGGAGATCTTAACCTAAATCATTGCAAAAGATAAATTTTAATGTTCCAACTGTAATTTCAGTCTAGTGGTTAGGATTCGGCGCTCTCACCAGCGCGGCCTGGGTTCGATTCCTGGTCAGGGATTGTNAGCAGGATGACAGCAGGTTAGGTAACAGGTGATAGGTTGGACTTGATGATCTCTGTGATCTTTTCCAACCTTACTAATTCTGTGATTCAGGTTCAACTGTAATTTCTTTCCCAGACTCCCAAAACACAATGTGTTTCATTGAAACTTGGAGTACTTCTTTCCAAAGACTCCACTTGGTGACCACAGAATCATAGAATCACAGAATTAATTAGGTTGGAAAAGACCTTTGAGATCATCAAGTCTAACCTATGACCTAACAGCATCTCATCAACTAAACCACGGCATTAAGTGCCACTTTCAGTCTCTTTTTAAACACTTCCAGGGATGGTGACTCCACCACTTCCCTGGGCAGCCCATTCAATGGCAAATCATTCTTTCTGTGAAGAATTTCTTCCTTACATCCAGCCTAAACTTCCCCTGGTGCAGCTTGAGACTGTGTCCTCTCGTTTTGTCTGTAATGAAGGGATGTGAATGACTCCTAATACGTTCTCTGCTATATATGTATTTTATCTTCTGATATACTGCATGAGATTTGGTTGATTCTGCAATTATTGCAGTGGATACTAAATACTCTAGAGGTGTGTGTATTATTATTTAAATCATGGTATTTTAATAGTGTTTAAACATATCAAATTTCAAGTATAGTGGAATCCAGAGGCAAGGAGCCTCTAGCTCATACCTCAGTTGCTTCAGTTGATGCTGTGACTGCCATTACAGTGACACTTTCAGAGCATCTCTCAAGGACATTTATGCAACTTTAATTAATTAACTTTAACTACTGATGTGGTTACTCTACCCACATACAAGCTTCACTGTACATACCAGATAATTATTTGTTGGCATTTGTGCTTATGCACTTACCCACAGACCAAAATTACTTATCCTTTATTAAACGTTTGTTGCTTTATCTCTCTGTACCGTACTCCATATAGTCCTCTTAAAATGTATTCCTCTCAGCTTTAGGAGCCATCACTTACACCGTCTTATTATGAAAATCTGAACTTTTTATCTGGGGGTTGGGTTGACTTTTTATTTTCCCCTGCAGCTTCTTTTGAATATCAGGACTCTGATCTGCCTGAAAACCTCAAGCAGTTAAATTCAACTTTGGGCAGCTTTTCTGCATAAGGGCATGATTTCAGGCTGCTTGTCATGACAGCCTTGCAGTACCAGTTGCTACTTGGCATGGGTATGTGTATAACTTTTTAATTTTCATTGGGACCACACTCATTTATTTTCTGCTCGGTGAATACTTGAAATTTAACATGTCATTTGTATTCTCTGTGGTATTCTGAAAAATATCAGCTGAATCACTCTAACACAAGGGAAATCGTTACCTCCCAAATTTGTCTCAAGTTTCACTCCTATTAGGGCATTCAAACTATGTGAAAACTTCATTTTTGGCTTGAGTAAAAGGCAGTTGCACATAGAGCTGAACATTAGTGAAAACTAATTACACCGTCCTCAGCTTCCCGGCAGTGAAAGAAAAGAGGAGTTATCAGAGGAGGATGAGCCAAGAGAGTGACCTGGTTTTCTAACATTGTGCACAGAGAGAGACATAAGCTGTGGCTGATGAGGAATGCTAATGGTATTGTGCAGCTGGCATCCCATGTTGGAGCAGCACAGCAGCAGTGGCAGCTTGAGGCTGCCGTCAGATGGAATCAGCACCCATCTTGCGGGAAGCAGAGCTGTGTGCTTTCTCCTCAATGTCCTAAGGGATTTCACTGCAGCACTTTATTAATACCTTTATTTTATACTTCACTTGTGGGGTCATTAAGCATACCACGTGAACACATGGTTTCAATCTGCCTTTGGGACTCTGGTGAACAGTTACAGTACATAAGCCCCATGGCTTCGTGGTGTCACTGTCCCATAGAAGCTCCTCTGAGGAGACAACTTGCCCCACAGACAGCAGCAGTAACCACATCTGCTTGCCACAATCTGTGCCTTATGTTTCACACTGCAGAAATCTCATCTCACCTTATCCCATCCCCATCTCTCCTTCTCTGCAGCCCCAGGTTCCCTCCATATGCCCTAACACCCCTTTCCCACAGTAGCCTGCAAAAGGCTGGCCAGGGAGGAGACAGTGTGTGCTGAGGCTGGTCCAAGTCATTGCTGTTTGGCTAAACAGAACAGATGATTGCTGAGCTCCTGCTGACACCTCATCTTGGTACAAGCAGCCACCTTGCTGCAGAAAAAAATGAAGAGAATGTGAGTTTTACCCAGTGCTCTCCCTCCAAAAGAAGAGGACTCTATTTGCTAAATGAATCCTTTTTACTTGGAAGAAAAATCAGAAGACAAGAACCTGCTGCAGGTGGATCATTTTAACATGACTCCCTAGAAAAAAGATGAGTGCTTCCCTGGAGAAATGCAGAGACTTTGGAGCGCTACAGTCACAGAAGTGTATCCCACCAGAGCTGAGTGGAAGGTGTAGCAAGTGATGGATTGCAAGGCTAGGTTGTTACTATTGGTACCTGCAGCCTTCCCTCAAATGGAAAAAGGAGCAGCTTTCTGCCAATTTCTGATATTTCTACTGGAAAACTAAGGTTTAGAAGTCATGTATCATCCATCCAAAGTCTCCATGAATCTTGCTGTGGTAAATGCAGGGGTGATGAATGTGTACTAAGTAGTTTTGCAGGGGAGCAGCAGAGCTTGCTGTTTCAGGCAGCCTTAGCCCAGTCATGCAGAGTTTGTTGAGGGCTCTTTTATCTAGACCGAGAACCTCAAGGGAATGTTATCCCAGCCAAACTTTTGGCAAGAGGCAGGATATCATGTGGATGATGGGAATATTCTTCTGATCAGAATTTAGAAACCAGACAGTTTACAGTGGAAATAATGAGGCAGAGCCTTAGAGTAAAGGGTACCAAACACAGCAGTGTCTTAGCTGTGGTCCTGAAAGTGGAATTTCTCATGTCAAAGCTCTCTATTGTAGCTGCTTTTATTCAAGATGAACAGATTTATAGTGACCTTGTATGGACAGCAAAATCAGAAGGATGATTTGAATTTTTCTTCTCAGGAAAATGCTCAGATGCCCCTACCTCTCCATTTCTACATAGTCCTTGACAAAAGGGACAATCCAAGGTTATTAATTTTTAAGATTTTACTGAGAACAGTATGATATTTGTGATGGTTTTAAGTGTTCATTATGAAACACTGTACTGTTTTCTCAGTTTGCCTTTATCCCTAGTGATCACCTCTTCCGATTATTTTATTGAACTCCTGAGAAGAATTCCCTGCACAACAAGGAGCAAGAAAACACGGAACTCAGAAAATGGGGGAAGGGACTAGGATGAGAAAAAAAATCCCCAAGGAATTAAATAAGTGGAAGCAAGAAGAAACGGTAGGGAAATGGCAGAAGAGTGTAAGATTTAGATGTGCTTGGTGGGGCTGTAGCCAGCCGCAGGTGGCAGGGAAGGGAGGAAGGACTGTGAGAGCAAGGGAGGTTTGGGAGGGGGCAGACAAGTGTGTGGAGTGTGACTGGGGCAGACCAGCCTGACATAGACCTGGTTTGCTGTTATTAAGGTAACCACAGGATGGGGAATTAATCGCTCACTTCTGTAGCTCCTCATGTTATGAAAGGATTTTCTCTAATGACAACCAGAATTTTCTGTGCCTGCATTATTTTGAAACCTGCAATAAATGAAATCAAGGTGGAACAGACCTGTCCTTTGATGATAGGAGGAAATTTGAATACAGGGAGAAAATTATGAAATTGCTTTTGTCTTCTCAGGGACTACACTCTGTCCATTAATTTTTCAATTACCCTGGTAAGCTCCTAATAAATTTCCAGAGGTAAAAAAAAAAGTAATACATAATTGTCTCATTAACAATTAGAAGATGCATCATGTTAAAAGTGCCATAAGAATATTTAAATGCTGACATTTTCCTTAACATTAAATATTCATTAAGTGACTGTAAATCACTAAGTGGCAGCATAATTAATTGTTTTATTTTTGCAGTTATGAGAAATACATCCAAAATTCTTACAGCTTAAGATTTCTTTGTGAAAATTATTTCTTGGGCACTGACAAAGATTTATTAGATGAAACTCATTAATGGAATGACTTTTTTCTAGACTTTGGTATCTCAATTTGAAATTTATCAATTTGTCACAGTATGAGATATATTAGACTTGTTATGTTCAAGAGTATAACTATTAGCTTTGGATAATAAATGGTCTGTTGTAAGAAATAATTTAGCATATCATCAAAGCAAATAGTAGAACTAATTGCATTCCATTTATCATTTCCCATGTCAAATCTGGTGTGGTATTTAAAAGCAAACTTTGTCTGAGAATTAAATGGAAGTCATTGACATTGATTACACTTATGATTGTGTTTACGTATGGTAAAACCTCAGAAACACACTCCCTAGATATTATTATAATCATTCATTTAAACTCCACTGCTTTTAACAGGAAATGGTAAACATGCCTTTGGTTTCTCACAGTAAACCTAAGCCAAAAGCACTGCTCCATAGCTAATAACATAGTAGGATGTTCTGAGTAAAGGACGATGTGGGAGGTGGTAACCTTAAGTACACTCTGCTTTAGGCATTTCTTTCCCATGGTGGATGACACTGGGGCAGCCATCTCTTCCTGCAGCCCCAGCAGCACCTGAGCTGATGTGGCATGCTGCTCAGCCTTGGGACTGCAGCAGCTTCCCAGGTGCTCTCTTGGGTCACTGCCCCCCACTTACCAGCAGCGCAGAGGAGGGGAAACAAATTCTAAATTATGCAAGAAAATTATATATGACAGGAATGTTGTTGAGGGCTTTTTTGTTTGTTTTAATTTCAATACAGAACAGCAATTATCTGCCCCTTTGGAAAAATGTCTTTAATGAACAACAAAAAAAATCCCAGCCTAGGAGCACTAGGTTAAGTTAATGCCCAAGTTCAGCAGTTCAGGTGGTGTTTTTCATGAGTAAATGCAGGGAAAGTAGGCAAGGAGTGGCCACTGTACTATGTTTACTGGTACCAGTAATAGCTCCTCAAATAAGGCTGTCTCCCTGCTCCTTACAGTGGTTGAGCTTGCAGGGGCTGTGCAATTTGCTGTGCCCTGGCCCGGGATTCCCTATGGGCAGGTGAACAGCAGAGGCACAGACATGGCAGAACACCATGGCAGGGAGGGGGCCAGGACCCCGAGGACTGCCTGCGCTGAGGGCTCAGCTCAGCAGCAATTTTCCCCCTGGCCCTCCTGCTCTACAGCCACCCTGTGGGGCCCCAGCTACAGCCCCTGATGTCCTGGGGGCTTCCTGGCTGTGAGTGACCCCATTGTTCTGCACAATGTCTTCCTTTTGGGGTCTAGTCCTGGGATTTTGGAGACGTTAAACTACACGAGATAGTTTAGCACTTTGTCTTCTAGTTTGAGTGTGCACACATTTGCTCTTGTTGCTGAAACAAAGCATGATGAAGGGGATCAGGTACTAAACAGAAGACACTGCCCCAGCCCTCTCTGATGCTCACTTCAAGTCCAGATTTCACTTGTATGTCTGTGTAGTCACATTTGGAAGGTACTGACTATTTTGACCAGCTGCAAGGAAATGGAGTGTAATACAATGTAAAAATAATCCAGACCTGTTTGCTTTGCTAACTTTCCTATTGCCTCTGCAAATCTGACTGGAAGCAGCAAAGCCTGCTGATAGCTCAGTATCCTGAGCAGATGATATCCATAGCTCCTGTTTCACCTCCAACAATGTTACGTTTAATCCAGGACATAGCCCCATATTCTTGAGAACAACAGTGCCTGAATAACCAAGATCAGAGTTCTTAACATTGACAAAATTAAAAACGGATTTCACAGGTTCACAGGTCATTCTGAGTTGGAAGAGACTCACAGGATCATCTAGTCCAACTCCCAAGCAAACGCGCACCCATGGATCAGGCCCACAAGTGTGGAACCACGGGCACCACACTCCATCCATCCATCCAAGTCTCCCACCTTCCTCATTTTTGAGTACCACAAATGCCTGAAACCAGAAGAAAAAGAAATTGCAAGCTACAAGTCTTATCATTAAGGCCCAGCCCCTGGAGTAAACGAGTGGTGGGTACATGAACACGGTTTCTTGGAAGTGTAAATCAGTCTTGGTTGAGTACAATCAGGGACTTAAAAGCATGTTGACAAACAACCTGTTTGAAGGCCCCAAGCACAAGCAGCATCACTACTGCACTGGTCTGACAACCAAATGCACAGGTCCAGAGCCTGTTCTTTTCTCTGTGTAGATGATAGAGATGTTGCAGATCTTTTTGTATGCTCTTAACTGTGTTATAGGGAAAATTATTCCATGCTGGTCACTACTGCCAGCATATCATCTGTTTTCTATGGTGAAGAAAAAAAATTTTTTTCTAGAGTCTCTCAACTCCTAAATTAAAAATCTACGTCTTACAGAAAATTGAAATGCAGGAGGAAGTGAGTAGTGCCACATGCTGCTCGTCTTCCTCCTGCTAACATTAGCAACTCTAATCATGCAAGCAAAGTAAACAGGATTTATATTAAATGGGTCAATTTTTCTTTTCAAATGTGTTACTTGCTTTTAAAGCAGTGAAAGAGTTTGCTAGGATTTTGTCTGTCTAGGACTCCTGTCATTTTCCTCTTGGTGGGAAAGGCCTTTGCCTTGACTTACAGCTCTCTCAACCTCAAAATGTGTGAGACAACATTGTCAATGAGGGGGAAAATGCAGACACACATATGGAGGCATTTCTGATGGTGCTGGAGTGCAATCTCAAGAGACCACTTCCCTTCTCTCTGCTCTTAGATGACATGGAGCAGATCATCACCACCTCTCAGAGCTGGGAGGGTGATGAAAGACACTGACAAGTGGAAAGTGCTTCTGCACAGGTTAGCTGGAAATCTTTCTTTTGGAGGCTGTGAGTATTCACTCTTGACAAAATGCCCTACCAGCCATGGAAAGCTCAGGAAAACTAAAGAGAGACAGGAAACACTGAGTCTAGAAATCATGAGAGGAACACGTGTATGTTCCAAAAACTGGAAGATCACTGACAAGGACAACTAGCAAGCCAAGCAGCCTGAAAACACTCTGAATCATGGGATAAAGCTACGACCACATTTGGGGAAGACTACTTACATAAGAAGTAGAGCGCTGAGAATAAACCTCTGGGAACAAAAACTTCTTGGAAATGCCACCAACAACAACAGAGAGAGTATTCATTCCAAAAAAATAAATAAAAAAGAATCTCTGCATTCAGTAACCACCACTCACAGCACATGATATGCATATTTCTGACCTCCTTACATGTCGCAGAGACCACTTTATCCTGCTTTAGTGTTTGGACTGTTGCATTTTAAAATTGCTTTATTATTGCTGACCAGTTCAATTCTCGGGGAACTGCTGCCTCCTGTTATCCACAGAGGGGAACCCCATGCCTCTCATCTGATCCAGAAATATTTGTAATGAAAAATTGTAATTTCCACAGAGACATAACCTTTGGTCTCCAGCTGACCCGGCAGGTACTAGTGATGACCCAGGGCAGGAATAGAATGGGTGTGATTAATACCCAACTCAATATCTATCACGTAAAGAGCCCAAGTAATTTCTAGCTTGAGCTGGAGTTGGGCACATTTCCTAGCAGTAAAAAGTCCATCCTGTCACAGACAGTTTTGAGTTTTCTTTACCAGTTAATGAGGAGTAGGCATGCAGGTGGATAGTAATGTTCATAGCTGAATATTTTCTTCAATAGTTTTTATTTATGTAGTAGCTTGGATATTGTGCCATTTTTGGCTGTGGTAGATTTAGTTTTCTTCATGGTGGTTGGTATGGTGTTCTGTTTTGGATTTGTACTGAATGTAGGGTTGCTAACATAGTGATGTTTTGGTTACGGCTGAGCAGCACTTACACAGAGCCAAGGCTTTTTCTGCTTTGCATAGTGCCATGCTGGCAAGGAAGCTGGGGGTGCATGGGAGGTTGAGAGGAGACACAGCCAGGATAGGTGACTGAAACCGAGTAAAGGGACATTCCATACCACATGGCATCATGCTCAGTACATAAAGTGGAAGGAAGAAAGATGAAGAAGGGGACATCCGGAGGGATGGCATCTATCTTCCCAAGTAACTGTTACATATGATTGGGCTCTCCTGGAGATGGCTGAACACCTGCCTGCCCATGGGAGGCAGTGAATTAAGTCCTTGTTTTGATTTGCTTGTATGTGTGGCTTTTGCTTTCCCCAGTCTTTATCTCAACCCCTAAGTTTTCTAGCCTTTACAATCTCACTGGTTGCTGGCTAGGTTTAAACCACCACAAAAATTTAGTTCACAGTTCTTTTATTTTTATTTCTGTCCATCCAGTCTAGATTTTTTGAAGATAAAATCATTCTATCATTGGGCTGAAATGAGCTTATAGTATATTGTTGGATACTTCTAAATCAAGATTGATTCTCCTCTTGCTCTTTCATCCTTTTTTGACTTTGTAAAAGTCAAATTTTTCTTACTTGTGATGTATTTATGTAGTGCTTTGAGCTAATGTTTCCATTAACTTCATGTACTTGGTATGAGATCTATTCTTTAAGTATTCCTCATAGAAATTACACTCTTCTTCTGAAATGGAACTAATCCACACTAGAAAGTTGGAACTTTATTTCTGCCCCTGTTGTTTTGTTCCAGCAAACCAGTGAGTAAATACAGGTGAGAGGTGACTGGTCCCTGTGAGTTAAGGCAGATATGTCTTTCCTCCCACCACCTCTGAGCTTTCAGTAATTATGATTCATCCTGCAGCTGATTATTAGCATTTCTGTCAGCTGGACTGGAACAGTGATAACTTCCAAGTATTCAGTGACGAAAAAGATCTGAAGATCAGTTGGTACTACTTCTACAAGATTCTAATCATACAGATTACTTTACTAAAAGAAGGGACTACTGGAGTTCTAGTATTTCTATGGCACTGTGGGCATGAGGGATCCAGAGATGTCACAGCCTGCATTTTCCTCTTCTCATGCCTCTGCCCTTTGCCCAGTCATTCCTGCCCTGAGCTCCTCAGACAAAAATGCAGTTTGGACTGATTCTTCCCTCCCACCCTGACAGCTGAGTGCTCCAGCCAGAGGGCTACAGATTATTAACTATACCCTGCGTTAACTACACCAAGTGCCACTGCATGTAAGAGGAACAAGAACAGGGACCATATTGTCAAGTTCAAGCATTCACGAATCAAAGCAGCCTCTACCCTACATCGGAAGGCAGAGCATTATTTGTACGTATTTTTCTTCTGTTGCACTGAGTAAAAAGATCTGAAGAACATTTCATTCTGTGATTCTGTGATTCTCAGTAGAAGATGAAATGCCTGTGTAACCACATAATTCCTGCACCTGAGGCTTTAAGAAAATACACTGACCACTGCACGAGTTGGCAGTAGTGGGGGAAAAGGAAGAGGAGATGGAGGAGGAAACAATCTCATTCTCTCACTGCAGAAGCAGAATCCGACTCCAGTGCTGATGCCTGTTGATAGAGGGTGCATCCGAAAGAGAGAGGAAATGGGCCAACCAGAGGAGAAAAAATGTAGCCCTAAGGAAGACATAAAGAGAAGGAAGTACTTGGGATTAGCAGGGAAGGTCATTGGGCTGTGCAGCCTTTAGACATCTGGAGCTTCTGACTGCTAGGTTACCTCATTAGTGAGAATTTTTTGCACTCCAAAAGATGAGGTGAGGAAGGGTGTTTTTCCTGCTTCGGTTTATCTGCGTCATAGGGATAACACCTGATGTTGTCTACATCCAACTGTGAACCACCAGAAAGCATGGAGTCAGAAAATATACAAAATGTGGTAGAAGTGCCTCACAGTTGGAGGTAAGAGGAACTCAGAGCTGGAAATACATGTTGTGCTCTGCTGCCTTTCTATATTTGGAGCAGAAAATGTGAATTGTTGCTCTAGTAGTCTATGAAAAGTGGGTATGGAGCCACACAAGGTTATGAATCCAAGCACTGTGTATTGAAATTAAGTGTAGAGAAGTGAGGCAGAAGGAAGTTTTTTCTCTCCAGACAAAACAGGACTGCTATTTTGTGTAGCACTATACTAAATATATATATATATACATTGACCTGTGGCAGCAGTTTTCTAGTTCTGCACTAATATCACCTGGGGTAGTGGAAATACTGTATTCATCCATCATTTTTTCTTTACCCCTCATTTTCTATAAAGTAACTACATAGTTCAGTTTCGTACTCTCTCAAACACTGTCACTCTTTTTTTTTTTTCCAGTAGATTTGAGAGGGTGAAGTTTATGTTTCTGTTTTCAAGTGTTGCTTCCTCCATGAGCAGGAAATCCTCCCTCCCTCCATAAGTTTTTAAAATACTACTAGTTGACAGTGCCCCCAGTTAATTGCATATTAAACTGAAGCTCTTTTTCCTGTCCTACGTGACTGTTCTCGCCTTTAAAATAGTCCATCTGTTTTCTTACTCCCAGTAAGAATATTAAAAACATCCCTTACCTACCAAAAAAACCCACCTCTTCTGGGAAGATTAATGTAGATGAGGTGGCAATAATTGATGTGCCAGTTAGGTCACTTATAGATCACCGGGATCTCTTTTGATATTGCCATCAGGAGATATCTAAGAACATAGATATAATAAATAGTAACACCTCAGAACTACTCAGGTCCTTTTCCTAGTTTATATCCCTTCCAAAGATGAGTTTAAAAAAATCTACCTTCCCAAAGAATACAGCTTTCTGGATTGCTCCTCTGTGTATATCGCTGTAACCTTTGTCCTTCCCTCTATCCCTTCCTCCTTTCTTTGCCTGTTAATGATTCACATGCCATGACCAAGCTCTGCCTAAATTTCTCTTCTTCTCTCTCTACATCTTTTTCTGGTTTGGGCTGGCTTGCATTTGTTTTGGTTTTGGGGGGTGGAGGTGGTGGTTTTTTGTGTGTGTTTGTTTTGTTGTTGTTGTTTGTGTGTTGTGTGGGTTTTGTTTGGTTAGTTAGTTTGGTTTTTTAATATAATCTGATTCCTCCCTCTCCACCTGCATTCTGGATTAGGAACTCAAACAAACAGGTAAGTCACCAATGAAGGGTGTGATACAGAACATACCCCCAAAAACAGCAGTGTAAACTTTTTCACTATAAACATTTTCAGTCCTCAATACAGGATTTCTTTGAAAAGTATATAAGAGGTCTTCTGACTTTCTAATCAATCTGTCTGCTTTTATGGACTTCATCCATAACCTAGGATCAGTGGTACCAGGAAAGATATTTGACTGTAATGACACTGCATATAGTTGTCAGTTCACTTCCTCGTTTAATTTTTTTTTTGCTAAAGAGAAGGTGATAACAGATGAAGAGAGTAAACAAACTCCATCCCTTGTGCTGTTGTACCTCAGTTCCATTTTTTTCTGAAGAGATAACAGGTGTGCCTAGTTACTGCTCTTCTAAATTCTTTCTGCTATAAAACAAAAGAACCCCAAACTTGCTTGGAAAAAAAACCATCCAAACTGTACTAACATACCTTTTAAAAAGGAGAGGAAGAAGTATTTTCCAGAAAAAAATGTATCTTTTGATGAGTCTCAGTGAACTGCATAACTACGTATTTTGATGTCTGGAAAGAATTGTGCATACAGGAATGAGTTTCTGAAAAAGCAGTCCTGTGTGATTTGATAAAATTGACATGGCAGAGCCTGGCTGGCAGATCAGAGGTCATTCTCATCACCACATTGGAACAGTTTTCTGACCTTTAACTGAGGCACCTGCTCTCCAAATGTCTCTTTTCCACTTGAAGCTTAGCAACACTTCCTCACAAGGGAAGGAACTAAAGCCTTTGGGGTGTGCTGAGGATGTCCCAGAACTTCAGTGAAACTCTGTGTGCATTACGTATGTGGGTCAGCTAAATCCTTCCATTCGCGTATTTACTCACAGGAGTCTTCAAGACCTGGAACTGCTGGAAAACTGAGGGTGCAAGCTGTGGAGTGTGGTTAGTCTGTGCTGGTGAGGGTTAGGAACACCTTATCAATGCCCAGGAAATCAGAGAGAGCTGTCAGGCCGTCGTTAACCCGGTGAAGGAGTTTTCTGGCTGGCCATTAAGTCCTGGATTGTTTTCCCACCTGGTAAAAGCCGTAGTGACACAGGATGGGCCTCCGTTTTGTGGAAGCCATAACAGAAGCACAGATACCTGCTGTCCTATGAAGGCACGTATGGGTAACTGCCTGCCCGGGATGTCGGCTCTGCCCCTGCCCTTCCGTCAGGAGCTGCCCAAAGACCTGGTCGCTCCTGCAGCACCCTCGGTGCTGCCAAGGGCGAGCGGTCCGCCGGGAACAACCCTCCCATCCCCGCCGGGGACATCCCCCCCATCCCCGCCGGGGACATCCCCCCCATCCCCTC
>WEKX01001806.1:17355-59737 GCA_013390025.1 Pitta sordida | reverse complement strand
CATGGCAGCTGCTCGGGCTGCGGTGCCGGCGGGTCCCTGTGCCGCGGGTGACCCGCTGGCTGGGAGCTGCCGCGGGGAGCAGCCGTGTGTGTGACGGGCTTGAGGGCACAGGCTGGAAAAGTGCTGATGGCGTGGCCGTGGCGTCTGCTCGCCTGCTTCTCAGGGGCCATGTTGTGCCTCTGTGAGTGTGATTATCCATCCGGGCTCCCCCTCACCTGAGCTGAGCCAGCCCGGGCCCTCACCTGAGCCCCACGGCACCGCTGCACAAAGGGGCACGCCAAGGACGAGGGTGGCCCCTGAGGAACCCTGTGGGCCCCGCGCAGTTTGTAAGGGCATTGCACAAGCGACGCTTTCCGGGACAAGTGTGGGATGACGGGACAAATTGCCTTCACGCAGAGGGGCTGTGGGGTCTCCCGGCGTGTGGAAGTGGAGCCCTTCCCTCCCATTAGTCTCCTCCGTTTGCCAGGGTTTGTGGTGCTCATCTCAAGTGTGCACACTTTCCCCCTCCCCTTGGTCAGTCTGTTCGTGCAGGGGGTTTGGTGCCGACAGTCATGGGGGAGCTCTCGGTTGAGCCTCAACCTCCTTGGCTTGGCTGCCTCCTGCAGCGCTCTGTGCTCCCGCTGGCTGCTGCTGTGCCGGTGGCTTCTGGAAAGTGTGGAGAAGAGAGTCCAGTCATTGTTCTGCTGGTGTGTGTGTGTAAAGTGTGTGCCCCTGGATGCTGGGGTATCCTGAATGTGTGTGCTTGCTGCACGGCTGTTCCCTCTTTGCAAGAGCTCGGAAGGGGTGTCCATAACTGGTTACAGGGGTGAGAGATCAGCAGACGTCTCTTCCTGGTTGTAGGGGAGCTGAAAGCGCAGTGAGAGAGCAGGGAGCTCATCAATGTGCGAGGCAGATGGTGCAAGTGCAGGATCATGGGGCAGCTGGCATGACTGTGGAGGATGCTCAGGACTAAACAGCACTGCAGGTCTTTTCCAGTCATTGGTCTGGGCTCATTCCAAGCCCAGGAAGATGTGTGTCCCTGCTGAGGGGAACCTGGTTGTAGTAAAGAGGGAAGAAAGTGAGCTCACGTCATCGTTTGAGCCTTTCTGAAGTGCATCTCCTGCAGTACAAAATCCTGCACAGCTGACACATGCCCACAGACAGGAGAAGCACTGCATTTCAGACCTCTGCAGCAGCCTCTGGTGACTGAGCACAATTTCCTTGTGTAGTCCCAGTTAGTTGTAGGCACCCTCAATGAAAACACCGTGTGACGTCCAATAAAGCAGCACAGACCTGCCTGCTCACCTAAGTCAGATGTGTGGCTGTGTCTCTTTCGCGGCAGTGAGCTGGGGAGGAGTCCTGCCCTACTTCTGCCCTCCCCAGCTGCTGGATTTTCGGCTCTGTCGATACTGCACTTGCCCGCTATTCTTCCCTGGATAAACGTGGGAGGCAGTGGAGCTGGGGGAGAGGTGGGGGGTTGTGAATAATGGTGATGGTAGGAGGGGTTTGTTCCAGTCTGGACTGGTCCAGTCTAGTTCTTTCCTTCCTGTCACCGTGTGAACAATGCTGCTGCTGCTGTGGCTGATGGTTGTGACAAGGCAGCCCCCTCCCCGTGTGCTTCTGCCTGGGCTGAGCTCCCTTCCCAGCCGTGGGCTGAGATGCTCCTGTGCCCGGCCTGCTGCTCCTTATCCCTCCCGCCGGGCCTTCAGCTCCAGGGAAAGATTGCCAAACCCCCAGAAAAAGGGGAGTCTTTGGGAGGCGGAAAGTGTTGTTTGGTGGTGAACAGCAGTGGGAATGTGTCTTGTTTGGGGACAGCTCTACTGGAGGCAAGAGGCAGGCTTAATGCTTCTGAGAACTGCAGCCTGTGCCTCTCCCGCTCTGTGTGCGGGAAGGCTGCTGCAGGTGTGTCATTGCAGTAATGCTGGGCTGGATATTCTGCAATTGGTTCCATCTCTCCAATTAGAGGAGAGACAGAGTGCTCTGGAAGAGAATTAAGACTGTCCCTTCCTGCAAGTGAGGCTTAATTGTGTAATTTGGGTATAATGGTAGATTTCAGTTCTAAATACTGTTGATGTAGTGCAGGAGCAAGAGTGTGGTTAATGACAGAATTCCTCAGGGACCTGTTCTTGCTTCAGGACGTGCTCCCCCCTGGGGATTGCCCAGCCACGATATCCTGTCGCTGATCTGGAAAAGGCTGATTTTGGTTGGTGATTTTTTTGTGGACCAGAGTAACTTTGGTGCCTCTGAGTCTGTCACTTGGTGTAAATGTGCAAGGTCACTATAAGGCTAGATTTTTAGGGTTTGGTTCATTGGTATTTTAGCTCAAGCCCCTACACGGTCTTTTTTCAGAAACTGATGCAGTGGATCTTTTTTTTTTCCCAAAGAAAATGTATCGGTGATTGCTTTTATAGGCCTGTCAGCATCGGAGCTGGGGAGCTGAGGGGGGCCTGTGAGCTGGAAATAACCTGGCCCCAGCTGGTCTGCTGGGTAATCAGGGCTTGCTGTGGAGATGAACTTTGCAGTAGTTCTGGCAAAACTGGGCACTGTGGGCACCTGGGGGGTGATTTTGTTCCTCAGGGCAGTTACTACAATTGTTGCTGGAGGTGTAGTCAAACTTGACACTTGCTGGTAGAGTATGCGAACATATGAGATAAAGACAGGCATATAGGTGTCACTGGAATATTGAGAGGCAGAGCTGCTTTGCTGATTGGTCCCACAATTCACAGGTCACTGTTTAGAAAAGAATGCTCTTATGTCTACCTTTAGACCCTTAAACAATGGATGCTTCATTGTTGCTGATGACATGAGCAATTTTTGTAAAACCTCGTTTGTCCTTAAGGGTTTGGGATGTCTAGTGCACTTGAGGTACTTAAAATGGTAGCCCTGCTCTGTCACAGTACATCAAATTCCCTCTCTGCACTGGTTAAAACACTGAAATGACTGATTGGAAAGGCTCCAATTCTACCCTTTTCTTCTGAATGTTTAGAATTGGCAAACCTGCACAAAAGAGGACAGTCAGACTATTTTGTGTATGCGTGTGTAGATCTTTCAGTTAAGTAATTATTTAAAAGAAATTCTGAAGGACAATAAGAACTCGGCACACGGGAGTGTTGCTACAGAAGATAAGTCAGTTTGCACTCCAGCGCCACAGGAACTTTCACTGCACGCTTTTCTCCTTGGGACATGTGAGAATATTTGTTGGAATAATACTGCAGGTGAGATTTGGCTGAAGCATGGCTTTTCAAGGTTTGCACTGAAGGTCGTGTGCTCTCCCTAGAAGCACCTGTTTGACTTGTTTGGCTTGGAAAGCAAACTTAATTCACAATCACTGGGAAATTTGTATGAATTCTGAAATATAATCAGAACAGCACTAGGAAATAGTGGAGCTAGTAGTTAATTTTAAAAGCTGGCAACAGTTTCCTTTTGTAAAACTGTCGTGTGCCTCTCTGAGAACTACATGTTACTGGCTTCTTGCTTTAGTGGAAGAAAAGGATAGGATTAAATACACTGCATACATGTTAATTCTAGCTGGAAAAATCCCTTAATATCTCAATTAATTTTGAAGCATTGAGGTTTATT
Source organism: Pitta sordida (assembly GCA_013390025.1). Classification (NCBI taxonomy): domain Eukaryota; kingdom Metazoa; phylum Chordata; class Aves; order Passeriformes; family Pittidae; genus Pitta; species Pitta sordida. The sequence continues at coordinate 56,179 of WEKX01001806.1, read as the reverse complement.
TTTAATGCTGTGTGCTACCAAATGCTAATTTATGTGGTCAAGCCGAAGGAATTACTTTGGGGAGTTGCTGTGAAACAGTTACCCTCAAGTTGCATTGACTCTGTTTGTTATTTAGTACTGTTTAAAGTGTACTAGCTTAGTGTTCCAATAGCAAGAATAAGTGGAAAAGTACACTTCAGCAGTTTGCTTAGCTAATGCAGTTGAAAAGATGATTGTGTGAGTGAGGTGATTTGTAGAAGCTTTGTTGTATGTTGGGTTTGTGTGTTAACAGTTCAGTAGTGTATTTAATTCTGTGGAAATTATTATTCCGTTTAGGAGGAATCACTTATTGACAGGGTCAATAAGTGTTTCCTTGACTGCTTTTTATATTCATGTTGATGTGATTGTTTTACCTTAATTTGAGTAAGCCAGCCTTGTACTTTGAAATGCTACTTTGGTGTTGTGTGTAATGGCCTTTAAGGGCCAGCTGAAATGTTTCCTCATTCCTGAAGGCAAGCATAAGTTTCTTTCTTTTCACTGTCTTGCTCATTTCTGGGTTTGTCTGTGTGGTGTTCAGTTTCACTATATAAAGCACTATTTTTTCACCCACATGCTGTGCTCACACAGCAGAGGGAGAAAGAACGTGGCAAGGGAATTCTGAAATAGAAAGGAAGTGGGGAGGGGAAGAATGCAGCTGGTATGGGCTTGAAAACACTTCTGGGAGGGTAGTCCAGTATTAAGATGTACTACCCTACAGCAGGACCTTGTAGAGCCCTTTGCCATTAGTTTTGAAAACCTTCCAGTCCAGACTGTGCGAGATAAGTTCCAACAAGTGATTTCATGTGTCTTAGCAGTTCTTCACACACCTGACTTGTTCTGGCTCAGAAAGCTGCATGTTTGATGTGATGACAAACTTCCATGGTGGGATGTTGTGAACTGCCTTAAAAGCACAACTGGAAAGGCATTTGTTACATGTTTCAAGATAAAGCTTTTGTTCTGTTCTGGCTATGAAATTTATTTCTGTGTGCATTTTTTTTCCCTACAGGGCAAAATCTCTGATCAAGTTTACAACTATCCAGAGGGCTTAGGAGAGGTGCTTTATAGAGAACAGTTCGACTTCAACGCTGAGCCACCTTGGGAACCTAGCTGATGATAGTAGGGTTCCATCTCCTAACTTGTCCATGTAAGTCTCTCTTCATCTGTTTGCAGGAGGATAAGCACTTCCAAAAATACAACTTGTATTGGCCTTCTGATAAGCAAGATTTGATGATCTGAATGCAGATTATCAACATTTCATGGGACTTTCATTTGGCAGGGGACTATAAATTTTATTGATCTAACACTTCTCTCAGTACAATTATCCAATGAAGTTCTGAGAGACTTAATTATGTGTGAATAAACTTGATAAATAGAACTCCTTTTCTGAATTAGTGGTGTTGGCTGCAGAAATCCTAAAATAAAATGCTGCAACTTCATTCTCTCAGTGGTAATTCTGAAGTCATGAATTGGACTGCATGACAGGTAACATCAAATTTTGGCTTGCTGAGTACTGTATGGTTTCTTAGGGCAGTTTATCCTGAAATAGTTAAAATTTGCTATTGTAAAGAGTAACTAATGCTGATCATGAAGGGTGTGCCTTCCCAAATGCCTGTCTCCATTATTTGCTAATTAGCATCCACTTCCACAAATAGTTGTAGTTGAGCTACAGTAGAATGTGGAATTTAGTGCTGGATACAAATTATGTGCCAATTATGTAATACCTTTATATTTTGAAGTGGCAAATAGTTATTAAAGAAAAAACAAGCCCGTGATAAGTGAGATCAAACAAATCCACTTAGCTGATCTTAAGAAGCACAGAAAACCCTGGAATGTGTGTGGTTATCATGTTAAAAAACCACATAAAGCTGTTCTAAGTTAACAGAACAATAGTCTTGAAAGCGTTTGTAATACCCGAGTCGAGATTACTTTATACAGTATTTGTACAGTATTACTACTTTCCTGTCTAGCTGAAAGTGTCTCTGTTGTAAGTTACCTATAAATTGTATAATGTATTTAATGTAGAATTTGAGAATGGTTAAGTGTATCTTACTGGGCCAAACACTTATTAAAGATCACAAAGGTTCCAAATGCCACTTGTGTGACTATGCCTCCTAATAAGGTGCTAATGTAAATAAACTTGCTCTTTGAAATAAAACACAATAGCAGAGGCACAGGGTGAGCTTGGTTTGTCATGACTTTTGGCTTTACCTCCAGGGGTTATGTTCCTTTTCTTTGGAACTCACTGAATTAACTGCATCTATCTCCTTTGTAGTCAGATATTCTATTCAAGTGAACTCAGTTAGCACTGAAAAATTTCTGAATATCACTTCTTTTTAGGTGTGATTTTTGTAAGTAAAATATTGAGAATTGTTTCTCTTGTTCAGTCTGAATTTTGGCTCACTCTTGTGTGTGGGTAGAACTCTTGCAGGACATTTTCCACTTCTACAGGAATAAAGTAAAGGTGTAAAGAGACGGGGAAATTGTTAGAAAGGAGTGAATAAAGTTTAAAGTCTTAATGTACTATATAAATGTGTTTTTAATTTCTAAAACTGTTCTGAATGGAATTTTGGCTGTGACAAATTTTTACTCTTTGAGGAAAAGGCTCTTCTGGTACCTTCATTGAGAGACTCCTTCTCTACCTGGCAGACTCATGTGCTGTGGCAAATAATGCAAGGCAGGGGGTGTCCTAGAAGGGAAATGCCACTGGGGTTTGCAGCCTAACGTTTACAAGTGTGTTAATTTTGAGCTTGTGGTCAGCAGTAATGTGCTGTACACACATATAAGTCGCTCAGTGTTGAATGTGGTGTGATGTAGGTGGCAGCAGTGTTTGGTGGGAGATCTGTGCCTGTTTTGGTGTGGAAGCACAGGTGAGTGCCTCAGACACAGCCAGGGTGCGGGGTAGCCAGCTGGTTGCAGCTTGGAGCCTTGTTCAAATTGCACGTGATTTAATGGGAAAAGGGTCAGTTCAGCTTTTCAGTATAACTGTAGTGTTATGTTTTGATGGAACTCAAATGAAAGTCTTGTGTCTGAAGGTGTACTTAAATTCTCATTGATCTTCTTTATCATTTTCTCCATCCCTCTGGCCAAGGAAGAACTGAACTTGGGGTTGAGATCTGTCTTGCTCTTCAAGCTCTGACTCTGAGCAGCCTGGCAAGAGTGACCTGAAGTCTTGTTCCTTTCCTGCACTTAAAACAGAATTCCTGTTTTTACTTTTCCAATATACCTGTCCTGTCCTTAATTGCCTGTGTCAGTGACAAAATGTTTCCTACTTGACTTGTTACCCCTGAAGAACTGGTATTGTAACAAACTGAGATTGTTTTTCCCTCTTGATTATTTTTGCATCAGGATAATTGTTAGCATTGTGAATATTTATTTTGTTTAATAAGATACGTAGTTGAGAGGCATTACCGGGAGCCTGTTTGGTTTGCAGTTTCATTTATGAGGAATTTTTTAATGAAATACCAACCTAAGGGTGTTTAGAGGTTTTATGGTGGGTTTTTAGGCCTAAGTTTATGTAGTTCTGACAATGTAAAAAAAAGGGAAATTGTGTGTTGCAGGTTCTTGCATATGACAAGCATGTGTTTAGTCTTTCAGAGCATTTGCATTTTGTTTCATTCCAGATGTCTGTGTTAATTTCAGTGTTTAAATATTTACACTTTCATCTTTAGAGTTCTTCATTTGGGAAGTCATTGTGTTAAACCAAAAAGAGCCCGAGGATGTTAGGCTTACTTCAAAGAAAGCAATTACATGCCTGTGTAGAAGTCTCATACCACTTGACAGCTTTTGTTTGCCTTAAAATGTATGTCCTGGAGCACTGTGCAGACGAACATTTCAGGTGTGAAAATGGGTGGTGTTACCACACTGTCTGTCAAATCATGACTTGCAGCCAGTCAGCACTTCCAGCAAGGACTGAACTCTGTGCTCTAATGATTTCTGACTCATCTTACAGACATAAAACAAGTCCTGAACCACCCTTTAGATTTCCTGCTGCAAATTCTGATTCTCTTCCCCACACCGGGAGAGGTACCAGTCAGAACAGAATAAGAAGACAGCACACTCCCAAATCCTGCTTGAAGAAACTGTTCTTGTTTATCCTCTGTTTTGAAGTGATGCTGTAGCAGTGTTCCTGGGAATAAATTTTTTGTAGGATAGTCTTCATATTCTGTTCTCCACAAGACTGTGTAATTTCTTCTAGAAAGGGGAAATTGGACTGTAGTTGTTAAGATTGTTGGCTTTTTTACTAGATTAATTTTGGTAAATTGAAAAGCTTCTGTGTCTTGGACATGCTTAGGAAAAGCAGCCTCAGAAAGGTTATACAGGTTGTTTATGGTTAGTTACAAGCTGTTTCATTAAATCTCCACTAGCTTATATTCTTTTGGTCCCTACCTCTTGGTCCTAAGATGGTTTTGGTGACAAGTCAGGTTTAGGAAATAATCTTTGTGAAATCTCATGTTCTTCTTGTTGTTGATTTTGGGGAGTTAGTGATAAAGAGGCCCCCTCTCCCCATTCTGTACTTAAAACAATTCTCCCCCTCCTCCCCACAGTCTCCCCAAAAGCCAAAGGGCAGCTTTTGGAGCAAAGCTATGGATGCTGCAGTCATTTACAATGAAAAAAGGCTTTCTTTTAACAGTACTGCACAATTAGCTTAAATCTATTCCACTCTTAACTCAGCTGAACAGCCAGAGGAAAAGTGTGTGACTGTTTAGGTTTGAGCTGCTTCATTTGCAATAAAAGGTAGAAGCATTTGCCTGAATTGGGGGTGTTTGTGTTTAGTGACTAAGTATCTGTGCAGTGCTGGGAACTTCCAGTTGGGTACATCAGCTGTGGAAGGGACTCTTGACTGTCTGCACACTTCAGAGTGTAGGAAATGACCCCTGTATATACAGTAATTCTGTAAAATAATTTTGCCTTCAGATTTTTGGACAGGTTTATACAATGTATTTGGGAATGTTATTTGTTGTTGCTCTTGTAGAAGAAAAGCTTAATGTGTTTATTACATGACCAACAAGTTCCCAAGGATGCATAATGTATTTTAAGACTTGATTAACTATTGGGCTGCTTAGGTCATAGTATAAAAAATCAAATAATTAGACTCTGCTGTTTTGTTTTTTTCTTCTTTGCATCTTCATGGTTTGGACACTCCAGAGCTATACCGAATTTTCAGTAAAATGCTGATGCCAACCTTTCTTTCTTTGGGGAAAAAAAAATGCTTAAGCCTTTTTGGTCTCCTGCCTCTGAAAATTGAATATTTCTTGAAGATGTTTGTGGTGTTCATGTTTGTTTTGCTGACTTGATTCAGAAGCTTTTCATGGTATATTTTTAAGGCGTTTTAGCTGTTGCTCTCACACTGAGGTCTGAGTAACTACAGAATTTTTTCTGGTTATAATAATGTCTACCACCTAGTAATTGTTTTTGTAGCTAATTAAATCCTTACATCAGTGTGATAATTATCTTACTCTTTTGTGATTGTTTTGGATCCTCAGGATTCACTTCAATAAGCCAATGACTCACTATACATGAGAAGTATTTCTTAACCAGAATGATTTTCTTTCATTCAGCTTCTGAATAGAACTGAAGATTCTTGCTGCCATGGAGTTCAACTCACCTGGCAGGGAATTCTTCTCTGAAGAAACACAGGGAGCATGTTTGAGTTGTGCAGAAAGGATACAAACCCCTCCTGGCTGCTTTGCCCTGATCTGGTGTAATGACAAGCAGGAGCAACTGCTGCTTAGTGATCTTAGCACTAGCTTGAGCAAAAGGAACTTTGTTCATATTGTAACCGGGGGGTGGATGAAACTTGAGACAGAATTAATACCATGGCCTTGTGGCCATTTAAAGCCAAAGTTTTCTTCTTAATATTTAGAGTCCTAATGAAGTAGTTTTGACTTTCAGCTGTAATGCTTTTGGTTTCTAGCAATACTTCTAATTAGAAAAATAATTCGGCTACTTTAAAGCCAGTGCATGTGCCTTATTCTCATCCCTGGCAAATGGAGGGTGAACAGATGAGAAGAAACATTTTTTGTAGAGGGTGTGTTACTGTTTGTAGGACATCAAATGCATCAAATGTAGAAAGCTGTTATTTTTAATTAGTGGCACAATCTACTTTGTGTTTGTTTTTCCACTGACTTGTGCTTTCTTTGTGCAGTTTGTTGCATAATTTAAGGACCCGGATATAAGGCTTGGAAGCCCATCCCTTGTGTTTCTTGGTTTATGACTGTCGGCTTTGTGGAATACGGCTGAGATGAAAGGATTTCTTGAGGATGCAAATTACTCCATTGGCCTGTTGGATGAAGGAGCAACTCTTGCAGATGTTATTGACAACTGTATTTATGAACACACTCATGTAAGTTGGCTTTCAAAATCTTCTGCCTTAGTCTACAAACTAGGTCAAGGTATTCAGGACTCCTGAGCTGACAGCAGCAGAGACAGTCAGCTAAGCCTCACTCACCTTAGAAAGCAGTTTGCTCTTCTTTTTCTGCTTCTTTGCTGTTCACTTGCTTTGGGCAGAATTTTCTTGGGGAAATTTGGGCAACAACTCTTGGCTCCCTGAGTGTGGCAAGTGGAAGAGGAGTCTTACTGGTTTTAAATACAGGTTCCCACCTGTGTTTCAAGGAATTTTATTAAAGGGATTTAGACCAGGAACTTGAAATTGGGCGAGTGGATATATTGAATTGGAACCTTTTTTGTTGTTCTTGCCCTGAAGATATGGCAAAGCCTGGAGAAATATGTATACTGAGCCAGTTTAAAGCCATATTTAAAATTTGTGGGTCATTGTGGTTAATAATTGTACATCTTCCCTTTACCTTCTCCCCCCTGGAAACTCAGGTATGAGCATATTGTGAGGTGCTGCTTTTCAAGACAAACTAGTCTAAAAGCTACTACGGTTTAGCAACCAACTGGAAAGAATCCTGAATTGTTCTGTGAATACCATAGCCATCCTATGGAATTTCCTAGGAGGCAGGAGGACGTAGCCTTTATTTTGTAGACCAGGTTGTAGAAAGGGCAAGCTTTAAAGAAAATTTGATTGAGCAAATTCTGTATCCTTAGTATGCCATACCTATGAGTTGTTCACGTCTCCTGTGGTTTATCAGAATTAATGTTCAAGTGCTCACCTATAGTACAGCAAGTAGCTAAATCCCGTGGCCTTCTGAACTCAGGTGTAGGATTCCCAAATCCTGATTCCTAATATTCTTTTTCTGTCTAGCAAATAAATAGGTAAACTACTGGCAACATGTCATGTCTCCAACCACTGGCTGGCTCACAGAGGATAGCTGCCTCCTGCTGCTTTCATTTACTCCTTTAGCTCAAGGGGTAGAGGCCTGTGCCATGGATCTAAAGCTCCAGATCCCATTCCTGCTGGTGACCCGTACAGGGGGTCAGTATGCTTCCACCCGATGGAATTTCTATTTGTGTTTTTTAAACAGAAAGAGACTTTGTATACAATAAGCCACAACATATATAGTTTCATATCTGGGAAAGTCAGGTGCTGGAATTAACGTTGGATGTACAGTCTTAATTCAGATGAATCATACATTTTGTGATGGTCTTTAATTGATACACAGTGGGCCATTCATTTCCAGGAGTTTTAGTGAGTGCACATTATAAACTAATCCAGAATGATCTGTTTGGATTTCTATCTGCTACATCCACATCATGACTTGATACTGAGACTATGGTGTAACATGCACGAGGGGAACTTCAGTTCTGGAAAAGCATCTGTGCATTTTCTTAAAGATTATGTACTTGGTTCTGCAGCCTTTAGCACACTTGAGTTCTTAAAATTCTGATTGAACTTGATGCTTCACAGGATGTGGAGAACAGTCTCAAACTTGATGTCCTGAACTAAAATACTATAGAAAAAGCTCAGTAAAATGAGTTACTAGCTAGATGTTAAAACAATGTTAGTGCATTAGATTTTATTCCATGTATAGTAAGCTATAAATGATGTTGAGGCTGTGGAAGCTTTCATCCTAGTGGATTTTCTTCTAAATAGTTTCAGACTTCTGGAAACAAAAGTTGGGAGAGATTTGAAATGTAATCTGTATTTTTATTTAAAATCACATTTGGTATTTAAGTGGAATATTTTATTCAGGAATCTGAGTATTGTCTGAATAGCATTCATAATATCTCTGAAGTGGTAGGTATTCCCTTTTTTTTTTTAACTAGTTCAAAATGCTAGGTCAAAGTAAAAACAAGCATTGTTTAAGGTTTAATCTAAAAGTTAAGAGCAGGGTGAAAAAGGGTACATACTCCTTTAAGACTGGGCTGTTTGTTTTGACAGAAAACCCACAATTTCAGGCATTTTACTTTCCTGTTATTCATTTTTCAGACTGGAAAAAAGGCGTTTTATGTTGGTGATCTTGGAAAGCTTGTAAGGAATAACACACAATGGCAGAATGTGATGGCACCAATAAAGCCATTTTATCCTGTAAGATGCAATTCTGCTCCAGGTGTACTCGAAATTCTGGGAACCCTTGGCGTTGGTTTTGCATGCTCCAGTAAAGTAAGTTTTTCTTACCTGTGTGCCTTATTTTCTTCCCTGTCTGCTGTTTGAAAACCATCTTTTTGGTGTTGCCATGATTATAAATACATAACACAATTTAAATTGTGAGCTCCTTTGTAACTGGCTGTTGAAAATCTATCCTTATGTCCTAGAAGCAGTGGATAGTTTTCTGTTTGTGTTTGACTCTTTAGTGTAGTAGTAGAGCACATAAAAAGCTATGGAAATACATTTTTTCAGTGCACTGAACTTTGTCTAACGCTGGTATTCTCCTGTTTTCTCAGTCTGAAATGGCATTGGTACAAGAGCTGGGCATTTCTCCTGAAAACATCATCTATACAAACCCTTGCAAGCAGGCTTCTCAGATTAAGTATGCAGCAAAAGCTGGGATAAATATCATGACCTGTGACAATGATACTGAGCTGAAGAAAATTTCACGTAACCATCCAAATGCCAAGTAAGCATCAAAATTAGTTTTGCTTTTTATGTGGGGGGACTTAATTTGCCTGTATTAAGGGTAGTTTGGGTTTCAGTAAGGGTACATGGCTGCTTCAGTACAAATCACTTGCATCTGTTTTTCTCCTCTCCTTGTCTCCTTTGAAGGTAACTTTTTTCAACTTTGCCTGCTAGGTCTCAGCTTCCGAACATGATAGTAAGGCCCTTGCTTTGGGAGGGATTTTGGGAGAGACTAATGTCAAAGGGTAATCTTGATGTAAAGGTTTCAGTGATTAAAGTTCAGAAGTCTGGTGTATTTCATTACCTGCAAGTGCACCTCCCTCCTGCTCTGTTGTGGCTTCAGTGTTAACTTTCAGGGAATTCTGTTTAAATGTTAGAGGCTCCAGCTGAAGTCAGGGCTGAGCCTCAGCAAATGACCATGTGCCTTGGCTCCCATTTGGGGTTTGGGTACACTCTGCAGGTCTGTTAAATACTCCTACAGGTATTTCCACATGATTAAAACAGGGAGAAATTTGGCTCTAGTTCTATTTTCAGTCACTTCAGTATTAGCTCAGCTGCTTTCTGTAGGGAAGTGATCAAAGCTGTTCTGGTTATTTAATATGAGAATTTTATTGCTGCCAGTGTATTGTGGCCTCTTTTGGACTAACAGGCACTCAAGTCATTAAACTTCTCATCCTTCACATATGAGTAGTTGGGCTGTGGGCCATTCCTATAAGAAATTTGGAATCAGAGCCTAAGTGAATGTTACAGTGCTTTCCACTCATTAATGAGGTATGGCCACAAATGTCATTGGAAAAACTGAATTCCTAACAGCCTTGGTTCTAAACAGTCACTTAAGTGTTGTCTTCTCCCAGAACTGACCGTAATTGTGGAATTGGGAGGATTCTACTAAGGTCAGAATCTGGAGACTGGTCATCTCATCTAGTTTTTTGGGGGAAGGTTTGAGGGTGGGGAGCAGAACTGGTGTTTACTTGGGGGTCATTTGTTGGTTCAAGACTACCTCAAAAGTTAATATAAGTGTTGCTAGTGATGACACTTCATCCTCCTGGCAGCCTGTCAGTGCTTTGCATGCAGGAGAGGACTCCCTGTGCAAAGAATGTCATGTATGATGAGTATTTTCATCTGTAAACTGCTGGCCTTAGCACACTTCGTGCATTTGAAAGCCTTGGCAATGCTAAAGCTGATTCTTACATAATTAATTTTACCAGTTATTCAGTGATGTGTTAACTGGTGGGGTTTTACACAGTGTCACAGTATTAGCAAGGTTGGAAGAGACCTTGGAGATCATCAAGTCCAACCTGTAACCCAACACCAACCCATTGTCTAAACCATGGCACTAAGTGCTTCATCCAGCCTACTCTTAAACACCTCCAGGGATGGCAACTCCACCACCTCCCTGGGCAGACCATTCCCCTGAGGGATCACTCTGTGTGAAAAAGTTCTTCCTAACATAAAGTAACATAGAGGTTGAGTCCTGTTTGCATCTCTGGAGAAGAGCTATTTCGCTTTGGGTGCAGGGCTTCTGCCACATGTTTGTGCTCCCCGTGCTGGTTGACTGCAGTGTGCTCTGTGCAGTCTGGATGTGTGGTGTAACTTCTGTTTAGTTTACCACAAAACTAATTATCTTTGGGGCGTGGAGGTGTTACTTCCTTAGTGTACAATAGTTTGAGAGTTTGAGTTTTGGGGGTGTACCTCTAGAGGTTTTGATGTGGACATGCCTTTGCCATTCAAGCAATGCTTTAACACAGGGAATTGCCAACAGTGGCACTGCAGTTGGCCAGACAGGCCCAGGTGAGCCTGTGACCAGAGGGAGGAAGATGTCTCACTTCATGAGAATGTAAGAGATGGTACTTGCTGCCCCTCTGTTCCACAGTATCCTGGCACAAGGGGCAGGGAAGGGACTGACACCCCTACCCCATCCCCAGTCCATGAGCTCAGCCAGAAGGGGAGCTGTAGAGATATGGTTGGGATGTGCAGCCTGGTGTTCTCCAGATGCTGAGTGTAACTAAATCTGATACAGGGCTGATGGAAGGGTAATGCCTGCGTTCTCCTCTTGGCTAGGAGGAGCAGAGATGGGGGAAATCATATTGGTCTTACTGGTTTTGAGGAACTGTGCTTTATTAGAAGGTAACATTCTCTTTTGTTACAGCGCTCAACAGACTCTTGGTGCTACAAAAGAGTCTTAGTTGCTGCATTTCCAAATCCCTTGTCCTTGTTGGCTCCATGTTTTAGCCCCTAATTGCTAGTTTTTTCTCTGTACAGGATTGTTTTGATTAGGTTCCCTTGATTCATCCATCGATGGAGCTGGAGTATTGACAACATAATCAACACACTTCTGACAGTCTTCAGGCTTCCCATGTGCTGATGATGTAAACCAACTGCCCCATCATCTTCCCCTTCTCTTAGGCTCTTACTGCACATTGCCACAGAAGATATTACTGCTGATGAGGAGATGAATATGAAGTTTGGCACCACCCTGAAGAACTGTAGGCACCTCATGGAATGTGCTAAGGAGCTGGGAGTCCAAATAGTTGGTGTCAAGTGAGTAAATTCATGGTTCTCTCTTCATGGTCTGCGATATTTTAATTGGAAGTTTGACAGATATTTTACTATATCGAAGACAAATACATGTGAGTTTCTTCTGTGTACCCTCAGTTATGTACTAACGTATCACATGGTCATGAATGTTTTAGGAAAGCAACCAACAAATAAAACAGTGGATTATTGAGAGTAAAAAAAATTAGGCCAAATTTGACTTAAAAATTCAAACAATTATTGTTTATCTGTTGGAAATTGATGTTAAGATACAAACATACTATAATCATTAAAAATTGCAAATGTGCTAAAAATCAGGTGATGCAACAGAAAATGTGCCTCTTCATATAATGCCTTAACCAACTTCAACAAAAATCCCATGGCTCTTGTGTGTTAATTTTATTCAAATAAAATGTAAAAATCCACGTGTGGATTTGTGCAAATACGTTTGAAAAGTGCCTCAAAATGGCATTCCTTAAAGGAGTAGATTTGAAGTAGAGAGCATTGTGTTGGCACTTGTTTTAGCACCTCTGACTAAATGTGTATGGCAGGACTTAAACCTTCAGGGCAAGGAACCAGGAGCTTGTGGGAAGCATCAGTACTTCTCTGCAGCATTGGCACTCACTGAAGAAAAAATTTAAGCCCCTTCACTAGTGGAGACTTAATAGTTCAGTAAATGTTATTTCTTCAAGATGAGAATATTGTGGAACACTCTTGAGCATTCAGTGGAACAGAGGGCAGTAGTGTCTTGAGTTCTTCTCACAGTTGCTGTATTACCATGCCAGCTTGTCTTGAGCCACTTGGGAATCAGTTGCTTCCTTTGCTGTTTTACGTGGTGAAACAACTTGCTCTGAAAGCTACGTAGTTCAGTGTATTAATTGTGGTTTTATTTCTTTCAGATTTCATGTTTCAGGCTCTTGCAAGGATCTGCAGACATACATTCATGCAATCTCTGATGCTCGGTGTGTGTTTGACATGGCTGTAAGTAGACCTGTAGCACCTGCAATTGCTACCATAGAAGAGCCTTTCTAGTCTAATCATACTAACAAGCCAACTGCATTCCTTCCAAAATAAATCAATAGTAGGAGATGAAACTTGTAGTGAGGGACTAAATACTCTGCTGTGAGATGTGTGGTAGAGGAAAAACAAACTGTGTCCTAATTGTGGACAAAGGTTGATGAGTACTGTCCCACTGACAGACAGTAGCCTTGTATGCTGTTTTCAAGTAAAATCAGTTTCCCGGTTTTGGTGAAGGCATTTTGATATTCAAATCCCAGTACTGCAAATAAATACATAGCTGACATTTTTGTTAGGTTAAAATATTGAACAATTGTATGTCAGAGAAGGCTGCAAGTCTTTTTCCTCTTACTGCTGCAATTACTGCATTAGCTGTGGCTGGTAACACACCAGGGCAATAAAACTGAGGATCTTGCTGATCTTTGTGCAAGTTCATTGTAGCAGTCTTGTCACGTAATTTCTAAAACTGTTTTTTGTCAGAATGCACTACCCTGTTCAGCAAATGCTGTCTGAATATAAAAAAAGCCCCAAGATGGGAACTGTGGAACTGGCAGAGAATTGTGTCCCCAGCCTCTGTTGACATGCCAGTGCTGTTACTATGAGGTTTACTGGAACTGTCCTACACCCTTACTCTACATATGCTGCTAAATATATTCAAAAGTGTAAATACATAGAAAATGACCATAGTAAGGAGCAACAAATATTGATGTAGTTGTTTGTGTACTTAGACTCTGCTTATGCATTTTAGGAAGAATTTGGCTTTAAGATGAACATGTTGGATATTGGTGGTGGCTTCACAGGCTCAGAACTTCAGCTGGAAGAGGTATGCAAGCTTTTGGAAGTTGAAACTCTTAATTTTGAAGAAGTTGAAGTGTTTAACCATCAGACTGCAACTAACACTGATAGCTGAAACCTAGTCCAAGTTCCATGTTAGACTGTAATTCATAAGATCCAAATATTTGGGTTTACATTTTTATCAGGGATAATGTAATAAATCCTTACAGGGAATCATCATTTTTTTAAATCAGTACTCATCCATACTGGGTGAGTGCTGATTTAAGCATGTTACAGATTAAGTAACTGTCTGAAGCAAATTTTTTGGGAGCTGACTTGTGCAACTGGTGACTGTTGCATGGTTTGGGGTAGGGTAGCTTTTTAGCATGGTTTGGATCATAAACCCTCTTTCTACTGGATGAAAACTTCATGTATTTTGCTTTAGAACTGAAAGCTAAAGGTCTTGTTTGGGCCTCTGATTTGGCCTGAATGCCATCTTTAGTGTGCAATGGCACATGAAACAGGATAACCTGTTTTCCACTGTTACGTTGGCTGAGTCGAACTTCTTGAATGCAGCAGAGTGCAAGTGATGCAGTGAGAAGTTACTAACAGCAATCAAGGCTTTTCCTAGTTCTAGCAGTTGCTACTTGTCTAAAATACCTGCTAATCTTCAAATTAAGATACAAGCATCAGTATTAAATCATGAATTCTGTTTCTAACATGACACTAGTCAGAACTGATGACAAAAAGGCCCTTTCCTTGTTGTTCTGGGTTCAGATGTAATTTTACATTATCTGTTGTCCTGGATGGATGTGGAAATTACTGGTGCACTCTTGTGTACCACAGCTTGAATTTTGAGGAGGAGGAAGGGACCCGGGTTTGATTCCCGCCAGGGAGACAGTGTTAAGAGTTGGACTCGATGATCCTTGTGGGTCCCTTCCAACTCAGAATATTCTGTGACTGTGTAGTACTTGGGCTCATGGCACTCAATCTAGCAGAATGACGAGCTTTCTTAAATGTTTTTTGTAAACTGTGGCCTTCTCAGAGCATAGAGAACCAGAGTAAGTGTGTGGTGTGCTGAGTGAAGGAGGCTATGTCTGACATGCATAAAGTGAGTTCATTGGTCTTACCTCTGACTTCAATTTCCTAGGTTAATCATGTCATCAGGCCATTGCTGGATGTCTACTTTCCTAAGGAATCTGGTGTTAATGTGATTGCAGAGCCTGGATATTACTATGTTTCATCTGCATTTACACTGGCAGTGAACATCATTGCAAAGAAGACTGAGTATGATAAACTTCTTCCTTCTGGAGGTGAGGGTTGGATTTATATTTTCGATGTTCTGAGTGAGTAGATGTAACTGCTCTTTATTAGTTGGGATAGATCAGTTTGTCTAAGCATAGATTTAATTCTCTTATTCTTGCACTTTAATTTGCCTTCTAGGTTTTGACCTTCTGTTACCTGTGTATCACTGTTACTTATGTGGTACTTTTGTATCCCTATATATTGGGTGCTTCATAGGAGGTGTGTTACAAGGTTCTGTATTAAAGAACATAAAAAAGGGCATGTCACAGAGCAAGTGGCTTCTCTGCTTCTCTGGATTTATATTCTTGGCTGTGGTTATTACTGGCAGTATTAATTTTATTAAGCCTCACACTTAAAGTTTTAATCTGGTCTCATACAGATCATTCTGCTTGTAATTCTGCCATTCTAGTGTATATGGAAGCCCTTGTCAGGAGAAGGCAGCTGATTTAAGTTAGATTGCAAAAGGACTACTTTTGACAAAACATGCAAAGACAACATCTTTTTTTACTTCCAGTGGAGCAAACCGGGAATGATGATGAACCAGTCTTTACATATTACATAAATGATGGTGTTTATGGTTCTTTCGCAAGTAAATTGTCTGAGAAACTGAATACTATCCCAGAGGTTCACAAGGTGAGTCTTTCTATATTCTTCAGATAGTCCTTGTCCATTTAATATATTTAACACTTTCTACATTATTTATTATTCTTCTTGCATATTTGAAAATTATTCAATAAACTGAAGCCTGAATGACCTTGATCACTTCCCTATAGAAATACAAGGAAGATGAGCCTCTGTTTGCAAGCAGCCTTTGGGGTCCATCCTGTGATGAGCTTGATCAAATTGTGGAAAACTGTCTTCTTCCTGAGTTGAGCGTTGGAGATTGGCTGATCTTTGATAATATGGGTTCTGGTACCTTGGGTGAACAGTCTACCTTTAACGACTATCAGAGGCCACTGATCTACTACACGATGTCTTTCAGTGACTGGTAAGAAAACCTACCTTGGTAGTGGTTGCTTCCTTCAGGAGTGTACACTTCCAGCCAAATATAAATTATATCCCACACCAAATACAAGAAAATGCAAGAATGTGCCTCTTTAGTTCGTGGATATTTTTTTCTCTCTGTCTGACTTTCCTAAGACCAGACTGAGACCTGTGATAAAATGCCTACTTGGCTGTAAGGATGAGAAAGAAAAGCAAAATACCTGATCTTACCTGTAAGTTCAGTGGTAGTTGTAAAGCCTTTTACGGTTTGACGACATCAACCTTTGAGCTTTCCTGGCACCAGGAAGTGCAGCTGGTGTGTGATGTTGGCACCATCACTGGAGGCAGAAAGGGCTGTAACAGGGTTGTGGTGATGGAGAGTTGGGTAACCTGTTCCCAGGCAAATGCTGTGTGGAGGCTGGTTCCTGGTGGGAATTTGTACCTGAAAACGTTACATTACAGCTCAACCTTCTCTGCTGCAGGGATGAGATGCAAGATGCTGGAATTGCTTCAGACACATTGATGAAGAACTTCTTCTTTGTGCCTTCTTGCATTCAGCTGAGCCCAGAAGACCGCTTTTCCACTGCAGCTTAAACAGGCATTAACGCTTCATTTAGACCTGCAGTTGCAAGTCTGTAGTTTGTCTGGTCAACATTCCAGTGTGGAAGAAATGGAACAATCTTGAATTCAATTCATTCTCTTCGAAACTTGAAAAAGTAGTAATAGCTAATGGGGACCAGGCAAAACAAGCTACAGCTACAATTCAGTGGGGGGTGGGAGGGTTAGATAATGGTGTCCAAATTTAAAATCGAGTTCATTCAACCCCTGAGCGTTAAATATGCAACAAAATGGATGACTTAGTGGAGATGGAAACCCATCACTTGGGTTCTTCAACAGTTTACATACAAGTACACAGTTTTTATACTAAGGATTCCTGTTAGAGAAGTCTTGTAAAGTTATTGTCTTTTGCCCAGATATATCAAATGTCATTGGGAGACCAGTGTGACTTCATTAGATGTTTTAGTGTATTTAGAATGTGTAAATTTGTGCTTTGGACTGTAGTTTAATAAATGTAAAATTGCATCATAGTATTTGTTGTATTTGACCCTTGATGTATCCCTTGTATGATTGCAATAAAACTTTGTGTAGATTTTACTGTTTTTCAGGCTAACTTTGGGAGGGACTAGGCAGGTAGCCATAAAATAGATGTATGTGATTGCTTTGAAAAGCCACCTTTTCTCTAGGTTCAGCTTTGTGTCAAACAGTAAAAATTATAAGATTGATAAATCTGTATGAAGTGACAGTCATGTAAGCTCTTGGAAGGCTCAAAAGCAATTTGTGGTGTGTTTTTAGAGCATGACCTTAGATTCAATTGTTTCCTAACACCGAACAGCAAACGTGCAGTAGGTGTGGGTGTGCACAGGAGAGGTTTAGTCTCTTAGCTCGTGTGCATGCAGTGCCCTGAGGCAGCATGGGTTTGTCCAACTGCACGTTGTCACAGAACCTTTGGCTTTTTTTTTAACAATGTTTATTTGCCAAGTCTTAACTTTGAACTTCAGCTTGTTCTGTATAGTGCTCACTCCTAAGGGAAGGGCTGTACAAGTCTCGGAAAACATCAGTGCTTTCTTAGACTAGATTTCATTTAGAGCTATCCATGGTGTAAAGGTGAAGCAGACTCCTGCAAGTACATGTGCCAACTGCTGGAACCAGTCAGAGAAATCTTTTATTGTGCTACTGGAGCCCCTTGATTTTTGTCAAGGTCCTTTTTTTACTTTTGCATTTTAACTTTCCTTTTTGAAAACTGAGGGAAGGAGAAGGGGTGTGAGAAATGGTGCACTGAGTTCTGCATCCTGCAGTCAGACTTCTTAAAGCCCTTTAGTTGAAGGCAAAACTTCCTCCCTTGGGTTGTAAGTATATTTTACATAAGTGCCAGCTGGTAGGAAATTTTAACTTCTGTCTCTGTAAAGCAAAGATTTTTGTAAAACTTGATGGACTTTGAGAATTTTCTTCACTTTTACTTCAATTTGGACTTCTTAGAAGAGTTTTACAGGCCAGCTAAGCAGTACAAAATGACTTGCGTTTGGAAGATGTAGTCTAAGAAATACTATGTACTACAATTAAATGTGGAAGTAGGAAAGGGAGTAAATGATAGTGGGAAACGTGTTTTGGTTTTGTTTGTTTTTAACCTGAGGGTACTGTCCCTATGTGTCAAGAAGTGATATGCACTTCAGTCTCCTGTTGAGGTTTTTCTGTAGGCAAGACAGGTTGCTGCATGGTTTTTGACTAGATACAAATTACAGTTGCCCAAAATGAGAGTTCAACAGGATTGTCGTGTAGTCTTAAAGAGAGTTATTTTATGTTAACTTGCAGATCAGTGGAAAGAAAGTTTCTCACTAAATGATGTGGTGGTCAAAGCAGAAATACTTGCTGTACTTGAAGACAGTCTGCCATTAAAGCCAACCTGGAGTCTGAACACAGTATGTATTTCAGTCTGATTTGCCAAGTGCTACTGTTTACATTGTAACTGCAGTTGAGCAATTTTCCCAGCCATGAAAGGTGGACCATTCCTGTGCTGTAGTTGGGGTTACTGTAGCTCTGTCCTGCTCCCTGCCCAGCTTGGCCTCTCCCACTGGCTGAGTTGGGGTGTGTGGCAGTGACACCTACAGATGCTGCCTCAGTGTGTGGTGTGTCGCTGTCACATGTGGAAAGCAGCCCCCAGCTGCCTTGGCCTGGATGCTTCCCTGATACAGCCCTTCAGCCAGCACTCCATTTCCCAAGGACAATCAGATCCAGGGCTGTGGGTACTGATGGTGCCAGCTACTCCTCAAACAGGAGAAAATGGTTCCAGCTTTGTGTTGTGTCCCTCAGCAGCTGCACAACTGGCTTACATTTGGATTGGAATAAAAGCGGATGTCCTGGATCCACCACTGGCTGTCTTGCCACTTCCTATGTTCTCTTCATTCTATTTTTCTTTTTTTTTTTTTGGTGGAGGGGAAGGGTGTAAGGGACTGGTGTTATCTGTTAATATGTTTCATGTTTGAACCCTGCCTTAGACCAAAAGTAGGCTTGATGCGGGGTGGGGGGGAACTCCAGCAAACTTGTTTAAACCTTTATTCCTTGATAGTTGGGTAACAGCCTTGGCTCTGGTTGAACCTGACCTTGCTGACCTGGGCCTGTTCCTTGAGTCTTCTGTGAGAAGAGGAGGGGGGAGATGCTCTCCTGCCACAGCTGGAAAGCAAAGGCAGCCCAGGGAGCAGCCTGGATGCCTGAAGAAGGGGCTCTGTGGGGCCGTGCCCACCTTGGGTGCTGGCTGTGCCAGCTGAACACTGCAAGGAGCCAGGGTTTGTACCCAATGTGGTTTAACTGGCCTGGTCATAACTGAAGGTACAAATTAGTTCTGTCACTGCCTGATGTGCTGCCGAAAGGTATTGAACATCACATATTTAGTTTTCCCTTGTGCTGGCTGCAGGCTTCTTGCTCCTTGTCTGCCCTCCTTTTATTAAAATTTCAAGTAAGTAGTGGCCCAGTCTTTGAGCTGAATTAGGGTCATTAATAGGATTACCCTGTTGGCTCACAGGACAAAGCTAATTGCATTTGTCAGCCTGAGATGGGATGTGGCAGCAGTTCCTAGTCCCCTGCCTTCAATCTGCCTGGCTTTTTCCTGTAGTTCTGTTGAATATAATAACATTAAAATGAAGTTCTCTGATTGGAGTGTGACAATGGAGGGTAGTGCAGACCAAACTCCCTGTCAACACACTGACACCTGTCCTACTGTACTGTGTCAATATAGGGCAATACACTTTGGCTTTTTTATCAATCAAAAATGGGAAGAAAAACTCTATCAGGCCCCAAGAATTTGTTTTAGTGAGTTACCGGTATGATTTTTAGAACCTGATTGTGTGTTTTGCTCAACTACGCACCCTCTGACTGTAAGTCTTCATACCCTTAAGAAAACCATTCAGCTTTTTGTGGCGCCAGTTGATTACGTGTCTCTCCTGGAGGTCCCTGCCGTGGGGCTGGTGCAGCAGCAGCGAGCGCTGCACTTCAGGTCACTTGTCGAACACTTGCTGCAGCCTCAGGGCGCTGCTGGGCAGCAGCGGTGGCTTCCAGCGCTGTGGTCTGGCACCCTCCTCCCAGTAACTGCTCTTTGAACTAACAGGAATGCCCACTGCGGCTATTGGTGCTTGGAAGCGGCGCATGAAGCAGCGGTGCTGTGCCGGGAGCTGCGGCCAGCAGGGAGCTCCAGCGCCCGCCCGNCGCGTCCCTCCCCCGCTCCAGCCCGGGCCGTGTCCCGGCGGCGCCGGGCGGGGCTCGCCGAGGAGCCGCAGCCGCCACGTCACAGTCCAACGCGGTGTTTAAATGCCCCTGGAAAGGCAGCCGGGGGAAGCCGTCTGGACGCGTTAGGCGGTGCCAGGAGCTGCCCAGACAGGCTCTCAGGATCCTTTCCCACAGGCTTTTCCAGCCCCGATGGGTTGAAGCCCTGGGCAGCCTGCTCTGACCTAATGGCTGAACTTGCCCGGAGCCGGGGCTGGACCGGGGACATCCCGAGGGCTCTTTCCTGCAGAATTACCCTGTGACACCGGATCACCAACCTCCCTTCCAGTTCGAGTTGTGCCATCACCCTGGCTCAGTGCTGCTGGCCCACACGGCAGGAGCTGTGCTAACAGGTGCCAGGAGCAGGACTGTCTGGGAGAGCTGTTCATCTTTGAGCTGTCTGAGGATCCCAAACCTCCCTGTTCTGCATGGGGATGGGGACTGACCTACCCCTCTTTGTACCCGCTGTAGGGCGGTGGTGGGAGACAAGAACAGGGGTCTCAGCCCCTTCCCCCCACCATGAACAATCCCATTAAAAGTTTCAAATTCAACAAATCATTACTGTTTTCCAACAATGAATGTGTCATTGGCAAGTTCCCAGCCTGCTCCACGTCCCAAAGCACAGGGCCCTGGGCCACTGGCAGTGATGAGAAGGCTGAGGAGCAGAGACACGTCCTTGCCCCCGAGGCTCTCGTGCACCCCGGCTCCATGCCCACAGTCAAGGCCGGTGCTCAAGGCCTGTGCTGGCAGCAGGGCTGCTGCCATGCTTCATGTTATTCCTGCAGGACAGCGATTGGCCCCTGTCAGCCACCGCACCCAACATTCCTGCCAACACCCCCTCCATGGGCTGCACCGCGAGGAGTGACTGCAGCGGGGACAGGATGGAACCACAGCCCTCAGCACCCAGCTGCCACGCCGCCTGAAGGCTCCACTGACCCCTGCGCTGCCCCGGGCTCAGGTTTCCTTCTCTGCTGCTGGCAGCCCCAGCCCTGCCTGCGTGGCAGACTCGGGTGCCTGCGGGGCCGGAGCCGCCGTCGCTCCCTGCTGCAGAGCCAGAGGCAGCTGGGCCTCACCTCCCTTAACCCCGCCAACCGAAATCAGTTCAGCTGAAATTTTCCACTTGAGACACAGGCGAGACAAGAATAGAGTTCCAGGGTATTCGTTTTTACCCTGCTAGCTAGACGAAGGCCAGGCAATACTTTGCAATGTTCGCTTTTAAAACAGCCTCCAGACGGCTTTAGGGAGTCCCCAGTACATGGGCAGCCTCACAGGGAGAGCCCCCACGCTCCAGGATCCCAGGCTGGGGACACTGGCTCTGCAGCCGCTCCCCTGGCAGTCTCAGCCCTTCATCCCTTGGGACCGTCCTGTGGACACACACTGCAGTTTCCCAGGGTGCTGCTGCAGCAGATGCAGGGGCAGCGGGGGATCCTGCCGGGGAGTGGGGCCCAAGCTGGGAGTGCCTCGGCTGCCACAGGCAGGGGAAAGGTGGGGTAGAAGAGGGATTCTCTCTTCAGACCCCAAAGTGGTGTTTTGTTTGGTGGTTTGTGAAAAGAAAAAAAAAATCCAAAAAACAACCCACAGAGCAAAGCTGGTTTAGCATGCTGTGCTTCTGCTTCTGCCAAATCTGCTTCGCAATCTACCTGGAGCAGAGGCTCCTCCATCACCAGTGCTGCTGAAGGGCTGGAGCCTCCTCCAGTGGCATCAGGCAGCCCACAGCCTGCCTCCATGCAGCCCTGCTGCCTCCATGGCACACTCCCACCTCCCTGGCTGCTGCTCTGCCTGCATGGCTGGAGTGCAGCTGCTGTCCAAGCCTAGGGCCTTGAAGGATGGCACCTGCTTGGGCATTTGTCGGGGTTTGAGGCAAATTGGGGCTGAGAAAAAACCCCCCACAAAACACCAGCAAAAAACCCCCCACCCCTCCCCAGGTTCGGAAAAAGCAAAGGAAAGTGTGAAAAATATAAACTATTTACTTCAGTAAACACACAAGTCAAGATACAATAGCAAGACCTACTGTTATGAGAGAAGAACCTGGGATATCCCACAAGTCCTGTGATGTAAACGGTCCTGAGGGGAAATTCGAGATACCCTATAGTCCTGTGATGTGAAGAGTCCTGCAGAACTTGGCCAAATTCCACCAGACAGTCCCAGAAGAAACTTCTCAGGGGCCCAGAGAGTAGCTGGAGCTTAGGGTCCTGATGACTGGAGACACTCAAAGGAAAAGCAGGAGATGGGCAGGAAGAACCCCTGGCGGGGGGTGGGGAGGGGGAATTGCAGGCCCTCTCTCTTGAAGCTGGAGTGCAGCAAGGAAATGTCCAATGAAAAACCACAAGGTGCTCTCCCAGGGCTGTAGCACACACCCCCAGAGGAGCCCTTCTCCAGCCTTATACAGTTATACCCCCTCCATCGCGAGGAAAGGGACAGGCCAAGGCCATCGCGAAACTGCAGGCTGTCACAAAGAGCTGCAGGTCGTTAATATGCATGCAGGCCGCGCCCATTGCTCCACTCCCTGTAACTCCACAGGGCTGTGGGCAATTCTCTGCTCCTTCCCCTTGTCTCTCTCGGCACAGGCGAGCAAAGGGAACCGTTTCTGAGCAGCTGCTGTGACCGTGTGTGTGCTCCTAGCGCAAGCTCCATGCCGCTGCTCCCAGCCCGGCCCCAGTGCTCGCGCCGTCTTGCGTGCACTCGCCCTGCCTCCGCGGTGGGGAAGGGGTGTCCCTGAGCTCTTGTTGGCATTCTTGGAGTCTGGAAANCCTGGGACATAGTGCAGCATGACCCTTCCACTGCAGGGACTGGGCACGGAGACACACAGGACCGGCTCAGGGGCCAGGCACGGTGCGGCAGGACTGTAAACGCGAGGCTGTGCTGGAGAAACCCCGAACCCTCCCTGTGTGCCCTCCCCAGGGAGCCGGGCATGGGGCGGGCCCATCCCGCCTCACAGGGAGAGCCGGCCCCTCCTCTTGGCAAAGCAGAAGCAGAGCGCATGCGCTGGGTATGAAATATCGCAAATGCTGAAAGCTGGACTGCAAAAAAATTGCTTCACAAATGGACGGGCTCGTAAAGGAGAAGTCGCGATACAGAGGGAATTCACTGTATATTGCAGCTGTGGGAGAGAGTGTTAACGAGCTCCAAGCCTCTGCAGCTGTGACCTGGGTATTGCTGGAACTTTTCCCCTCAAGCTGCTGCTTCTGGTTTTTTCCTCTCCCAGAGAGAGAGAGAGAATATGACCTTGGTCACTAAGGTCCAGTGTCCACAACAAAATTCCATCATAGACTGAAGCCAAAGCACAAAGATATGGACTATATATACACAACTGAGTCACCCAAAGACAGCATTCCTGTGGGGTTCAGCCATCTCCAATCAGGCTGTTAACAAGCGAAGACAAAAGGAGGCACCTGCAGCCCGGGAATAAAAGGGCAAGCACATAAATCCCAGCAGTGGCCCTAGAGCCCACTGCTCATACTTTGGTTGGGCTCCAGACCTCAGTGCTCAGGACTTGACCTTCTGGTGCCACTGACCTGGCTAGAGCTGTGAGCACAGCACACAGAGCTGTGGCTCTGGGCACCAGCCCTTCACAGCTACACAAAGCTGCTACTGGCCCAAGCAGTCACTTGCAAACCTGAGTTTGCACTCCCCCCAGCTCAGAGCAGGGGGTTTCTCTGACATCAAACCTCTACTAAGCGAGCAGACCTGTTGTGCTGGATGCAGTGCAAGCAGGAGCAAAGTCCTACCCCTATGCAAAACCCCCGAGGATGCGAGAGCTAGGGACGTTCCAGAGGAGGCATCTCTGTCTCACACGCCAGGTGCCCCAATGTGCTCTCACTCAGGACTAGAGCACTCAGGAGGAGATGGTAACAGCAAGGCTTCAGTGCAGGAACTCAGAGAGCTGCATGCTGGGGCCCAGCACCGTAGCTGCCCAGGCCCAGGCCCAGGCATCCTCCACACCCACCAGCCAGGTTGATGAGAGAAAGGCTGTTGATGTTGTGTACCTGGACTTCAGTTTATAACTGGTGGGATAAGCCTATTAAATGATTCCAGCTTCTGTTGGATGTCTTAAAATCAGTGATCATGTGGTTTCAAAAAGCCCTTTTGCTGTGGTTCATGGGCTATCCTGTGCCCACAGGAAAAACAGCAAAGCAGAAAGGTGACATTGCCTGTTAAGCAAATTTTCCTGTCTGACTATTCAGGAGCACCACTCCAAAGTTTAACTGCTGAAACTGAAGCCTCTTTGCAGCAAGTGCCTTCAGTTAGCTGATGGGTATCCAACACACCACTCTCACACAGTCCCTATGTGGACCTTGGGTTTCCCATAGAAGAATCTCAAATATCTGATTCCCTTAAGAATACTACAGCTCAAACTGGTGTCTCTGGGGAGGGACTCCCAACAAAGAGAAACTTAAGTTTTTCTACCCACACAGTCTATCCACCCGCTCTTCACGTGCCTTGCACGCACGTCTTGGTCCAGTGATGATATTTGGTCCAGGGTTTTGTTGCTTCTCAGGCCCTTCCAAGTCTCTGGGTGACCTTCCACTCCCTGTCCCACCAGTGCCGCAGGTCCCTGTGTAGGCAAAGGGTCAGTGGCCTTTCATGGCTCACCTCCTGCGAGCAATTTACCTCCAGCCAGGGCACAGTGTGCATCTTGCACACCCAGCTACCATCACTAGATGGATTTGTCAACATCCCTCAGGCCTCTCCAGAGCTCACTTGAGTTATGGATGGTAACTGTGCTGGTTTAAAAGTAAACCAGCTGGAGAAATTAATCCAATTTTACAGAGACCACAAGCTACAATTTACTAAAGATTACAATACCTACAATGACACAAGGTAAAATTGGGTTTGGTCCACAAGGACAAAGTACAACCCAGCACCCTGGGACAAAAACAGCACAGTGCTTCTTAGCTCCTGCACTGAGCACTGCATGGTCCCCCTGGGTGCAAAGCAGAAGGAAAAGAAATCTGTTGGTCAGGATGATGGTCACAGTTCTGTCAAAGGAATGATGGCAGCCTCGTTGAGAGTGGCACAGTCCTGTTGAAGTTCTGTTTCTCCTCTGGTTCTGGGGGGTGGTGCCCTAAGTCCCAAAATCCAAAAATTATTATATATCCCCAGGTTCAGGTGGGAATGCCCAGTACCTCCCCCAGGGCAGGGAGTTTCACAATGAGTGGTTTAACTCTGTAAGTTGTGGGGTATTTTGGGACTCTTTGATGATCTAGGCCATTGCAACTGCCTATTGTGTCAGTGCAGCTGGATCCATTAGCAGAGATGGCCACTCCAGCTGGGTGTGAAGGTGTTAATTGCCTCCACAGAGGGAAGATACCACAGCTGAGTTATTGGTGTGAAAAGACACTCCCCTGCCTCTCAAGATTTGTCTCTTTCCTTTATCTCCTGTAGCCTGGGGTGTGAGGTGTGCCCTGGGCAGCTGCTATCAGTGATTGATTGTTAACAGCCCATCAGAGATGACACAGAGGGTGTAGAATAAACAGTTGTGGTCGTACCCACATAGTGATAAACCGGTCCAGGCCCCTGTAACAGGGACAGTAACCATACCTGCCAATGCTCCTGAAGGATAATGGATGCAACCATGAGTTGTCCTTCTCTACATGTCCTGAAGGTGCTTCAGCCCACAATGGAGACTGCTCACAGAGTTGGAAGGGACCCACAACGATCATTGAGTCCAACTCTTAAGTGAATGTTCCATATAGGGATCGAGCCGTGGCATTAGCACCATGCTCTGACCAACTGTTCTAATCTCAGGGTTCTCCCACCTGAAGTGGAGCTACTGGACACTCTCTATGCCTCCTGCAACATGAGGGGGCTGGTATCTCCAGGCTGCTCCATGGCCACTCCTGTTCAACCAAAGTCAAACGAGAGAGTGTCTGCAGGTGTGCAAAGGGGGCATGTCCTCATCCTGGTAGGGTGTCCCTGCTTACACCCACAGCAGGGACCACAGACGTCCAGGACAGCCACAGGCTCTCTCCTGAGCATTGCCAGGACTACATGCCTGGCTACAAATTAAAAACTATAAA
The DNA here is from genome assembly GCA_013390025.1 of Pitta sordida. NCBI lineage: Eukaryota > Metazoa > Chordata > Aves > Passeriformes > Pittidae > Pitta > Pitta sordida. The sequence goes on along the minus strand of WEKX01001806.1, from coordinate 30,256 downwards.
GAAGAGCAGGAGAAGATGCTAGTGCTCCATGTGAGTACTCAGCTCTTTCTGTCACAGGGACAGCTGCAGGGTACATGGCTCTTCCAGGGCTCAGAGTCTCATTCTTAAAGCTGGAGAGGAAATTAGGGGAGAAACCGTCAATAAATTGTTGGGGACAAGTGAGTATTTTTTTTAAGAAAACACCTGCATCATTTCCAGCACTTGCAAGCAAAACAAAATCTCAAGTCCACGGCATTTCAACATGCACAGGTAATGTAAAGTAAATTATAAAACACAGTCTAAAACTTTTTGGCTGCATCTTCCTTTGTATAGCCCAAAGCACAGTCACTCTAAGAATAAGCAAATTACCAAGCCCTGTTTATTGCAGTATGTTACTCCCAAGGGAATCCTCTCCTTGGTGGGAGTGAAACAGCAAGATGTCACCCTAAGAAGTCAAACCCCAAAAATGCAAGATGCAAGTCAGGTCTGAGGGTGTGCTTATTTTTCCCACACTTGGGCTTGCTCCAGCACCCTGTAGTGCATCAGCTCACCTGCTCCATCCCCCAGGCAGCTCAGAAAGCCAGTATTGACACTGGGCAGCCTGAAACTGTGGTGAGTAGTCCTGCTAACAATGCAAGGAGACTGGTGTCCACCTGACCAGTCGCTTTCACTGGTTGCACTGGCCTCCCCCACGGTGGGGGCTGAAGGTTTACTTACAGCAGAGCAGCTGGGAGGGCACTGGAATGGAATAGCCATGGCAGCAGCTCCTGCAAACTTCAAGCAGCACCTTGCCAGATAGTGAAAGTGGCGCAACAAACCGCCTTAGGAAGCAGCAAGAAGACAGACTGTGCTTTCCTCTTCCTGCCCGGACAGAACTGTCTGTCCAACATGAGAGCTTCCCACTCAGGACACACGTAAACAGAGCACCCGCGGCCCCTGCAGCCTTTCACCTACTCAGCTCTGTTTACATATTTCACTCCTCACTTTTTCCCCACCGCTGCAAACCAACACCTGTGTGTGTGTGTGTGTGTGCGGGTGTGCGCTTGGCAGGGCCACACAGTGTTCTCCTGACACACATTTGAGGCCAGATATGTAACTGTACTGCTGAGAGATTTAAGATGACAAAACCTTTCCAGGATATTTAAGCTGTACAAATAATCATAATAAAAGGCATTTATAAATGTGTAGGTTTAGTCCTGACAAGCTCCTTGCTACTCTACACATTACAAAATATAGACAGACTTAAGAGCTTCCTCAGTAAATAAAAGAGAAATTAGTAAAATAAACTAATATGTCTAGAAAAACGTGCTTTTTTAAATTCCACTTAAACACATTTTTATCTTTATTATATGGCAATGGGAAAGGAACACTTAGAAATTATTTTAACTGGAAAAATATCTTGCCCTGATGTACTAAAATAAGCAAAGAATTATGGCTGAGATTTTAAGATCTGCCTAAGGGATTCAAGTCTCCAACTAAAACAAACAAAGTGAGCATCCAAATCCTTTCAATAGCCTCAAAAATCCTTCTATCCACGTGCATAGGGCCATGCATATAAACTACATAGAGTTGCACAAGTAAAAGACTTAGTATGTCTTTCATCAAAGTAACAATTTTAGGGGACTATGAGCACATAAACACATAAAAATTAACTGGTGAGTTGAGGCATTTGAAAGAGTGCTCTGTCGGTCTGTCATACGATCTAATCAAGACTCATTGTTTATTTAACAAGAGTAAATTTGACCCAAAAGTTTCTAAAGCCTCAAGCTCTCCAACACCCAGTGCCAGAAGGATTATTGAAGGGCATTCCCTCAGAGTTGCCACATAGCCCTGCAGTAGCCAAACAGACCCACACACCATTTGAGTTTGGGCAGGCCAGACCCAGTGCTATTAATTGTCATCCCAAAGAGGGGAGAGGGGTCAGTACCAGCAGAGCCCCACACGGGTCAGCTCCTAAAAATCACGGCTTTGTTTTACATCCATGTCATCCTAATTCTCCTCCCTAAAGCTTCCTCCAGCACAAGTTGCTATGTTGTATTTCGACTGCAAGCATTCACAACACCTCCAGTTGCTCTTATATGAAATTTGAGCTTTAAATTCGCTGCTCATAAGGAAAGAGATGCAAACTGTGACAGGCTGACAATGTGTGACAACGCAGCTCACACAGGGCACAAAATACAGGGGTAGAGAAGAAGCGTGTGTCACACCAGCTTTAGGAATTCCCAGGACTTCACCAGATGTGAGAAGTGCTGGGAACCTGAAGTCCTCTGCCTTACCAAGGAGCAGGCAAAGCTTTCTGGAGAATTGTTATGGATGTTATGTGTTCCAGAGAAATAGACATTGGAGCTCATATCACACACTGTCTCATGGGGCTGACCTGAGATTAAGGTTAACATCAAAACTTCCTGAAGAATAGAGAAGGCAAAGGGCTTCCTCCTTTCTTCTGTACTCATGTTGTACGTAATACCAGTTCCAGCCAGTGCTCACTAACCGTGAACAGAACCCACTATGGTGGCACCCCCCGCCAGGGCATCCAGGTTTGTGTAGCAAAGGCTGAACACCCAAGCAGAATAGAAATGTGGAAAATGTGACCCGCCTTATCTGACAAAGCCTTTTGTAGGCACAAGAACCCTCAGTCGCTGCTTTCTCTTCCACCCACACTCACATTGATGCTGGAAATGTCCTTTTTTGGCAGGGCTCTGAAGCACGCTACCCTGACCACGCAGAGCGGGTCGTAGCTGTTTTCTGATAGTTAAAACTGCTCCAGCTGCAAAACAAACACATGTATGCACACAGACATTGCAATACCAAGCTTTTTTTACAACTGGGGCCATCAAGTAAATGAAGATGGTCTCCAGGACCATATTGAAAGCTGCTTAAAACTAACTAAAGCATCTTGATAGTTTCATGAAACTAACAACTACGTAGATGCAAACTTTCTTCTGGTAGACACCTCTCTTTCTCATTCTGCCTTTCAGTCCTTGCTCAAAACAGTTCACTGCACTGGAATCAACAACTGCAGAATCACATCCTCTTTATTTCTGCCCAGTATCTGCATTTTCAGTTTCTAAACAAAGGGAGATTAAATAGTATTTTGCAAGAATCATTTTATCCGTTGCAAACAAGTTTCTTCTCAACAGCACCTGAAAAAGGCTTCCTGGAACTTTATGATGAAAATAAACACATCAGTCAAGCTTCAGCCATTCCTCTTTGTGTAGAAATAGAGCTTACCTGCAAACCCCTCCTCAGGCTAACTCAGTGACAGGAAGTTACTGGAAAAATGTTGACAATGAAAGACAAAAACCCATTTCACTAAATCAAACATTTTTGGAAGTAGTGAGAAATGAATGTCAGTTCTTTCCTGGTAGAATGGATCTATTTTGAAAACCAAACTGCAAACCAAAGGGATGACAATGCCTTTGACCCCAGTCTCACAGCTTCACCCAGAGAGACCGAACGAGGGGCCAAAGAAGAGATTCATGATGAACACGTACATTTCTGAGGAACCCAGAGGATGAGAGACACTCTTCTTCCTCAGCCAATCAAACCTCTGAGATGGTGACAGTCAGCTGCCATGCTGTGCACCACATCAAGGGGGAATGGGGGAAAACAGAGGCTTCTGAAGCAGGATAGAGGCAACTAAGGTGTTCCCTGAGGCTGCTGCTCTGGGAGAGCCTGGTTCCCTCCAGGGTCTGAAACTGTCCTCTCTGTCCCCCATCTCAATAGCTACAGCATACCTTCTACTCTGCTTCCTTTGTGTCCCTGCAGGACACTCAGCCCTTTTCAGCTTTTCCTAAATTTGAGTCTGCACCACAGTTTCTCCTCTCTCCTTACAGCTTTTACCCAGATCTCTTGGCAGCAAAGGGCAGCCTGTGCTATGTTTGAGTTGCAGGCGCACACATGAGCACCTGCATGCCAGTCAGCAGCAAACAGGCGTGCCTGAGCTCGCTCCCTACATCCCTCCACAAAACTCTCCTCTGCCCAGCTGATGGTTCTTGTTGGCCTTGTGGGCACTCACGGTGCGATCCACTCACCCCACCTGCTTTGTAGTCACTCACTGTGGGATTTGCCTGGGCTCCTATTATTGGCATGGGAGATGGAGTCAATGAGTGAAGCTCAGAATGAAATTCATTCCATATCGGGGAAAAATGTAACATGCTTGAACCCTGTGTTTTATGTTTATTGGCACTTCCCTGACTATAAAAAGAGCTATAAAAACAGATGTTTGTATTAATCTTAGATGAACTCCACCATAGTGACTCTGAGTATATTTACATACACTTGCTGTTGGAACCCAAGAACAACCTTGGGCCTGGAGTCAGTGCAAACTGGCTCGATTCCCCACTGCTCACAACAAGTGTCCGTTGGGGCAGATGATTTACACACAGAGGAAAGACGAGCACGAGCATGTCAGTGCGTGGCCCGCCTCCGCAGGCCTCCTCGGCCTCCCATGCCTGTGCACTCACCATGCTCCACAGCCTTCCGTGGCTATTTTGCAATAGACATTTATACCCTTCCAGACACTGGCCTCATCCACCATACCTTCTTCCACTCATGGAAAGCAGACCTTGGACCAGGGAGACAGCAGTCACAGGCAGCTTCAGATTGATGAGGTTTTTACAAGGCTACCTGCCAGCCCTTGAACTCCAGCACATCACTCACTGTGTCCCCATCTCAACAGAGCAGGGAATCACCACCTCTCTTTGGAGGATGGGAAGCCCTGCAGAATTGTGGGTACTGTAACCAGCTACATGGGCTCAGTCTGCACCACAGATCCCACAGGGAAAGAATATTCTGTCTACTATGGACAAGCCAGTGCCCTCTTCTGGAAGAGGTTCCGTGACGTCAGGATGCCACACTGCATGTCACCTCAAACAGGGCCCACACTGTCCCTCTCCTTCTTACTGTGTGTTGTGGTTTAACCCAAGCTGGCAACTAAAGACCATGTAGCCACTTTGTCACTGCTACCCTCACCCACTGGGATGAGGAAGAGAATAAAAAAAAGGGTATAGTAAAACCAATTACTTGAGATAAGAACAGTTTAATAATTGAAATAAAGTAAAAGATGATGATGATGATAAAACAATCATAATAGTAGTTAAAAAGGAGAGAACAAATACAATTAAACACCAAGAAAGATAAGTGACACACAATACAATTGCCTGCTACCCTTGACCAATGCCCAGACCATCCCTGGGCAGTTTCCATGTAAGTCCCCAGTGTTTATGTACCAAATATAACATCCTATGGTATGGAATAATTCCCTTGGTCAGTCTGGGTCAGCTGTCCTGGCTATGCTCCCTATTCGCTTCTTGTGCATGCCCTCACCAGCAGAGCACGAGAAGCCGAAAAGCTCTTGATTTTAGGTATGCACTACTAACAGCAACTAAATCATCAGTGTGTTTTTAACATTAATCTCATCCTAAATCCAAAACACACTTGATCTACACAGATCCCACAGGTGTGTCTGTGCTCTACCCTTAGTTCCCGTGAAATCTTAAGAAAAAGAAGGAAATCAATTACTTACTAATAGCGAATAGATCGCTTAACAGCATGCCAGTGGTGTGTTCTGTACCAAGCTGCCAAGGGTGTGGTGAGCGAGCCAGGAATTTGGCAAGAGACAGCAGCGGGACATGGGAGAGCTCAAGGCCTGCCAGCACGTACATGAGGAGTGTATTGGGTGGAGGGAACCAGTGGGATGCAGTTTAGACTCTATCACAGGTAGGACATGCTACCTGCATTTTTTCAACTTCATTTTCCTATCTAGAGAGTATTTGTTTGCTTGAATATAAACTAACAGGCATGCAGTAGGATCGAATGTATTTCTATTATATGGGGCTGAAACTAGTCAATAGCTCAAAAACAATTAAAGGTTTATTTAAAGAAAAGAAAGACCTTCAATCACAGGACTTCTATCAAAATACCTGTCATGGTTTAAACCCTGACAGCAACTAAGCTCTATGCAGCCACTCGCTACTCCCCGTCAGTGGGATGGGAAGAGAATCAGAAAAGTGAGAAAATTCAGGGACTGTGATAAAGACAGTCTAACAGAAAAAGCAAAAGCCATGGAGAGAAGCAAAGCAAAACAAGGAATTAATTCACCTTTTCCCATGAGCAGGCAGGTGTTCAGCCATCTCTAGGAAAGCAGGGGTCCATTACACTTCAGGGTTACTTGGGAAGACAAACACCATCACTCCAAACATCTTCCCCTTTCTTCTTCATCCTGCTGCTTAACATGCCAGGCAATGCTGCCATATGGTATGGAATACTCCTTTGGTCAGTTGGGGTCAGCTGTCCTGGCTCTGTCCCCTCACAGCTCCTTGTGCATCCCCGGCCCCTCACTCGTGGGGTGAGGTGAGAAAAAGAAAAGGCCTTGACTCTGTGTTAGTGCTGCTCAGCAGTAAAAAAACATCCCTGTTATCAGCGCTGTCTTCAGCACAAATTCAAAACTTAGTCTCAAACTTGCTGCTACAAAGAAAATTAACTCTATTCCAGTCAAAGCCAGCACATTCTCCACCCCTTATTCCATACCATTTATTTCATGCTCAGGTCCCATAGTCACAATGACCTGACTATGACATTCTATGGTATGGAATATTCCTTTGGCCAGTTTGGTCAGCTGTCCTGGCTGTGGTTTCTGCGTAGCTCCTTCCTGGCAGAACATGGGAAACTGAAAAGTTCTTGACTTAGGGTAAGCACTACTTAGCAACCACTAAAACATCAGTGTGTTATCAACATATTGTCAGACCAAATCCCTAACACAGCACTGTAACAGCTACGGGTAAGAAAATTAACTCTATCCCGGGGAAAGCCAGGACAATACCTAAAATGGGAGGTATGGAAATGCTGCTAGCTGTGTTAGGAGGAAAGGCAAAGCTGTCCTTGCTGACTTTTCTAGTATATTATTATCTCACATAACATCACTATCTCATGTCCTTCGTACCTCCAGGATTTAGCCCGTCAGATGAATTTTTGAAATGCAGCAGCCATTAGGTCACTGTGTAACAAGCAAATTTGGTTCTGGCATGAAAAAGTACACAAATGTGTTTCTAATGTTTCCATTGGGAAAAACATTTGTTTGATCGTAGCAGGAATCGGTGGCTTTGATAGCTACAGAAACTCATTCTATAATGCTTAGAGCTGTCTGCTTCTCATCTCACTGGATGACAGTTCAGTTTCTAAGTATCTGATTTTGATAGCAGAAATTCAAATTGATCACTTAGGTTTTATACTGAGTATTTTTAATATGTAAATCATGACTCTGGGTAAACTCTAAATATAATAAATATACCATTCCAAGGGGTGGAATGCACAGACTTGTATACTATCCTCACAAGCAGAAAACGTGCTCAGTTGTGTTTTCTGGTATTTTCCACACTCTGTCTGCAAATAAACAACATCACTTTGCCACACTCTTCCACAGCTCTCCAGAGGTATCCACGATCTCATGAAATGACAATCTCCACATGACACAACAATACTAGATGATCCTTGTGGGTCCCTTCCAACTCGGAATAACCAGTGAACCTGTGAATATTGCCCTTTACTGGCTGAAGCAACAGAACTACCAGCATTGTACAAGTAAAGAAAGATCATACATGATACCAAACAAAAATAAACACATGGTCACACCATGTGAAATGAAATGGGAAGTATAATCTACAATTAAAGAACAAAGAAATAATTCCAATATTAATTCCTCATTTCCACTACAGAGGATTCACGGGATTTCTTGGACCCAGACATGCAATGAACGTGTGACTTGGCTGACTTGAGCTCACCAGACACCTGTTCTGGCTGACCTTCCAAGAAGACAGATGGGAAGCAGGGCTGTAGCTGCTACCACCATCCTGTACAGTATCCTGAGAAGAAACACAGCCACAGGACCCGAGGAAAGTTCTAGCTGGCATTCAACCTAATCCTCCACTGAAGGAGTTGAATATAAAACCTCTCACAATTTTAGTGTGTACTGAAGCGACCATTTACTCACCTAGGTACTTTCTGCCCTGACTAAAATAGCCACCTATCCCACAGTCTTATGTGAAACAGATACACATTAAAGGTCAAAACAACCCCTTGATGTCCTGTCATGAGAAGTGGAAAATGTCTCTTGGTTACTACTATACAGAAGTCAGAGAGTTGAGGACAAAGGAGCAACTTAAAACACCATCTTAATTCTTCACGCCAAAGCCAAGTCAAGCCACAGATAACACAGCTGTGTTTCTTAAAAACAAGAGCAGGGTAAAATTCAGGAGACTAGAGTTTCGCCTGACTTAGCCTCAGTCCTTAGACTGCAGTTAGAAAGCTGGCCAATAATTTACCAGCCATGTTGCCAATTCCCTTCTCTAATTTATTGTCCCAATCTCATGACAATTTAGCTTTCCACAGCAGAAGAATAAGAGGCTCCATCCCTGAAAGTGTTCACAGCCAGCTTGGATGGGGCTTCGAGCAACCTGGTCTAGAGGGAGGTGTCCCTGATCATGACAGGGGGGCTGGAACTAGATGATCTTTAAAGTCCCTTTCAACCCAAATAATTCTATGACTTGCAGGCTGGACAAGTGGTTTTTTTTTGGAAATGTAAACTCAAGATATAGTGTAATAGGCACACAGAAATAACCAACAAGTGCTGAGTCAAAATCCTAAACATCTTCCCCCCAAAAACCAGACATCCATTTCCTCCTGGGTAGCATTAAACCATATCCCCAGCTTCTCTGGGAAACTAAATGGAAAATGCTTGTAAATTGACAGTGTTCCTTTAGCTGCTTCCAGGGATCACCAGAGAAAATCAGCTTCACTGAATACACCTTGCTTGCCAAAAAGAATTTTCTCTTACTGCCCTTGGCTTAATTAGGGGTGTTTGAGGTTTCCTCCCACCCCACCAGGCTGTCTCCTGTGGTAGCAGTGCAAACATCAGCACTGCTGACAGCCTCTGAAGCTTTCCACTGAGCAGGCACGGCAGGGCTGGAACTGCAGTGACTCAGGGACAGCCACAAATGCTCCAGAGACAAAGGGCCATGAGCAATACTGTGTAAAATGCACGTACACAGAACTGGTGTATCATGCAGGGCTGGGGAGGAACATGGCACTGCCAGGCAAACAGGACTTGCTCCACCTGACAATCAGACTGGTAAACTAAAACGCATAAAGTGAAATCTAATGACACAGTTCTATTTTCCTCTTGGTACCCTAATTCACAATTGCAGAACAATGACAAGTTTTTTTTTTTTTCCTAAGTTTGGGATATGTGAGGAAAATGAGGCAAGAAGAAGAAAGGAAAAGTTGGAGGAGATGAAAAAGGAGACAAGCTGCCTTGTTGCTGATTATATGCTCCCTCTCCCCCAGTTATCAGATTATTATAAAGCTCTGCAACTGCTGTCTGCTTTTCTAATTATCAATAAATAAACAGGAACAGTAGCAGGCATGCCAGGAAAAGAGAACAGCCCCACTCTGTACAATCCCCCCTTGCCCTGGACTTGCTGCTTGCTGCCTCTCCTTCTGCCTCTTCTGCATACTTGGATTGCTCCCTTCCTTCCGTCCTTCCTCTCATGTTCTCCAGCTGCCGTTTCAGAGCTGCCTTTCCCTGGCCACCCCCTCAGCCTCAGCTGCTTTCAGACACCCACCATCACTCTGCATATGAAAATGAGCCATCACATTTTCCAACCTCTGAAGCAAGAGATTATTTTTGGGAGAGGTGGTTTTGACAGTTCTGCCCTGCAGTTCACAGGCAGAGCACAGGGCAGGGGGAGAAGAGGAGGGATGGTATATGTGTTGAACACACATGCAATGCTCCTGGCTGTGCACTAAGAAGGGACTGAAGGTCTCTGGGGGGTCACAAAGCTCCCATGGACTATGGGAGTCAAGGAACAGGTAAGTCTCCTCACTTCCAGGGGCTTCTCTTTCCCAACCCAAGGCCAGCTGCTTGGATGGCGATGCAGATACAGGACATGCCACTGAGGTGACAGTCGAGCCTGCCTGTGGCACAGCAAAGCCCCTCTTCACCCTCTCACATGAAGTCTCTCACCCTGCCTGCATCCTGATTCCCTACACCAGCAGGCAGCCTTTTACAGAACCCATACTCCCTTCCAAACCTGGACATGATCTGAAGATCTGACCTAAAGGTCCTGAGGAGGGGAAGCGTAACCCGATTCTGACCTACCAGTTCAACCCCAGTCTTTCTCTGCCCTTTGCTTCCAGCTGGTCAGTCCAAAATGCAAAACCTGCAGAGCCAGAAGGTCCCGTGCACCTGGATGGCAGCAGCCAAACACTGGCATGGTGGGAACAAAGCCCAGGGGTGAGATGAGACTCTCACACAGGGAGAATGAGCAGGAGGCTTCTGAGTAACCAAACAAGCACACTGAAGAGAAGCGCAGCTGCAGAGGGCTGCTCTGGAAATTAAAGTTGAAACAAGCTGGTTCAAAGAAGCAAAGAAAGAGGGGAGCTGGGGAGGCAGGGCTGGGAACACCATGGGATGGAATGGCTGGAGGTGTCAGTGGAGGAGGAATACATTAGGAAGCATCCAGAAATGGCTGAGGAGGTGGCAGGATACGAATGGCCCTAGGTGGTGCAGAGCAGGCTCTGGCAGGTACAGGGAATGGCCACAGGGAGCAAAAGCAGTATGGATGTCATGGGAAGGAAAGTGCTTTAAGAAATATTAAGAAGCAGTGTGTGTGCACATGGGATTGATAGCTGGGAAAGGTGAGCTGTGAGGACCTGTGGAGAATCACCACTGGAAGGGGTGCTGCAAGCAGCAAGAGCAATCCTGCAGGGCCCATAGCAACAAAGAACCAAGAGGGCTTACTGGGAAGCCAAAGTAAGGATGGACAAGCAGGTAAAGTAAGGACAGAGGGAGAGAGGAGTAAGAGCGGGAAAAGGGCAAAACAGAACAGGCCATCAGAAGCATGAGCTGCTATTGCAAGATAGCCCTCTTCACTCTTTTGTCAATACTCATTTTTTAATTAATTATTACTTTAAATTACATACATCTGTGGTCATGTTTTGCAAGTACATTCAACCTTCAGGCTGAAGAAACTGCTGATTTCTGGCAGGGGTTTTTTTTTCACTTTCAGACATAATTTAACACTGTGGGAGGCTTCCAGGCAAGTTACAGGAGGACATCACCTGCTCTCAGACTCCTGTAGACAAGGGGAAGAATAATTAGGTGGAATGGAAGAATACTGGACCATGACACCATTGAAAAGACAGGAAGAGTCACAGAATCATTTAGGTTGAAAAAGACCTCTAAGATCATTGAGTCCAATCTCTGACCAAAACCTACCCTGTCAACTTGATCATAGCTTTAAGTGCCACATCAGGCTCCCTTTAAACATCTTCAGGGACAGTGACTTTACCCCCTTCCTGGGTAGTCCATTCCAACGTCTAAACACTCCTTCTGTGAAGAAATTCCACCTCATGTTCAATCTAAAGTACCCCTGGGGCAGCTTGAGACTATATCCTCTCATCCTGCTGCTTGTTTTGTGGGAGAAGAGGCCGACCTTCACATGGCTACAGCCTCCCTTCAGGCAGTTGTAGAGAGTTAGAAGGTCTCCCCTGAGCCTCCTTTTCTCCAGGCTAAACAACCCCAGCTCCCTCAGCTACTCAGCAGTGTGCNTGCTGTGATACTCCTCACAGCACTTGTGCTCCAGTCCCTTCCCTAGCTCTGTTGCCCTTACCTGGACACGCTCCAGCACCTCAAAGTCCTGGTAGTGAGAGACCCCAAACTGGACACAGGACTTGAGATGTGGCCTCACCAGTACCAAGTACAGAGGGACAATCACTGGCCTGATCCTACTGGCCACACTATTTCTGACACAGGCCAGGAGAGAATACACCTGTCCGAGCAGTGAGCTGCCTGCTTTTCCAAGAGTTTACTGTGGGAGACTGTGTCAAAGGCTTTGCTGAAGTCTAGGCAGACTACATGCACAGACTTTTCCTCATCCACTAGGCAAGTCACATGGTCATAAAAGATCAGGCTGGTCAAGCAGGACCTGCCCCTCCTAAATCTGTGGTGGCTGGGTCTGATCTGTGGTTGTCTTGTATGTGCTGTGTGATCCCACTCAAGATGACCAAAGTCAGGTTGACAGGCCTGTAGTTCCCTGGATCCTCCTTGCAGCCCATCCTGTGGACGAGTGTCACATTGGCCAACTTCCAGTCATCTGGGCCCTCCCTGGTGAGCCAGGACAGATGACAAATGATGGAGAGCACCTTGGTGAGCTCTTCCACCAGCTCCCTCACCACCATAGGATGGATCCCCTCTGATCCCCCAGAGCTGTGAACATCCAAGTGGCTCAGCAGGTCACTACTCCATCCTGGATTACGTGGGGTCCATTCTACTCTCAATGCCTGTCCACCAGCTCAGGAGACCAGTTGTCCTGAATGTACCGTACCTGGTCCTACTGTTGAAGACAGAGGCAAAAAGGTGTTATGGAAAATAAAAGAAAAAAGGAAAAACTACCCCCAACCAAAAACGCTTTGTGTGAACGTGGCTGGATCGCCTCAGAGGAGGAGGGGAGATCTCTTAAGTGAAGCTAAGTAAATAGGAGAAACGGAACTGAACCATAACGAAGCATCAACAGCACTTCTAGAGCAGAGCACCGTTCACTGCTGCAGCCTGGCTCGGATCCGGCTTCTCCGGCGCTGACACACACCACCGCCCTTTCTGCTTTCAGTAAAACTTTCCGACGGGAAAAAGAACCCGCCTTAAACCCTTCACGGAGCAGAACGTCCCCCCCGGCTGTGCAGACCGCGGGTAATGCCATCAGCCGCAGCTGTTCCGAGCGGCCCGGGAGCGGCGGGACCGACCTGCCCCGGCGGGAACAGCGCCCGGCCTGAGCAGCACAGCGCCGGCAGCCCCGAGGCACACCGGGGGATCCCGACGCGGGGCAGCGACCCCAGGCCCACCCCAGGGGTGCTGCCGGGACACAGC
>WEKX01001806.1:0-14689 GCA_013390025.1 Pitta sordida | reverse complement strand
GTGAGAGGGGCGCGCGCCCGGCAGCTGGGGGCGGGGCTCGCGGCTGGGCCACGCCCACAGCTCTGAGGGGCCACAGGCGTGCGGGGGTGGGGGTGTGTAAAAATATATACATACGTGTGTATGCACTGGGAGTACACATATGGAATACACTGATCCACTAAGGCATAGGGTGGACTCGATGATCTCAGAGGTCTTTTCCAACCTAGTTGATCCTGTGAGAGAGAGAGACACATATTTCATCTCTCCAAGCTGGTGATTTCCTTGCACGTACGCGGGTGTGAGAGACACCCTTTGAGTGTTTTCCAGAACATTTTTGGTAGCTAATATATTTTGAAAAAAACGTGCTTCGTTTGATCATTTAGCTGGTCAAAATTAGTCCCAAAACAAGCACAGTGCTGAAGGCTGGAAAGAAGGCAGGAAAACACAGGCACACCAAGTGTATTTATTTTGCACAGTTTGTTTGCTCTTTTTGTATGATGCCTTTTTATAAGTGATTGCAAAATACTTAAACTCAGCATCAGGCTTAAGGTGCCATTTTTTCCCTCTGACCCAAACAGGAGTAAGAAATGGAGATGATTACTGAGAAACAGAGAGATACGAGGTATTTCTGGAACAATACACCTGAAAAAAGTGATTATGAGGCTGTAGAAGCCCTTATTTCTATGAGTTGCAACTGGAAATCAGACTTGAAGAAACATGCGGAAATGAGACCTATAACTCCAGCATCTGACATGTCAGAGGAAGGCGATGAGGCTTTGCTTCCTGGAGCAGCAGACTTCAGTGTGATACCAGCATTTGTAAGTTTTTGAACTTGTATGTGTGTGTGCTTGTTTTTAACAATCAGTGTGGTGGTGTGTTTATAATGTGCCCCTCTTCCTGTGTCTCTCTCCCTGCGCAGTGCCTGACTCCCCCCTACAGCCCTTCGGACTTCGAGATGTCTCAGGCAATCCACCCGCTCAGTAAGTCGCTGTGTGAGGCTGCCAAGCTTCCTCTGGCCACACCTTGGAGAGAGGCGGAGAGGCCTCCAGCAGCCAGGCCTCCGAAAGCTCAGGCGACCAGTGTTATCCGCCACACGGCTGATGCCCAGCTCTGTGATCACAAAACCTGCCCGGTGAGAACAGCCAGCGTGCTCAAATACCAGGACGGTGCTTCGAGGGAAGCAAACAGTAAACAGAAGGCTGGAGCAGAGCACTCCATGTGTTCTGCCTTGGCACCGACCGGAGCCAGTGCTGAGAAGTGTGAACTGTCAGTGGCAGAAGGAAGAACCCCAGAACCAGGTGTTGATCCAGTGCCCTCGGTCAGCAGGGATGAGCCTGTCCCTGAAGCAGCACAGCAGCCAGCAGCAGCAGCACCGCCATCCCCTGACCAAGGCAGCGGAGCACCCCCCGTGCCAGTGATTTGCCAGATGGTCCCACTGCCCACAAACAACAACGTTATGACAGCTGTAGTGCCCAACACCACACCGAGCCAGCAGCCAGCTCTCTGTCAGCCCATGGTCTTCATGGGCCCCCAGGTCCCCAAAGGTGCTGTCATGTTTGTTGTGCCCCAGCCAGTCGTGCAGGGCACGAAGCCTCCCCTTGTTAGTCCAAATGGCACGAGACTCTCTCCCATTGCCCCTGCTCCTGGCTTTGTACCTTCCACAGCAAAAACCACTCCTCAGGCTGATTGTTCGAGAATAAGAAGTCACATTTGCAGCTACCCAGGATGTGGGAAAACATACTTCAAGAGCTCCCATTTGAAGGCTCATGTCAGAACACACACAGGTTGGTCACTGCTGCTGCACATTAAAAATTAATTTATAGAATTGGGGTCATACACACAAGTTTCTTACAGTCCTAGCGATTGCTGGATCTGTTCGTGGAACAGATTGTGAGGCAACAAAATACTTTCTTTTTGCCAGCATGCATTATAATGCTGCCTGATCTCTGACAGGAAGTCTCACAGAGGGGAAATTGACTCAGCAGTTTGTTTGTGCTGGACTCACTTCGTGTCAGTAGTGCCTGTGTGGAAGTGAGGCCTTGCCCAATGCAGAGCATGCTTTTCCAGAGTGAAAGATGCCTTAGTAAGCCTCTCAGGAATGCTTTTGTCAGAAGTGGGTAAAACTTGGAGATTCTTTTATGAAGCAGTATAAGATCCATTCCAAACTATTCCTGCCAGGGTTATTTTAGAGTAGCTTCTCTATGCCTCAGCCCTTAATTGCAGTAGCAGAAGGAGTCCGGTGTACTTTCAAATAGGCTCATAGTGCAGCACCAGAGGCTGTTACATAAAACATCATTGCAGGCTGCACTTCAGAGGGGAGTTTGGGGCATGCTGAGTCATCATGATCTGCAGTTCCTGTGGAGCTGAGTTAAAATCAGCTGTCTTGTGTTGTAGAGACCGTTTCATACTGTTTGGCTCCAGAGAATTTTTAACCCTTTGTACTTCTAAGCCTTGAATATAATGTCTGGATGTTTAAATATTGGTATACAAATGATTCTCCACATTTCATGTGTGTAATATTTATGTAGATTTTCTGATCAACTGCCATAATAGGGACTCTCCTTTGAAAAAGTCAGATCCTGCCAGTCAAGGCAGTAGTGTTTGTTGCTCAGTACTCACTGGGTTTTTCCCTTTGTCATTTTTTTTTCTTTTAGGAGAAAAGCCGTTCAGTTGCAGTTGGAAAGGCTGCGAGAGGAGGTTTGCACGCTCTGACGAACTGTCTCGCCACCGCAGGACGCACACTGGGGAGAAGAAGTTTGCCTGCCCGATGTGCGAGCGGCGCTTCATGCGGAGTGACCACTTGACAAAACACGCGCGTCGTCACTTGTCAGCAAAGAAGTTACCGAGCTGGCAAATGGAAGTGAGCAAGTTGAATGACGTTGCTGTGTCACCAACGTCTGCGACTGCCCAGTGAAAGGACTTGCTCTGAAGATCGTGGAATTAACTGTTGTTGCTGGGATAGGCCAGCTGAAAAAAGGCTTTGGCTCCCAGTCTGTGGTTCTCCCGTGCTGGCTGTTGACACCAGTGCAGAGGCAAAGGCAGAGTGCCCTCAGCCGCAGAAAGTGCTGCTGGGAGAACCAGTGGCTGACTGGAATAGCGGGTGTCTTTTGCACTGATAGGGAGAGAGAGAAAGGGAAGGTTCTAGAGAGAGCAGCCACTTTATGCTGGTTTTGAATTTTGCAGATTACTTGTGTATACTCTAGATCAGTCCCATGCTAGTGTTCCTGAAGGTTTGCTGCTGACACCTGAGGCCAATTCTGATTTTAGCTGTCAGTTCTCAGTCTTCAGCAGGCACAGACTAGGACAGCGGCAATATATGGGTGCGGGCTTGAAAGCCCAGAACCCACCTGCGTAAGATAATCTAAATTGGTTTTCCTACTTCTGACACCTTTTCTTAGTGGGAATCTTTTCCTCCAAACCCTTCTCTGGCCTCATCATAACCGGTGATTTGGTGCCAGATTCCTGGAGATTTTAGGTCTCTCCTCTTGCACAGGGTGCTTAACCCACCCAGCTTTAAATTGCTGTCTGGAGGGGCTTGGGATGGGTGTGCAGGGGCACCACATGGGCAGCCAAAGGGCAGGAACATTTCTGCATCCTTAGTAGCTTTGTATTATTTTCCCAGCTGCTTTGGCAAGCTTTATGATTGTTACAGCTGGTTATACCTGGGCATTGCACAGTGCTTCTGCTTTTGTGTTGCTTACGGTTTCCTTTCCACCTCACCTTCATGAGCGGTTAGAGGGCACGTTGAAGAGAAACATGGTAGCTGTAAACTACTCATGTTGATTGAGGAAGAAAACCAAGAATCTTGGATTTCTTGATTGTGTTATTCTTTGAAAGATTTACGCTAAAAATAAAATGGATATATTATGTATTGTATTAAATTAGAAAGTTGTAATTCAAAAAGCAAAACAAGGCAGCAAAGACACCAGCCTAGAACTTTAAACTAGCTTTTGTGACAATGCGTCAATTTTCACTATTTCTATTTTATCATATTATGTTGAGGACACATATCAGAAAGTGAACGGTTTGAAAACAGTGTATTAGATATGCTTTTTGTGACTACTTCAAAGATTTGCACATTTCTTATGTTGTACTTTATACTTTGTTTACAATAAAACAATTTTCTTTAATATAGACATCTTTTTTTTCTTTTAAAATTCATAGCAGAACTTAACCTTTTGCAAGGAAAATAACCTCAAAATAAAGTTGTCCCGACCAGTAGAACACTCTCTCTTAATTTTTGATATTTTTTAAGCGCTATAAATCCCACAGGAGTGGGATTTAAAGTCTATGCTTACTACTCTGCATCTCTGTTGTGGTTTTGATTTTTTTCTTCCCGCTCATCATCCCTTTCCTTCAGCACCCCAAACTAAACATGCTTATATGGGCCGTTATAGAGCTGATGACAAGTATTAACGTTTTGTTCATGATTGCACTGTTTTCCCCAGGAAGGGACCCACCCCCAGCTGTCGGGCAGAGGTGTTGGCTGCTGGCTGCCACCCCCACAGTGTGGGATCCAGGTCCCCAAGGCCTTGCCCAGGGCCAGTGGGCAGCAGTGCTGGCCCTGATGGGCTGGAGATGGGCTCCAGAACTGGGCTCTTCCTGCCCTAATTAAAGCTGTCCCTGTGGCGGTTCCCTGCAGGGAATTGGGGTTCTCCAGTCTCAGGGTTGTGAGCAGCCTGCACGGATTCTCTGCGTGCCAGGGGTGACCTTTAATGCTGCTCATGAGGGCTCTTCTGCCTCCTGCTCCAACTCCCCTGCCTCCAGGGATCCCAGGATTTCACAATCGCGCGGGTGTTGACTCATTGCCCTTCCCTTCCAGGCGTTTGGGAAGGGGCACTCCTTACCTTATCCTGTTTGACGAAGGGCTGTGTGTGGCAAACACCTGAGTCATTGCCCTTTCTTCTTGTTCCCGGGGGAATACGCTGTCACAGCCCAATGCAAAAAAAAAAGAGTCTTCTTCACCAGGAATGTGAGTCCTGCTCTACCATCTTGCTTCGAGGTAATTCTCATTTCATGAGATGAAATATTGGTACAACTCTGGGTTTGAAACCCTTCCACATCTGCAAGCAGCCAGTACGCCAGGAATCAGGTCCCCTAACCGGCTCTGCCTGGTACACTGAGCCTTGAATCCCATTTTGTGCCGCAGCCCTGCAGAAGGAGGGTATAAAGAAAGTGCCAGCTCCCTTCTGTGTCCTGCCCACACTGAGCTTGCCCCGTGGCTCTCCTCAGCGGTGCCTTGCGTGGGTTTCAAAGCCCCTCTAGCTTAGCATGGAGCCCGATTTTCTAAGTGAGCATTCTCATGCTGCCATGCGATAAAAGAGAAAAAAAAGTGTGTTTCTGTGCCGTCTCCACTGCCTATGTTTTCCAAAGAAAAAGCAGCTGCTGCTGCGTTTTGTGCAGCATTCCTCTCTGGAGGTGTGTGCAGGGTGTGCCCTGGAAGCACCCGCTGGCTGCACTGCTGAGAGGCTGCCTGTTTCCAGCGTTGCTGTGAGCTAAATAAAATACTGCTTCTCCCTCGAAATACAGGATTTAACAGCAAGAAGTGCACTTCTGACAGGTTTTAGCTGAAGGTAGAGCTGTAGTCGTGAATTTACCTCATACACCATTATGAAAGCTTAACCATGGAAGCAAGCTGGAAATTAAATCAGGTATTTGGAGGTTTAATCTAAGGAAAGCCTGAAAAATATAGTTGAAACAGAGTTATTAGAGATCTTTTCAATGCTGACTTTATTGTGCAGTCAAGTCTGGATGCATAATAGGAAGCTTGATTTTGATGAATTTTTCTACAGATTGCTGTAAATAATTAGAACTTCCTGTAAATAAACCAAAGGCACAACTCATATTCTGTCCTCCTGTTTGGGTTTAATGATGAAACCAAACAGAAGTGCAAACCAAGACATTCTCAACAACCCCCACAATTAGTACTGGGATGCCAAACTGGTTGGCACTGCCTGCAGTGGGACTTGCCAGGGTGGCCACTGCTGGCATTTGGTGTGCAGACACCTGGCTCTGGGGGCTCAGTCTGAAGGGATCCAAGAGATATGTTCTTGGAACAAGATTTTTGAAGTATCTATAAACCCTCCAGCTTACCACTTAGCACTGTGCTCTGAAGTGATGCACGCACATAAAAGTTGATGCTGCAATGACGTTGATTACGTGAGTTGGAGTAAAAGACACTCCCTGTCCCAGCAGGCAGCAGGAAAGAACAGCTGGAGTGTCACAACAAGTTGTCCTGGGACAGGAGGGAGCAAGCCTCTGTGCCCAAAGGAAAGCAATACAACCCCGGGTGCTGGGTAGAGGAGCAGAGGGAAGCTGAATGTGACTGCCTGCCCTCCTGGGTGGAGTGCAGGCAGCTCATTCCAGCTGCAGGAGCAGCAGGACCAAGCAGGATGGGTTAGAGGGTCCAGGGTCTGGTTATCCCACCCCCAGCCCGAACCCAGATGGAATAGTGATAGGGAACTGAAATGCTGGGGCACGCTGCATATGCCCCAAGCACTATGCCAGTGCTCTGGGATTTTAATCCTCAGAGAGGATGGGGAGATGACTGGAAAAGGCAAGCATTTTTCCTTGTGGTTTGGAAATGAATGATTTCCATTACAGCAGGAGTGTTTGTGGGAGGCTTAGATGCTCCATGGGTGAACTAATATGTATTTTAAAAGAAGAAGGGTCCTGAGTTGGGTCAGCTTGTCTGGAACCAAAGATGCAGCTGAGACAAGAACCAGAGCTGCCTGTCTACCCATCCTGTCTGGTGAGCCTGGCTTCTGAGGTTTTTCCTCTGGAGCTTTACCATCCAGCAGTGCTATTTCAAGATACTCTTCATCAACCGGTCCTGTGAGCCTGGCAGAGTGTCTGTCCAACCTCTGTGCTGGGGTGGGTGCCACAGTGCAGATGTGGCCTGTGCCCAAATGCCAAGAGGAAGGACTTTACCGTCAGCTGGCCTGAGACTTGCACACTGCATGGAGCAGCATCAGGTATTCCCCTGGCAGCTCCCCTCTTTTACTGTAAATAGATGATTCATTTGTCTGCTTTGGCAACAAACTGGAATCACCAAGGAAACACAATCTGTCAGAAAAGTTAGAGCTCAAAATCAGGTCAAGAGAAATGTTGAACGAATATGTGCATTATGGGCTCAAGCTTCCAGGTCTGTATTACAGGTTTTCTGCAAAAAATTTGCTTCTCCTGGAGCATGTGATCAGGGCAGGGGGTGGGGGGCTAATATTCAGCCAGAACAAATGTTTTTGGAATATGTCTTACACTGTAATCTAACATGTCACACAGAGCTTCCATGTTTAGGGATATGAGGATTTGGAATGTTTTCTGCTGTCACCAAAAGAAAAGCAAAACACATCTTTAGCTATCTTGTTATATTGATAAGAAGACTGGAGGAGCTAAACTTGCTAACTCGCTTTGCTGTGATATAAATCAGGTAATCATTATATAAAATGCACTAAATAATTCAGAAGCATTTTTAGGGTAACATGTTTTTGATAGAAGTCTCTACTTGATTGTGTATTCTACTCTGAAAGTCAAAGTAGTTGTCTGGGTAAAAAAAAATTCTGCTGTTATCATTATTTCAGCTACTCAGAAGGTTTCAGTAGATGTCAAGGTACTTGCATGGCAACAGCTTCCCAAAAGAATGGATGCAACCACAGAGGGGACTGCCCACACACTAACAGCTGCAGAGAAGCACAAGCACACACTGCCGGGACTAAATATTTCCCAGGGGCCTAGCAAAACTTAGATGGCTTTGAATAGCAGAGGTATAAAGAGCTCTTTGCCCAGCTCATCTCCTGACTCCTTCCTATATATGCAAGAGGATCTGACATTTGTCAAGTCTCTTTTTTTTTTTTTTTAAATCTTTACAAACTTCTCATTAAGCCATCTGGGTTTAATTCCATGCAGTTGTCATTGTTCATTGGTGAAGGCTGGGATCTTCTCAGGGAGAGCCAGGAGACTGGCATGGGGTACTTATTGTGAACAGTGACCTTACGTAGTTTAAACACTTCTACTTGGAAAATGGAGCTTTTATCATTCAATTAACTGGCAGGCAATTGGAGAAAGCAACCCTCACCTCCCCTAAATGAAAAGAGAGAGTATGGCATGCAACCTGAGTGGAATTAAGGAAAATACAGGGTACAGAATGTACATTAATGGCCTACAATGCAGGGTTGTCAAAATGTTAATGAAACCCTCCTCCAGCAAATGGTAAAGCAAGTGCCCTGACCATCCCTCAGCCACACTGTAACATCATCAGTCTCTGCACACCAGAGGAGCAGTCACTGTATAAAAAGGTGTTCTAGTTACAGGAGCTTGGACCAGTTTATCACTATGTGGGTACGACCACAACTGTTTATTCTACACCCTCTGTGTCATCTCTGATGGGCTGTTAACAATCAATCACTGATAGCAGCTGCCCAGGGCACACCTCACACCCCAGGCTACAAGAGATAAGGAAAGAGACAAAGCTTGAGGGGCAGGGGAGTGTCTCTTTTCACACCAATAACTCAGCTGTGGTAACTGCCCTCAGGGAAGGCATTATCCCACAACTCACAGAATTAAACCACCCATTGTGAAATTCCCTGCCCTGTGGGAGGTACTGGTCATTCCCACCTGAACCTGAGCATATATAATCTTTGGGTTTGGGGACTCCTGGTACCACTTGTTGGAACCAGAGAAGGAACAGAACTTCAACATGACTATGACTCCCACTCTGAACAAGATTATGATCATTCTTTTGACAGAACTGTGACCATCATCCTGACCAACAGATTTCCTTCACTTCTGCTTTGCACTCGGGGGACCATGCAGGAGCTAAGAAGCACTGTGCTGTTCTTGTCCCAGGGTGCTGGGTTATGTTCTATTGTTGTGGGTCAAAGCCAGCTTTTCTTTCTATCACTGTATGTATTGTAATCTTGTTAGTAAATTCTAAATCTGACTTGTAATCTCTCTTAAATTGGGTTAATTTCTCCCCTTTATTTACTTGTAAACCAGCACAAAAAGCGTTTAGGAGCCACAGCACAAGAGGATAGAGTAGCCATCTTCAAACAAGCTATGCAATCAGCTTAATGAAGACAGAAATCTTGTTATTAGTATTCCCTAGGTAATCCCAAGGGGGTACGGACTGCAAAGGTAAAAGCAAGGGCCAGGAAAGCCAAAGGGATTTCCCGCATTTGCAGCTGCAGCAAAGACTGCTGACCCAGACTGCTGGCAAGGATGGCCACAAGAGCTCCTCCTTCCTTGGGCCTGTACAACCTGCACATGTGTGTGTTGTGCTGCTGCTGGTGTCTGGTTGCTATACAGGTTTAGGGAGCAGTAGCCTGTAATGCTCTTGGTTGAGCATAAGTGCTTTTATTTCATTTTCTTCTCCTCACCAACATGACCTACCCTCACAGTGTAGGTGCTCTGGGGCCTCTGACATCTGAAGAGGTGTCAGGCTCCCTGTGCTTCTGGAGATGACAGCACACATTCCCACCCACAAGAAGCTGCATGCCGTCCTCAAGAGAGGGGCTCCCTCACACCGTTGGGCTCTCTGGTGCCTTACCAGGAGCTCCCACCACAGAGAATTTGGCTACATGCATCTGACTCACACCACAGCCCTTCCACCTGCAGGTGACAGTCACTCTATCGCCCCACCTGCCACCACACTGCTCCTGGTTCTGCACTGGCTGCTGCAGCCGGGAGGAGAACTTAGGAAGCGGGAAACCAGAAGCATCCTTGCTGCATGGGAGCCTTCACTGGGGGCACTGGAGCAGCCTGAACCCTGCATTGGAGTTGTGACACTGCTGACTGCATCTCTCACTGGCCCTGACTCATGGACTCACCTTCCCTTCTAGCACTGGCACTCACAAAATACCCAGCTCTGCTTGGCAGCAGTCCAAAACTGGGGGCTCTTCTTCTCATGAAGCCTGGGAGATGTTTCTTTGGAACCTCACCTCCTCACTCAGCTCCAGCCTAGATGACCCACAAGCTTCTCACTCTGCCAGCAAAGCTGGTGGCTGCTCAGGGTGACCACCTCCTTTTTCTAGGAAACTGCGCTGGCAAAGCAGGAATCTGTGGCATCCCTGTGAAATTTTCAATGCAGTCCATGAGCCAAAAATACCTGTCACTGAACTAAGAAGGAGAAAGAAATTGTTACCACCTGAAGTACTGTGAGAGGGAAACAGGATGGGCAGAAAGGACGAGCACTTACAGACTGGCTGGCCTACATAATGTTGCTGCTGTCTCACACTGATTCATCCTAACATGACCTTCCCAGCCGTGGGACAGCAGGAATTATTTCCGGTCTTCCCATCTGAAGTGGTCAGTTGCTAATCTGCAGCTGGGGGGATCTTTTTATTATTTTTTTTTCCATTTATGCAAGAGAGTTTTCAATGCCCTATTTAAGTGAAGCAACAAGTATAATGAGTCGATGATGAGTCACCAGGCCAGGAAAAAAGCTGCAGGAAGGTTGGACTATTTATAAAATGTAAAAGAAAGAAAGGAAATACATATTCTAGATGTAGTTATATCTGGAAAGAGACTCCAGCTTCTCTTGTGGACTAGCATATTCCCAGGTGCCAGCCAGCCAACCTCCCAGGAGGGAGTAGGGAAGCAGTGGTGGGGTGTACCCGGTATTTCCAGAGGGATTCACTGGCATTGCACAGAGCAGCAGGCAGGCACTGTGGGGCCTGCTGACCACTTGGCCTGTGCAGGAGAGCTTTGCAGTCTCCTCTGAGGGGCATGGCGGTGTAGCCAAGGCTGCCCCTCATTTAATGCCTTTCCACTGTGTCATGGTTTGACCCTGGCTGGGTGCCAGAGATTCACCCACAACCTCTCCCGGAGAAAAAAAACTGGAAAAAGGTTTATCACAGGCAAAACAAGACAAGCTACAAGTGGGGAATATAAATGATTTATTTATTAACTAACAAGATCAGAGCTTAATGTGAGAAGCATCATTTTAAAGGCAACATTTCCCCCCCACCCCTCCTTCTTCTTACAACAGATCTCATATTCCCTTTTTTCCTCCAGGAGACAAAAGGGAGAACAGGGGTAGGGGAAAAGCCAGGCAAGTTGGTATTTCTAACCAGTTTTAGTGTAGGAACCATCTCTCTGCCTTTTCATAAAATCCTCTCTCTGTCACAAGAGAAAAAGGCGTTCATGACCCTTTCCCAGTGTGAGTCCTCCGGACCCGGAGGCGACAGCTCTTCCATTCTCTGTTGCCCGAGAGTCACAGCACAGGATGCAGTTTTTAAGCACTGGCTTTGCTGCTTCATTTTGTGAGCCCATCCCAGAGTACATAGATCAGATCCTACCACAATGCAACTCTGTCACATAGCGTCTGTCCAAAGGATCTCTGCCGAGCTCTGCTCCGGCCATATGTTCCTGGGCTTTAAGACATCTGCAGCTTCCCAGCATGATCCTCCATCTTCAGCGTGGCCTCGGGTGGATTCTGCACCTCTGCTCTCTCTCTCTCTCTCTCTCTCTTCCATAGGTTTGCAGGCAGACAGTCTGCTTCACTATGGTCTGTTCTACAAGCAGCAGCGAGACGCCTGGAACCCTTCCTACCCCTCCTCCGGCTGGCCTGGCCATGCCTTCATGGCTGCTCAACCTCTCACAGGCTCTGCTCTGGCCATCTTCTTTGCTGTTTCTCTACTTTTTTTTCTCCTTTCCTAAATATGTTATCACAGAGGCACCTCTATCTGCTTCTGACCTTGGCCAGCAGCAGAGGCCCAGGCAGCAGCTGGCTGGTGTTATCTCTGTTAGTTTGCCCCCCCCGATGCCAGAGGAAAAAAACCCACTCAGACCAGGACACACTGGCTCCCCATGCCAGGAGAGGAGATCAGAGAGGCTGAGATTTCCACTGCCACAGCGCAAGTGTTGGCTGTGTGTGCCAAGGCAGCTCATCCGAGTAAGGTCAGGTACTGCCATGTGAGTCACAACCAGTGGCACTGGCACAGGCGTGGGTGTCTGCTGGAGCAGTGGCAGCGGTGGGTGGAGGAGAATCTTCCACACCACTCTCTGCCTGCTCCTCTGCCCAGTGATACTGGGCCTTGAACAGGAAAACTTTCCATTGTTCAGCTCTTACAGTTCTTGACTCCTCGAGCTCAGACCATCGCACCACAAGGTGGGATGCAGAGGTGCCATGGGAAGAAAAAACAAACCAAACAATAATTGTGTAGTGTTGACAAGGCTGCAAGGGCACCACTGAGTGTGCAAACTGGCCTTGATGGTCCCGTAAACTGGAGATACCGCTGCCTGACATGGGATCTGAGCAGTGGAAAGTAATGCAAACTTCACCTCTGCCAAACAGTGCCTGAGCTGTCGCCAAGGGCACACACAAGCAGTGTGACATGACATCCTCACAAAGCAGATATTCACACATCTCCCCAGGTTTTGACAGCTAGATTATGGATCATTGCTCTGGGATGCAGTTGGAGAGAGGAGGGGGGAAGGACTCATTGCCAAGAAGGCAAAGAGCATCTGAGGGCTTAAAAGTCCCACCTGCAAAACATGATCAATACATATCTGTCAGAAGGAGTTAGACTGCACCAGTACCTGATGGTTTGGGTGCAGAGGGGTCTTGAGCACATGTCACTGGGTGGCCAACCCAGCTTTGCCCTCATGTTTCTGCCCTATGCTCACATCATCCCTTCTTATGGCACCAGGTCAAAATCCAAAAGTGTGTCACAAAACTATGTCATGGCATGGTCAAATGGGTGCTTAAACAGGCCAGAGGGACTAGAAGGTGATGAGCTTTCTTTATCTCTTTAGACACGGATTATGTGCTGGTGACTTGATCCAGTGCTCACAGTTCTGATCCATGACACAGCTTGATGTTGATGTTCAGTGCACGTCCCAGTTTGTGGGACACCTGCAACCTAATGAGATTAACATCTTTAGGAGTTTATTTAGGCTCTAGTTTCATAAAGCACTGGATCTAGGGGAGAAGTAGGACAGATCTGTGGTGTTCAAGTGACAATTTCTCTTGACCACGTGTAGGCAAAGTGAAAAAATGGTTAGTACTATTTGCACACCACTTTAGGATTTGAATCGGCAGCAGGTCAGTGCGTGAGCTGGGTGACAGCTCCTCACCTAGTGTAGTTTTAAAGAAATCACCCAAATCAGAATGTTTCTAGGGGTAAATCAAAGTGATGCTTCACTGAAGGAAAATTAGTTTGTTTGCTAAATTTAAGAAAGTTGTCTGTCTTTGTTGCTCACAGCCTTTAAGGAAAAAAAGGAGCAATTTGAACATGCTTGAAGAATTTTTGATGTTACGTAGTAGGTGGCAAGAAAAGAACAGGAAATGTGTTCTTGGGAGGGTATTTCAGTGGCTCTTACCACTCCCATCAATGGAAGCTTTGCAACAAAACGTTAATGGACTTAGTTTTGCAATGCTGGTGCTGGGGAAGAGGAGAATTCTTCAGCAGTATGGCACGGTGCTGTCTTGGATTCAACACATCATAGCCAAGAAATACAGATGCTGCCTCCTGAAAGCACTTTAGCCTGTGTTGGAGGCCATTCCAATACCAAAGCAAACTTTTAATTGTCCTGAAAGGTGTTGTTTTCCTGAATCACTTAAACAAAAATTATCCCTGCAGTAAGGAACTGATCTGCTTTATTTCTGTGTGTTTCTCATGCCATTGGTTGGGTGAAATATGCTGTAAGTAGGCCATTTCTTTTCCTATTGTAGTTGCACTACAGTCTGTGATGGCTCAGAGCTCCTAGGAAGGCACTGCCTTACTCCACAGAGGCTCAGCAGGGCTTGCAGGGTCTGGCAGCTCCAAAGCAAGTTTTAGAGGTTACATCATCTGCTGCTTCACTTCAATGCCAGACAGGACAGCCTGCAGTGGTTGTGTCTGTGGATTGGAGATACCCTTATGTCTTGGTATCTCCCTTACCATGATCTTGGATATCTTTCTCCTGGACTCTTACCTGCCTGGGACTTTGGCATAGAGTGAAAGCTTTGGTTCTTGTCTTATTAGCAACGATGCTGGACGTGCTTGGCAGAGCTGATTGCCCACACCATAGTGGAGGGGAGTCAGGATGGCCAAGCATCACTTAGCCTCAAGGGCATAGGATGGTTTTCATTTCCCCTTGTTTTGGTTCTGCTGGGTGTTGATGAGCTGGGGAGAGAGACCTGTGCTTTGCCCTCCTCATCCTGAGCCTCTGCACTGGTAGGGAATGTACTGGTATCTTGGAAGTGGGGCTTGGGGAGGAGGAGAAAACCAGGCAGGAAAAGTGGAGGCAGTGAGTCACAGCCAAGACACAGGCTTGCCATGAGTGAATGTCCTTAATGCCCATGTAACCAGAATGATTTTCAACCCTGATTGCAATGGAATTGCGAGGAAAGGGACAGGCGACGGCCCTCGCCAAACCCTAACCTGGCAAAGAAGTGAGGGTCTTTAATATGCATGCAGGCCACGCCCATTGCCCCACCCCCCGGAACTCCGGAGGGCTCCGGGCACTTTTTTGCTTCTCCCCTCAGACCCTCTGAGCACAGGGAAGCAAAGGGAACCGTTTCTGAGACCCCTCTGACTTGGGAGACCCCCACCACCCCGAGAATCTGTGGGCCTCTCCGGGCCGCTGCGACTGTTTGCTCACAGCGCAAACCCCCTCGACGCTTCCCCCTCCCCCTCCCCTGCCGCTCACGCCAGGGCACCCCAGCCCTGCGGTGCGGCCCCACCCCGTGCTGGCAGCCCATGCTGGGACTCCCTCGCCCCGGCCCGTG
>WEKX01001805.1:42804-54117 GCA_013390025.1 Pitta sordida | reverse complement strand
GCGCCGCTCCGTGGGCCGCCGGAGCCGCCCGTCGGGCCGCCCTCCTCTTCCTCCCCACCGCCGCCGCCTCTCGCTATGAATGCACGCCGGGCCCTACTCTCCGCCGTCTTGCTCGCCAGTCTCCTCTGGGATTTACCTTGCTGCCTCCCAGCTTCCCTCCCTGCCGCCTCGGAGCTCGCCGCCTCCTCCAAAGGTGGTCGCAGCCGCAGGGTGCCGCGGTCCCCACGGGAGAACCGCCCGCGGCAAGGGGGACACGCCATGGGCCGGGCGCTCCCACGGGCGGAACCCCACGAGTACATGCTGTCTCTGTTCAGGACTTACTCCATCGCGGAGAAACTAGGCATCAACGCCAGCTTTTTTCAGTCGTCCAAATCCGCCAACACCATCACTAGTTTTGTAGACAGGGGACGAGGTAAGTTCTGGCCGCCTTCATGTCCCTCACCGTCCCCCTGGGGTTCGGCGGTGCGAGGCTGCCGTCCTGCCGAGCTCGGTGCTGGGGGAGCCTGGGAGCGCGCTGCAGCCATCACCGAGACTGGTCCCCGCCCCACTATTGCTGAAAAACGTAGATCTTTCGGTAAACTGGGGGTCGCGTTGTTTTATTTGAAAGAAAATGGCCCCGTGACAGCCTTAAGTGCTGCTTTCGAGAAACACGCTCGTTCCTCCCCGAATCGTCACGGGGCGGTTGGAAACACGTCCCAGCTTTGCAGGCGTAATTTGGGTGTAAATTCAGCGTTGGGGGCGGGAAAAAATTATCGTTCTTCTGGTTTCTTTCCACCCGCCGGAGAAAGGGTCGCTCTTATCGCCGCAGCTGCACGGCAAAAGAAAGTTCAAACTCACCGAGGGCAAACAGCTGCTGCCTGTGGCTGCTCTTGCCTCTTGTCTTGTTATCGGAGTTACCTGGAGGAGTCTCGGCCTCGTCCGAGCACCTGGGGCTGGGATCCGCCGGCTCCGCTTACGGCCCCGGGGCTCAGTGCGGGCTTGACATCTGCTCTGGGCCCGCATCCTTTGAGCCCGCTGTGTACGGCACCAGTTCTCACCTACCCTCGGGCCGGGAGTGGCAGCGGGGGCCGCTCCCCGTGGTCCTTGGCTGCCGCCCTGGAGGAGGAGGGCTGATGGGGGCCAGCCGGGCCCCAGGCCTTTTCCCCACTCTCCCCGGGCAGCATCGGTGCCCCGGGGCTCCCAGGACCCCTCCGTGTCCTACAGCTCTATCCAGGGCGCTCATGCCCGGGGCAGCGGGTCCAGGTTTCTCGTCGATCCGGAGTAAATTTTTCCTTCCTTAAAGGTTCCCCTCTTTTTTTTTTTCCCCCCTCCCTTTCCTTTTTTTTCCGTTACCCTGGTTGTGTGCCATTAAGAACAGACTAATTAACAGGTTCATAATGAAGGCTATGCTTTCGTTCCTCCCCCTCTCCCAGATGTGAAGACCCTCCCCTCCGTCCGCGCCCCCCGGGGCGCTCGTGTACCTGCCGGCGGCTGGCAGCGCCGTCCCGCCGCTGCCGGGAGCCGGGACAGCTCGCCGCCCTCCCCCTTCCCGCGTCCCAGCTGCTTTAGGGCCAAACGCTGTGCCCGGAAAACTGCACGGCTCCCTGGAGCTAAAGGAACTGATCGCCCCCCCCAAACCGAACCGAATCCAAACCGATCCCCTTGTCCGCCTTCCCCAGTCGGAAACCTGTCCCGGCCCCCGACACCCATGGCTCAACCCATTGCCCCTTCGCTACCCCCGGCTCGGGAGGGGGGGGGGTGTTCTTTCCCGCGGAGGGAGCTTGGCGGGGCTCTGTGCCTCCCCCCCAGTGCCAGTTGCGCCCCTGTGGGCTTGGAAGGGTGCGGGGAAGCGCGCACAGTGTGTGCCCCTCACGGTCGGAAGAGCGCAGGCGTTTCCGAGGGGAGAGGGGACACAGGGTTTTGCTTTCCGCCTTCGCCTTATGGGGGTTGTTTTCGTCGCTGTTAAAAGCGGGAGTGGGGGAAGAGGTCTCGCTTTCTAGAAATACGATTTCGAAAATTCAGCCGTCAGAAAGGAGCTGGCCCGCTCTCCCTGACGGAGAGAAAACGGGTGCTAATACTGCGAACTGCAGGGACTGGAGCCGCGCTCGAGATCATCTTATTCCTGATAACCAGAAGAAAGACAGTTAATTTAACAAATTTAGCTCATCTCGCTGCATGTGAGACTCTACTCTGGGGGAAGTGATTTGCTAACAGAAGTCCTGGTTTGATTAAGGAAAAGCCTCACTTTTCTCCATTGATTTTGATTTGATGTGTCACAGGCTGTGACCTTCTGCTGGACCTTCTGAGGGTTGCTTAGCATCAAGCCACTGATTGGAGTATTTCAACTCAGTGATCTAATTGAGTGTTCATGTCATAACATATCAAATATTGTCTAGTCTCCCATAATGAAGCGGACCAGCCAATGGCACATCACCAAAAAAACTTCAAGAGAGCTTCCGTTCCTCTGAAGTGGTAGCTATTTTACTGCCCACCTCCCCGTGGGCTCCTAGCCCAGTTAATTGGCGAGCTGGAGTTGTGCTGATGGTGAACAGCCTGCTCAGGAAAAACGGGGAAGAGGGGCAGAGTTTCTGTCAATTCGTTTGCAGACAATATAGCCGCCCAAATTGACCCAACTGGATGGGCTGCTCTTTACCTAAGCAGCAGCTCCACGGGGGGACGAATGTGGCCGTCCCACCTGCCGCATGACACCCTTCACGGTACCATTTCGCCGGAGAGGAATGCGAGGTAACTTTTATACCTACCGAGAAATACCCTTCCAATACGACGTGGGCTGCTGTGCGTTTCCGTGAGAGGGTCCGGAAGGGCGGCAGGCAGCTCGGCTCTGCCCGCAGCAGCCCCCGGCCGCAGCAGTTCCAAGCCTGCCCCTCTCACCGCCCTCCGAGGCTGCGGGACGGAGCGCTTCGCTGCGGACACTGACAACAGCTTCCCTTCGCCTCTTGTTTCTTTCCGCTTGAGGCTAGTAAGATTCTTTTCGGGGTAGCTCAAGAGAGAATGAAGCCACACTACTGCGTAATACGTATATGATTTTGTTTTCCCCCACCGGTAGAAAAAGCGCAGAAAGGGGGGGAAGTGTCTGCGATTCTCCCCTCTCCACCCCCTCTCGCCCCTTACTCGCTCCCCCTTGTTACGGTCGCAAGATCAGACAGGACCTAGCTGAATGTAGGAAAATTACTGTTGGCACATGAAGTAACTCATTAAAACGCAGATGGTGCTCTCACTGGCCTCGGGACCCCCAGCATTGGAGCTCCACAGTAAGGCAGGACAATTAGGAGCTGCAAGAACTCCACCAGGCAGGGGAAGAGGGAAAAAAAACAACCAAACAAAAAAACGAGAGAGCGGGAGGGAGGTGGAGAAGGGAGCCATAAACAAGCAATTCCACAGCTAGCAAGAAACGCGGCACGACTCGAAACAAACCGAAAACAAAATAGAAATAGCCGGGGTGCACGGGAGCATGATTTTCCAAGGGATGTCCCGTGACGAGGGAGTGCCACAAGGACGGGCTGCCGCGGGTGCCCCTCGCCTCTCCCTTTTGTGTGTGCAGAGCTGCCCGCAGCCACGGGACCGCGGCCGAGCTCTCTCTACGAAATGCTGTGCTCTGTGCCTAAGGGACGGGGAAATCGAAAAAGGTCGATACCANGCTCGGCCTCGGCGCCCGCGGAGCCAGCGGAGCCAGCGGCGCGGGGGCCGGCGAAGGGCGGGCGGCGGCTCCGCGCTGCCTGCGCGGGAGGGACGGTTCGGGAGTCGGAGTTTTACCCCCACCCCGCGCTGCAGAAGCTGCGGGAGGGAGCGGAGCGTCGGCAGCCGCGGCTGCACCCTCAGCCTCTTCCCGGTGAAAATCACGGACTGTCGGCGGGGCGGGGGCGGTATTTTTTTATTTATCTTTCGTTTGTTTGTTGTCCCGTGCGGAAGCGCGGGGGCTCGTGAGATCGGCGCCGTGGGAAGGGGAGGGCGGTCCGGGGAAGCAGCGCCCACCGGCCCTGGGAACTCCGCGGCTCAGGTGTCTCGGCGGAGCGGTGCGCGTCCGCGGAGCCGCTCTGCTACTGGGAGCGAGTAATTAACGCCTATCGAGCTGTTCTGGTGGCCCATTTCGGACCCACTCCCGAATGTTATTAATTTATTTTAAATCCAGAAGCCCTCCTGTGGGGTTTACTAAGAGGCTAGGTTTGCCTGATTTTTGGTTTTGGGTTTTTTGAGTTAGTGAGTTAGTTTGTTTGTTTCAGGGGAAGGGGGGACAGAGGACTGAGCTCTCCACCTCGGGGCTCTGTAGTTTCCGCCGCCCGCGGGGAGGTGCCGCGCCGCAGCTGGGCTGGTCCCAGGCGGGAGAGGAGCGGCCCGCGGGCAGAAAAACCGGCGCAGCCCGGGGTCACTCGGCGGTGGGCACAGCAGCGGGGCGCCTCGCCCTCCTCATTTACNAAAAAAACTTCAAGAGAGCTTCCGTTCCTCTGAAGTGGTAGCTATTTTACTGCCCACCTCCCCGTGGGCTCCTAGCCCAGTTAATTGGCGAGCTGGAGTTGTGCTGATGGTGAACAGCCTGCTCAGGAAAAACGGGGAAGAGGGGCAGAGTTTCTGTCAATTCGTTTGCAGACAATATAGCCGCCCAAATTGACCCAACTGGATGGGCTGCTCTTTACCTAAGCAGCAGCTCCACGGGGGGACGAATGTGGCCGTCCCACCTGCCGCATGACACCCTTCACGGTACCATTTCGCCGGAGAGGAATGCGAGGTAACTTTTATACCTACCGAGAAATACCCTTCCAGTACGACGTGGGCTGCCGTGCGTTTCCGTGAGAGGGTCCGGAAGGGCGGCAGGCAGCTCGGCTCTGCCCGCAGCAGCCCCCGGCCGCAGCAGTTCCAAGCCTGCCCCTCTCACCGCCCTCCGAGGCTGCGGGACGGAGCGCTTCGCTGCGGACACTGACAACAGCTTCCCTTCACCTCTTGTTTCTTTCCGCTTGAGGCTAGTAAGATCCTTTTCGGGGTAGCTCAAGAGAGGATGAAGCCACACTACTGCGTAATACGTATATGATTTTGTTTTCCCCCACCGGTAGAAAAAGCGCAGAAAGGGGGGGAAGTGTCTGCGATTCTCCCCTCTCCACCCCCTCTCGCCCCTTACTCGCTCCCCCTTGTTACGGTCGCAAGATCAGACAGGACCTAGCTGAATGTAGGAAAATTACTGTTGGCACATGAAGTAACTCATTAAAACGCAGATGGTGCTCTCACTGGCCTCGGGACCCCCAGCATTGGAGCTCCACAGTAAGGCAGGACAATTAGGAGCTGCAAGAACTCCACCAGGCAGGGGAAGAGGGAAAAAAAACAACCAAACAAAAAAACGAGAGAGCGGGAGGGAGGTGGAGAAGGGAGCCATAAACAAGCAATTCCACAGCTAGCAAGAAACGCGGCACGACTCGAAACAAACCGAAAACAAAATAGAAATAGCCGGGGTGCACGGGAGCATGATTTTCCAAGGGATGTCCCGTGACGAGGGAGTGCCACAAGGACGGGCTGCCGCGGGTGCCCCTCGCCTCTCCCTTTTGTGTGTGCAGAGCTGCCCGCAGCCACGGGACCGCGGCCGAGCTCTCTCTACGAAATGCTGTGCTCTGTGCCTAAGGGACGGGGAAATCGAAAAAGGTCGATACCATCTCATTTTCCCTCCCTGTTTTCTTTGTGCAAGTTTGCGTTCCATTTGGGAGGCTGCTGATTCGGATGGGCGGGGGTCTGACAATCGTTATTTTGCTCTTGCGAGGAGGGTCGGGAGGAGGGTGAGTAGAGGAGCAGGACGAAAGGGGGATCCCGCGTGCTGAAACTGGAAATGGCCCGGCTGTTCATGTGGTAGAAGAAAAGAGTGTAAATCTCACTTGAAGTCCATCTAGTGCAACGTATTTATGCAAAACAGGGGGGTTCTGGGTGGACCGAAAGCCGCAATGTAGCGTAATCAGTGCAGCGCCTTTGCCCGGGCAGTGTTGTCGTTGGCAGAAGGAAAATGAAAAATAAGCAGGGAAGTATTTTAATGGGGAAGGAGGGAATTCACAACTGTTAATTATTTGGTGACCTTGTATTCGATTTGTTTGAGCCCCTTATAAAAACACTAATGCAGACCAGACGGCCAGAGCGCCGCAGCCGCACCTCATCCCCGCCGTGCGCCGGGGGAAGGAGCGAGCGGCCCGGCCCGGCTCGGCTCGGCCCGGCTCGGCTCGGCCCGGCTCNAAGAGGCTAGGTTTGCCTGATTTTTGGTTTTGGGTTTTTTGAGTTAGTGAGTTAGTTTGTTTGTTTCAGGGGAAGGGGGGACAGAGGACTGAGCTCTCCACCTCGGGGCTCTGTAGTTTCCGCCGCCCGCGGGGAGGTGCCGCGCCGCAGCTGGGCTGGTCCCAGGCGGGAGAGGAGCGGCCCGCGGGCAGAAAAACCGGCGCAGCCCGGGGTCACTCGGCGGTGGGCACAGCAGCGGGGCGCCTCGCCCTCCTCATTTACTTCCTCGCTTCGTAATAGAAAAAAAGAAAACCAAAACAGTCGATCGGAGAAATCCTTTCCTTGCGATTTCGAGGCAGGCTGGAACTGAGTTTGCGAGTCCCCCTGTGCCCGAAGTCTGATTTATGAGCGAAAGGGGACGTTTTAGTCCTTGATAATTGTGCCAGATCTGTATGTTCTGTTGCTGTATCCCAGCGCTTCCACATATATCACTCAGAAATATCCGCTTCCACATATATCACTCAGAAATATCCTCCAAAGTGTCCCCGAGCTCCATTTCTTAGCTCCAAGCGCTGGGAATATTCGCTCCGATTTTCTCAAAGCGAATAATTTCGGAGGAAGTATTTCAGGCAGCGTAACCGCCGCAAACGGGGAAAGGGAATGGTCCTCGCTTAAGGTCTGATCCAGCAGGTAGAAATCCCCCAAGGCAGCTCCTTTCCGCCTCGGCGCATGTCGTGGGACGTTGCCGACAGCCGAGGGGCCCTGAGCCCTGCGGGATATCCCGCGGGTGTTGCGGCGATGCCTCTGCGCCCAAGGGTCGGACGTCCCTCGTGGGAACTGGGGAGGCGGCAGCGAGCAGGAGAGTGGGGCGAGGGCAGCAGCCTTCCTGGAGCAGGTACCGTACGGAGGTGATCAAAGGTACATCACAGCCAGGTGTCTGTCCCAACAAAAACCCAACAAAAAAACCCACCCCAAAACCAAACCAAACAAAAAAAACCCCAGTCGTCCACCAGCCAGCTGGGGTTTTGATAGGATTGGGAACTTGTCCGAGGAAAGTGTGGTCTTTCTCGATCACTCGATAGCGAAGCGAACGATACATTTAAATCTAATCACTCTGCGTAATAAAAAAACCACGGCGAAACAGGCGCTAGGAGACGCGGAATTGAAACCCGGAGAAATACCACACATGGAGAGTCAGCCCCTTGTTTCCACAGCTTGGGTAATGCTCCGAAAGAAATACCTGTCAGCCTTGCGACTCTGCAGACAACATGAGGGCGGACCTTCGCAATTAGGGACAATATATGTTTTAATTTCCAGATTATTGCTGTGTGAGTGCCTGTGAAGTGTCTTTAAACTGCAAATGTGCTTTTGGTTTGCGAGTTTAAATATGGCTTGAAAGAGAATTTGGGAACGGGAAAATTCTCCTTGAATGTGGTTTGGGTATAATTTGCAGTGATGTAAAGTTAAGATCTGAGCCCTGATGAATTGGCTGGGAGCCCAGTACCTGATCTGCCATGAAAAGGGAAACTTTGTGTAGCCTTCGTTAACCCCTGTCTCGCCTCAGAGCCCAGGCTGTGGCGAGAGAGCGACCCAGGAAGCGGGAGAGGCTTCACACGGGGAGTTGAGGGAAAAGTCCCAATCCAGTCATTCATTTAACCTCGGAGATGCTAAAACCACAGCCACCGCACCGCGGAGAAAAGCGTGGGAGGAGGCGGGACCCGGCGCAGCCCCCCCGGCCCGGCCCGGCCCACCCGCGGGAGCACCGGGCACGTCGCTGCCCGGGGGCTTCGGGAAGGGCAGAGCGGGGTAGGGCTGCTCTCTCCCCCCATCAGTGACACATCCTTAAATTCCAGATAGACCTACTCTTTCCATCTGGCCATCCTTCCCACTCCCAATAATTTTTCACCCCGAAAAAAAATAAACTAGGGAGAGTCGAGATACAATTAATACTTACTGCGGAAGTAACGTTCATCTACATTAACGTTACAAATATAAACACACCTCTCCGGTGCGTTTTCTGCCATGTGGCTTTACCTAGCCCGGCTGGACGGGAGCCGACTTTGCTGCTCTCACGGTATAGCGGTAATGATAGTCACAACAGGCCTGCGGAAAAGGCAGGTCTCGATTCGGCTGTTAGAAACCCCGAATTACACCCCAGCCGCTCCTTGGGTTTAAAGGAAAACTGAAGAGAACAAGCCCCGATCCGTGTGTACTCCTCACAGGGAGAATGAGTGACAGTGAGGGTGTCCCCACGCCGTCTCTGCTGCCGCTCTTTGTATGCTGGGAAGATGGCATCTTCGCTGGAACAAAGAGTCTCCATCCTAGACCCGTCTCTCCCCGTTTTGCGGAGGCTCCGGAGGTCCAGTTTTCCCTCCCCGCCCTCCCCTGCTTTTCCCACCCTCTCGACTGCGCTGGGAGCGAGCCAGTACTGGTTTAGGATTATGTATTCATCTGGAATTATTAGGTTACAAAAGTGAATAAATAGTGTTTATCTGATCGGATTCAAAGCTGCTCATTTGAAATAACCAGCAGCCCTGCCCCTTTCGGAGAGAGGCGCGGGAGCCGGCAGCTGCATGAGCCAGTAGGACTTTTCCAGCACAGAGTCGGTGCTGTCGAAACCCGCTTGACCGGGGACACATTTCTCTGCAATTCGGCCGCGTTTCCAGCGTGCCATACCACTGAGCCAGCCGCAGCAGCCGTACAACACGTTCTTCAACCACTGCCAAACTGCAGTTTCAAAGGATGCTGCTGGGGA
Organism: Pitta sordida; assembly: GCA_013390025.1. Classification (NCBI taxonomy): domain Eukaryota; kingdom Metazoa; phylum Chordata; class Aves; order Passeriformes; family Pittidae; genus Pitta; species Pitta sordida. The sequence goes on along the minus strand of WEKX01001805.1, from coordinate 45,182 downwards.
TGCACCCCCTGAGCAGGCTTTTTGTCACTCGCAGTGCCGGAGTTGGCTTCTCCTCGCACAGGAGTCTGCAGAACCTTTAAAACCCGTTTTCAGCATCGGAGACAAGCGGAGAATTCAGCCTCTTCCCGCTTTCCGCCCGTTTAAGCCGCATGTCTGGATGCCACTTTGAATGGGACAATTCCCCGCGGTCGGCCACCCGCGCGAGGGTTCCTCGGGAAGGGAACGGGGGATGGGCGCAGTCACCTCCGTGTCCCCGGTACCTCCTGTACCCCGGCAAGGATGCGGGGAATGTCAGCACCGTGACACCGGCAGGAGTAGGAGAGAGGAGTGTCCGAAGGGACAGCGGGCTGCAGGGAGCACTCTCCTCACCTCCACCCCATCGCGACAAGGAATACTAAAGGGAGCGAGCACCGCCCTTTGAAATTAAGGGCGTCACCCCCCTCTCTATCCCCTGAGAAAAAAGAGCGAGTAAAAGCGGATCTGTGCCCAGGCCGGGTTCTGTCCACGCTGCAAAGCCGCGGGTAGGGATAGGGACAGGGGAAGGCACTGATCTGGTTTCCTGGACGGTCAGTGGAGCCCATGAAGGAAGGTCTGAAGCATCTCGGCAGGGCCAGGAGATGCATCTGTGTCCTTGTCAGAAGCCAGGGCATCTGACAGACGCTGGACGCAGAGAGAAACCAAAGACGTCAAGGAGGAGGAGAACCAGGAAGACAACCTGCCCTTTCTTACCCGAGGAACGCACATCCCCTTCTGTCGGAATCCCTTAGTCCTGCCAAGGACGCCCTTGAAGGAAAGAGCAGTGGTCCCAGAGAGCTGAGCTGCCGGACCCTCCTCCCACAACCCAAGGGTATCTCAGGCTCCCTCCGACGGCCCAAGCTTGTGGACGGGGTACTGCTCCCCCTCTCTCCCTTCAAATCCACAAGCGACTCACGGACCAGATCCTTCTCCGTACTTGCAACGATGACGAAACTCTCCGGCGCCTCTAGGCAGCTCCTGGTGCATTTCACTTTTATTTTCAGCAGCTCGATAGCGAAGCTGTTGTCGTCACCTGGACTGTGACGACGTTTTTCGGCCTCTGTGCATGTTTTTTGCAGTCTCCTCCCGCCCCCCCTCGAAGAGGATACGCGGCCTCTCGCCCCTCGCTGGGGAGGGAGCAGCCCCGACGCGAAGAAACAGCCAAGCCTGAAGGAGGAGGCGGCGGCAGGGGTGCGGAAGACCTGGGTTCAGATTCCTCGGGATACCCAAAGGGCTTGACCTATCTCTGCGCCGCTCCCGCTTTCACTCAGGCCCGTAGACTCGGGAAGTCACCGGCCCGCGGACTCTGCCACGCAGGGCGAGGCGGGAGCGCAGGGCAGGTGTGCGGAGCCTGGCGAGCGGCCAGCCCCGCAGCCGGGGATGCCGAGCGGCCCGAGGGGCCTCCCACGGCGGCTCTCTTCGGGCCGGGGGAACACGCTAGGCAGGCAGGTAGGCAGGCTCTGCAGTGGGGTTCCGCGGCCTGGCTGCGGGGCGCGTCTTTTTCCCAGCAATTCCCGCTGTCCCTGCTGCACTTCTCGCTCCATCTCCCTGTTGACGTCCAGGGGAACACGGAGCGGCGCAGGACGACTGTCGAGTATTCTAATTCGGACTGATTAACTGCACGTTAATCCGCATTGATTTTTACATCGCCGTGGCGCTTTTGAGGGTCTTTGCATAAATCATCCCCTTGTCCCTCCTGCTCCCCCCGGAAGCTCCTCCGGACCTGTCAGGTAGAACCGATGTTGTGAAACACACTGATCGGGAATCGCAATGGCCTCTGATATCGATAAATAACAGGCGGGTGTGTATTTCTTTAGTTTGTTTCTACGCCTGGAGCGGGCTGAGTTTGGAAAAGCGGAGAGGGGCTGCTGAACAGAGGCTCCAGTGACACTTTTACTATAGAAATCTACACAAGCTTTACTAGCTTCTGGGGAAACACGGGGGCTTTGGGAATTGTTGTATTTGCTGGCTTGTAAACATTTTATTGGAAAGCAGCTCAGGGGAATCTGGTTTGCTTTCTGCGCTGCACTTTGCACACCGATGTGTCAAAAAAGAAGTCCAGGTTTTTCTCTTAGAGGAGAATAGATACGCATATATGTATATACGTATATATGCACATGAGCACACAAACGCTGCTAGTCTCACATTGAGGGAGGGAATGATAGGAAGAGGATGTACATGGAACAGTGTCTGCCTCTGGTGCTGGAGAGCGGTCTCTTGAATGGTGCAGGTCCCTCCATATTTCTTCCCCTCCCCTCCATGCCCTCCCCCCGTCCCGGTCGCGGTCCCGCTGGGGGGCGGGGGTGAGGCGGGCGGGAGCGGCCCCGGCCGGGCAAGCCGGCGATGCTGGCCGCCCTTCCCCG
>WEKX01001805.1:1009-42365 GCA_013390025.1 Pitta sordida | reverse complement strand
CGGGCCGGGCAGGCGGCGAGGCCCCCCGCCCAGTCCCTTCCCCGCTCCCCTCTCCTCCCCCCGGGGTTTATCTGGCGATCTATCCTACTCCTTCTAAAGGTGAAGGCAATTTACCAAGTACAAAAAGAGTCGGGGGAGGGAGAGGGAGCAGCCTGATTCCCTCTCTCTGAAGTTGCTCTGAAGAGGGCTGTTTCATTTCTGCCCTCTCTCTTTCACATTCCTGCAAGCTTACCAGCCAGAAATAACCTACGGCCCCCACCCCCCAAGGGAAAAAAAAAAAGAGAAATGGAGGAAAAAAAAAAAAGTAAAAAAAGAATTGCTTAAGATGGTAATTACCAGCTAGGTTTCATTTTAAGACAGCAAAATACAACTGTGAAGAGCGAAGTGTTACAGAGAGCACAGCCGGGGTGGATTGGAAGGACAACTTCGGATCTCACGAAGAGTGCGAGGATGGCACTGCCAGGTCTCTGGGGAGCTCTGGCTCGGCAGGACTCGCAGCTTGCAACAGTATTACACGCAAACATTGTGCTGGAAAAAGCGTTTTATGTAAGATTTCTGTTTGTTTTCCACCGTTGGTCTCAACTGTGGCTTCGCCCGAGGAGAGTTCACTTCGAAGCATGCCTAGCTTTTTCTTAATATTATGTTCCTTGTTTCAGGCTTTCCCCAATTGATTTCTAGAATTGTTGGCTTATCTGGTTTTGTGGAGCTACAGAATCTTTGGAGGGGGAAAAAAAAAAAGAGAGAGAATAATAATATAAAATCCTAATAAAAAGACTCGACAAAGAGCATTAATTTAAAATGCACATTTTGCTTTGGATGCACTGTTGTTCATATAAAAGTTGTAAATATTTGTTTATTTAAACAGACTGAAAAGTGCAAAATCGAGATGAACAACATGCATTTCTTTTTTAATGTACGAAACATGATATGCACTCGAAATGTTATAATTTCTAATATTTTTAAAGTTTATATTGAGTTGTACAGAATTAAGCATTAATCAAATATTTCATCCTTGCTTAACATTATCATTTCCTTAAGATATTACAAGATTTAAATTCTGTGCTAATAATGGAGAAAAGATTTTTTTTTTACTGTCTACCTCACTATAATGCAAGTACGTATTTACAACTCTGAAGTTATCTGAGGTAAATTAATATTCAGAACATTTTTACAATACACCTTTACTGGACGATACTACAACTATTATTGTATTATTAAACATTTTTTTCCCAAAAAGTCAGCTTGCTTTTATATCTTCTATTATTTGATTAAGTAATTGTGAGTTCTCAAGTACACATTGGCTCTAGTTCTAAAATGCTGCCCAGTTGAGTTGGAGCAAGTGCCGCTTGAAGAGGTGCCTAAAGCCATTCCTCCTGTCTGAAGACTTTTTGTATTCACAAGATCTTTAGTTTTGTCTTTCATATATGCCAGTGGCATAAAGCTGCATTATGTTTTATGCATTTTATGCAATGATTATTGTAACTGGGAGAATGCATTAAGGGGAAAAATTCAGGTCAACATTTGTAAATCTCATCTGTACTGGGGACATTAATATACACTGTATGATGATGATGAGCAAAAGACAATGAATGTTTTATAAATTATATTTATTTTGATGCAATGGGTAATATATTTATTAAATATTTCCTGGTTATCTCTTAGATAATGAAGAACTATTCAATTAGTAGCTATTTCAGTAAGAGAAGGATTTCCTTCCTCCCTCAGTGATGCATGTGGAGAAGGTGGTGCAGGCAGCGTGGGGGCTCTGAGCCCCACTTTCAGGAATAAAACCCCTCATCTTACGTGCAGAAGGACTGAAAGAGCTTCTCACCTTGAGGAATGTGTTTGAAAACAAGATTGCTTTCATGGAAAGCGGATTTTTTTCACCATATCACAAGATCTGATCCTACACATTTTTCTCTGACCAGATTTCACTCCCTTGCGCTGGTGCTTGAACAAAGGAGTGCAGAATCGGGCCACAATGTTTGAATAGCAGCAGCTAGGAGTCCTGTAGAAGACTCCAGGCTTAGGATTTGTACAACTGCCAGAGGAATATTGCTTTCTAGTACTTGATAGTGTTTCAAGTTCATGACTAATAGTAGGTTCAGAAATCACAGCTTTAAAAAGGGCCTTAGTTTTAAAGCCAGGTTCACTGTGTGCAGTTCTGAGTGGTGTGAACTTCAGTGGTGGTTCTGACCACACCAGTTCAGTCTTCTGCTATGGGTCAAGCCCAACAGGCTGCAGAATATGCTCTGAGGAAAGGTGATTTCCTTTCCATGTAAAACCCAGTATTGCTTCTGTTGGAAGCTCACTTACCACATGTTTGGTGGCAAGCTGTGCTGTCACTGAGTTGTCCTCTTTGCTCCACCTCAGACATGGCTTTGGGGAGTTTCATCAGACAAAAGTTCTACTGTGAGAGGCATGAGAAGTCTCCCATCAAAAAAAGTCATCAAAAAGACAACATTTTGCTCTCTTGGATGTACAGTGTAGTGCAGTTTGTGCTATGTATCTCCCACATTAGCTGAATTTTTGGTGACAGACAAGGTTTGAAAGCACGTTTCGGATTTTACTTGAAGAGAGAACACACTGGCCTTCTTGAACATGTGCTCTGGATGGTGTAGCTAATATAACATTAACTGATCCCATTTGGGGAACTCTGCTATTCCTAAAGATGGAATCTCTCCTTACTTCCTTTTTTAGGTCTGCAGTATTCTTTTGCACAAATCTGAGAAGGAGCAATATGGTGCTGAGAGGGAGAAGTGAAAAGATGCAGCAAAGCTGATCAATGCTTTTCTTTCCTTGCACCTCCCTTCCACTCTCCTACTCTCCCCCCAAGAGATAGACAATAAATTGAACAAAAAATACTAGTACTTATTTTTTCAGCTTTTACCACAAATTCTGCAAGCCTTTGTTACAGAGAAATCCAAATATGGAAGTGCAGTGGATGCACAGCTCAGATCTCTTTGTCCTGCCAAAGTAATACGAAGTTTCTTTTCCATTTCTCAGCTCTCCATGCTCAGAATCACATTTAAAAAGAGGAAATTATTTATTTTATTGTGTTGCTGGCCAGAAGAGGGAGCAGACTCTAGGAAGTAGTGGTAATGGACATGGGTGGACAGAAGACAGATGATGTTGGTCTGGCTGATGGTGTGATACATATCAGTGGACTTTACACAATTCATCCATCACACTGGCTGTGTTGCTCAAGCGCAAGAAAATCACTGACTCATCTGTGAAGTATAGATATGCATTGGAATAAATCCTGAGTCCATGAATGGAAAAAATAGCATGGGACTTAAGCCCTTACTTTGTAAGTACAGCTCCTTTTGGGACCATAGACTCCCTCTTACATTTATTTGTGGGAGGAGTGTATTCTTAAAAACGTTTTTTTATGAGAGAAAAGCTGGAAACTCGCCGTGAAGAGCTGACCCAGTCTTGGTCATGTTATTTCCATGTAGATATGAGATAGTTCTGTTTACTGAGATTACAGAATAAGCATGTTTACTTTTAACATCTCTATGTTTTATCTGAAATATTAGTTAAAGGACAGAGCTGATCATGTTGTATGAAATACCTTCCTTCATGAGATTTTATTCTTTGCTTCAATGGCAAGAAGTCAAATGACTGAACTCGCTGTTGTCAATCTGGGCAGCAGGATAGCAGATTTCAATAGTATGCAATTTATAGCTATGTGCTATAAAGGAGTATACTCCCCTGGAGCAGGGTCCTCTTGTCAGCATTCAGCTATATTATGCGATTAGATTTCCAAATATTTGTTCTTGTTTCTTTGCAGTGTCAGACCCATTGTAAACTGAGGATGTTCCAGCTGTTCATAATTGTGAGGGAGGAGAATCAACATATTGTCCCAGCTATGCTCATCATCAGCCTATTCCTTGGTGACTGCAGCCTTGAAACGTACCACTGTTGTAGTTAACATACATTATTATTTAGTGTCATACTAGTGGGGATTAGAAAAGGTTCTCCCCAAGTTTTAACCAGAGCTAATTTTGCACAATATCAGCCTCATGCATAGTATAGGAGTCTATATTTGCTCATGTGAGAAAATGTTGAGAAAACTAGTATTCATTTAAACTATGAATGGTGTCAACCCTCTCTGGAACTGAGAAGTCTGAAATTAGACTGTGGAGCTTTAGCCCATGGGGCCATTTTCTTAGTAACAACTTTTTGCACCATTTTTTAGGAAGAATCGCTATCCTATGGATTATTGTTTAATCAGTGAAAAAAATTATTTTCCGGAATACAAGAATTCTATTACTAGAGAAAAATGAGTGAGAAGGCTCCTAAGATAGCAGTTTTTGACTGAGTTGGCAGGGAAGACCTCAGGTGAGTAAGAAAAGTGGAGATCTGGTTGACAACTCATTGCTGTGGTTGAAGTGGGAAGTTGCAGGAAGATCATAGAAGAACAGAAGGGATAACATCAGGGCAAACTGCCAAACATCTGAGATGTCTTTACTGTAATGTTAAAAGTATGGAGAATAAACAGGAAGAACTAGAAGTCTTGGGACGCAACAAAGGCTACAGTTTAATGAGCATCACAGAGGCATAGCAAAATAAATTGTGGCACTTCGACATTAGCAGAGAGAGTATAATTTGAATAGGAAGGACAGGCAGTAAAAAAGGGAAGAGTGTTATCTGGTATATTAGGAATGTATAGAAGGCCAGAGAGGGGAGAAACAGAGTGGTAGGAGACAAAACAGAGGGGAACTGTCTACTAAAGATTACTGAATAAGGAGGAAGTTGATGTCACATTTTTTGAGCAACTAGTGGGAGTGTCCTGAAGATATGACATAGTGGTAATCTAGGACTTTGTTTTACCAGGTTATCTACTGTAAGAAAAAACAAAGCAAAACCCGAGAGCACAGCACAAATGGTTCCTCAAGTTTTTGGAACTTGTTGTTTGTTTCAAAGAGTGAAGAGATGTACGGGACACAAGGCCAGATAAGCTATGATAGATACGAAAGAGAAACTTGTTGGAAGGCAATTTGAGCTCATGTGTGTGTGGAAGAGGAGGCTTGAGAGGAGGAGAGCGAGACCAAATGGCTCTTGTACGGCAGATTTTCTCACTTTTGGCAATTGATAGGGAAAGTTCTGAAGGAAGAAACCTAAAAGAGAAAGAACCTGAAGAAAACAGGCAGTCTGGAATAAGTCCTTATTTAAAGGACCAGTAGGAAGCTCTCCTGTTGTCAACGAGTAAAATCAGAGGGTCTGACTCAGGAGCTGGTGGGTTATCATCAGAGTTAATCCACTGAGATCAGTTGGTTAGAGCATGGTGCTAATAATTCCAAGGTTGAAAGTTCAATTCCAGTATGGGCTACTTGCATAAGAGTTGGACTTTATAATCCTTATGGATCCCTTCCAACTCAGAATATTCTCTGATTCTGTGACAAAACCCCATCAAACAAGAAGTGAGCAAAGACACTGTACCAGGATTACTAAAAGAGAAATTGAAAGTATAAAGTGTGCAAAATAGACCAGAAAACGAAATTAGGAGAATGAAAATTATTATCAATTCATAGGAATGATGAACAGAGGACAGATGATGGAGCAGACAGAAGAATCCCTTTGCAGGTATGGGACACCTGGTATGAGAGGCTGAATTTACTTAGACCTAGCAAGGGAATTGAAATGCAGCTCACAGAAAAGAAGTGAAGGAAATTTACTCTGGTATAATTAAAGAACTAACCACAGGAATTTCTGAAATATTAGCAAGTGTATTTAACAACACCAAGAAGGTTTAAGAGGTACCAAGAATTACATATGAGACAACCAGTCTTAGATACCTCCAATACTAAAATTAAAGTTCTTCATATAATAGTAACTGCCGAATGATAATGTCATAAAATATCAAATGTGAATTGATCTACAACAAATCATATCCAGTTAGTCTAATGTTCTTCTTGGTAAGAGTGACATGTAACTCTATCATAGAAGAAAATAAGTTTCCGTATGATTTTGCTGCATTAAAGGGACAGTTTGACGTGAGGACAGTGAAATGTAATAATTGGACTAGATGCTCCTGTGGGTCCCTTCCTGCTGAGAATAACAAGTGCAAAATATTACATGTAAGAAAAGCTAACATCAAGCATAAGATAAAAACCTGGCTAATAATGCTTCTATAGTAAAGAATTTGGGCTTTATAGTGAAATGAATGCTGAATACAAGATAACGAATAGTGATGTGCCACGGGATATTCCAGAATATAACAACTGGGATATTAGATGTTAGAAATACCCTGGCATTTGGATTGATGAGGACTCAGGTAAAGTTCTGTGTCCAGTTTTAGGGATCATGGTCTTGCAGATAATTTTCTGACATCTTCTGGACCATTGGTGGTCTGCTGACCACGGACTAACAGGGCCTGGAGCATAAATATATCTGGGCACTAAAGATACATATGTCAGCCAGGGCATCTCGCTTTTTCACTCTATGTTCAGAAGTATTTGCAAATATGTCTACCAGGGTGGGCCTTGCTGAGTCCCTTGCCATCAGGAGAGGAAGAAGTGGAGTTCCCAGGAACTCTCCAGTGCCACAGCACCTGAGGTCTGTTTGTCATAAACTGCCTGAGACTGAGGAGAAGTGGATGCCGTGGTACTCCTAAACACTGTTACGCATTCATCTGCAATTGACTCCCTTGAGACACAGAGGTCAGATTTTTGCTCTTGGAATGGGACAAGGGGGATTCATTATTATGCCTATTGTGGCACTTAAACTAGACAGTACACCTTCTGGGATGTCACTAGTACTAATCAGAGTGGAATAAATGTCTCCCATAACTTTATAGTATAAGGCATTTTGTTTAGTATAGCCAGACGAGTGCTCCAGAATGAGAGTCTCTTTCTTCACTCCCACTCTGATGGAGTCTTACACTGGATGAGAGTTTCTTGTTGCTGTCATAAACCAGACAATATTCTTCTGTGAATTCACCAGGTACAGTTTGCTGTTGATGCCAATGCTGGCCCAAGAACTCCCAAACCTAAATCTGCCTAAAACTGGTTATTTCAACTTTCTAGCAGATGTTCTGCAGCAGTGTCTTGCAGCTAACTCTGAAATACTTTTCAGAAACTAGGTTTTGTGTCCTCAAAAGTTTTAATCTGACATTACTGTTCTATTTGTCATTTACTATTCATGTTGGTTCAGATGAGGATACCTGGAGTGGGGTTTTGGATATTACTGTGATCAGGCAGATAAAAGCAATGGAAATCTCTCGTCTGTCTTGAACCAGAACCCCCCCAGACATAAGGGGAATTGGTCCTTGGATGTGTCTGCAGGCCCTTGACACAGCTGGGAACTGAATACAGTGTACCTGCTAATCCAACCCTTCACATGTGTCTTTGATTAGTGAAGATGAACATTCAGGATGCCATAAGCTCCCAAATGTTTGTTGGTTTGCTATGTTGTTTTAGAGGGAAGTAAATTACTCTCATACTCTAAAACTGTAAAACATACTCCAGTCCCTTTTTGTCAATACCCTACAAGCAGATTATTTTCATTAAGGGTGCTGAAGACGTCTTGACCCTTCTGTATCTTTCAGTTGCTATTTCTTTTTCTTCTTTTAGACTAGAGTCTAAAAACCTATTTAACCTGGGATGTACCTCTGCCAAAGGCTGTTCTGCTGGGAGACAATGCAAACAAATTCATGACTGACAAAATAGGCAGCAGAGCCATCAAACATACAACAGCTACTGTGGGTCTGGCTGAAAGGTTTTGAGAGAGAAAGAGGAAATAAAGAAGTGTTCATTTAAGGACTTCTCAAGTATTTCTGACTTCACATTTTTCCTCAGGAGGCAGATGGGATTGACCTGGGGCCATTAGAAGTTTGGCAAACAATTTGAAAGCGTTCACATTTGCTTGAAAAACAACAAAATACATTCTGTGTTGCCTGACTGACTAGTCACAGCAGTTGATCTGTTCAAGGAGAAGCTGTCTTCAACATAGTACATGAATTTTTTTTCTGAATTTTTCTTTACTTCTGAGTGCCATAGTTTTGGAAGTTGCTGAGTCATCTGCTCTCTAGCTGCCCTTTAAGTACCACTCTGTTACAGATGTGAGAGGTTTAGAGAAAACGTGGATGATGTACTCATGCATATCATTCTTTGTACAGTTTGGTAGTCTTAACCAGTTTGCTAATACATTTCCTGCTCTGGGTTCTGCCCTGTTCCCTATCAGCAACCACCATTACGAAGTCTTCAATGCGAAGGTAGATTTTTTTTTCAGATGGAACAGCCCAGCAATAATGCCCTCTCCTCCCTACCGTTTTGATTCTGGTCTTTTCTGCTTGTGGCACAAGCTTCACCAGAAACTCCAGGGCATATCAACTCATAGCATAGCTAGAGTGTTTTGCTTTGTGTAAGGAAGTATATGCATTCAAATTCAAAGCAGATTGTTTTATGCAGTGTCAAATTCTGTGCAGATGGAACATGATATGATATGTTGAACTGGGATATATAGCATATGGCCATAATTCAGGGAAACACATTTCTCCAGCTGGATATCTGCTATTGAGTTGGAAAACATGTGTCCTGTGTTCTGGTAGGCTTCTTACCAGAACAGTGAGAGGACATAAAAGACACGTCATTCCTGGTATTGAGTATCAGCTAATAGTTACATCTATCTCACCGGCTTCATAGTGCTGTTCAAAATTAAGCCTTCTGTTATCACAGTGAGCATAGTGCAACTGGGAAAAAAAAACTTGCTGAGCTCTACACCCACAAGTATGTGTGGCCAAGCCAACATGTGCAAACAGGCTGGACTGCTTTGGGGCTGGATGACCATGCCTTCTATCCCTTCCTCTTCCTGGGGGAAACATAGCCCATGCTGCCACAGGGTGCAGCACTCCTTCCAGGCACCAGCCCCTGACTCTGGGGCTGGATCCTGTCTCTGGGGCTCCCCTTGTCTGCAGCACCTACCCGCAGCCCATGTCTTGCTCAGTCTTGCTGGGGTGTTGCAGTGAGCAGATGAATGGGAATGATGGGTGTCTTTGGACAGAGAGGCTGCAGCTCTGCCTGGCTCCCACATGGTCTGGCAAGGTGCAGGCATGATTTCACAGCAATCCTAAGCAGTCAGGAGGCAAGTTGTACATGACAGACCTATTCCTCAAGGAAAATGGGCTCGTGGAGAGGTGAGATGTAAGTGACTTAAGCTGTATTAATCATCAACTTATGTCTCCTGCCAGGCGGAGGTAGGTTGTGCATACAGCTTGTTCTGTGGTTCAACTGTTAAATACCTCGTAGTCAGACTCATGAGTAATTACCTGCCTCAGCCTACTTTTAAATAATGAAGCAAGTATAAACCATTGCCCTTGAGTGATCCATCCTTTTCAATGCTGCTGCTTTTCCCTGCCTGCTGATCACCCGCTCTGCTCCCTTGCACCCGTCCGGGCTCTGACATCGCTCTGCTCCATCCCAGCCAAGCACGTCAAGTAAATAACCATTCCTCTCCTGTGATCAGGCCAACAATGCTCCCTTCTCACACTCTTCCCTCTTTTTTTTTTTTCTTTTGCAGATTCTGTTCCTTTTGTACTTAGTGTTATTTTCAAAACCTTGTGCAGCAACTGACCACTCTGGATGCTGTTGTTTCTCAGGCCCCTTGGACATGATGACATCTTTTTCCTCCTGCCTCTCCCTCTCCCAGCTGTGACTTTTTCCATGATAGTGACCCCTTCCTACTCCCAGATTCAAAGTCTATCATATCTACAAAAATTGCATGTTCTTTAGGTGCACTGTACCCTTGCAATTCTGCTAGTTAAATTCACACCACACCACGCTCAAAATTTAGTCTCGAAAAATGCTGATGGTTATGCAAAAAAGCTGTTTTTCCTGGCAACTTTTTTTTACTTCCTTGTTTTTACATAAAAATTGTTGCAGTTCTTATGATGCAAAGCTCTGCCTTCCCCTGGAACAGACATATTCCTAAGAAGAATAAAAGGGATTTTTATGTGGGAAAAAGCATTGAAAAAAATTTCACTTGTTGAATTAAAGAAGCTTTTCTGCAAGGATGGGGGTAAAATACCACTTTCTGTGTCTTTTTGTCTCTGCCTTCTCTGTTTTTTCAATACCAAGCAAAATATGAAAAGACAAAATCCTAAAGAATTAAAGTTTTCTTAAATAAAGTGAACACTTTAATTTCATTAAAACCTCGGTCANTTGAGTTTCCTGTCAAGCATTACTCCTAAATCCCTCTCCATTTCACCACTCTCCAGCCACTCCTCCCTCAGCCAATAGCGGTGCATGGGATTGTTATGTCTGAAGTGAAGAACCCGACACTTAGACTTGTTAAATCTCATATTATTGGAGTCTGCCCATCTCTCCAGCCTGTCAAGGTCCCTCTGAAGGGCCCTCCTACCCTCTGGCAGTTCAACATTTGCCCCCAGCTTCGTTTCGTCCTCAAACTTAGCAACCATCCTCACCCCAGCATGGTCCTGGTTTGTTGTTTGGTTTTTTTTTTTTTCCCAAATCAGCAATTGTTCCCCTCCACAGCAGAAGCTGCTGGGACAGCCAGGGTGCTCTGAGCCTCATCAGTTTCAGTGCTGCAGGAACCAGGTGCAGGTAAATGTATTGGCTCTTGGTGCCCTCTGGGGTTCCCTGGGAAATGATACTGACTTTAGGAGCAGATACTGTGCTTTCCTCTGCTGAGCACACCTTCCTGTCATGACTGAGCAATAAACCCAAGCACTGTGCTTGGCTGCACTGGCTCCTGATTCACCTAACTGGACATAACTTGCATCTCTTGTTTTTACAAATTCAGAGTTTCCTCCTAGAAGGCTGTGGGAAGGGGAGAAGTATGGGTATGATCTGAGGGCAGGTATAGGTAGCTCTCATGGCAGAGACCTCTGGAGCAGCTCAGTGCTTCCCTCTTGCAGACACTCTGAGATGTATCTCAATTAAGTAAACACTGTAATTGTATAGACTGTTTCTAAAAGATTTTTCAAGCTGCAATCAGGAAAACAGCCGAAAAAACAACATTGTCCTGCATGGCGGGTGTGGAAATTGCGACAGGCAAAAAACCTCATTGTATTTTAAAATGTCAATTTCATTAGCAATATAAAAATGTAAATGTTTTTAAAAAGTATATAAAAAAGAGCAAGTAGAAAACAAAATTCAGAGTTCTTATTTCTATTATTTGTGCTGGAAAGAGAGAGGAGGTCATGTCACTTACGTGAGCATCAGTGAGTCAGTAACAGCTTCAGTTCTGGATATTTATGATCGGATTTCAAAACAGTGATGATGCCCAGAGATGTGTGAGGGTTGGAGCTGCTTAAAAATGCCAAGTGTGCAGAAAAGGCACAACAGCTGTCAGTGAACGTGGTGAACACTCTTCTCTGGGTTTTGCCTCACATGTGCCCCTAGGGTCTTCGCAGGGACCCTGGGGTAGCTGATGAAAGTGGTTATGTCTCTCCAATGTGTCTAATTGTGAGAGGGTCTTGCTTCAGCAGAGGAAGTTCAAAGAGCTCATTGTCATGTCTTTTTCCTGGCCCTCCCCAGTTCCCCAACCCTACAGGGGATAGCGTGTGGGAGACCCGGGTTCGATTCCCGCCAGGGAGACAGTGTTAAGAGTTGGACTCGATGATCCTTGTGGGTCCCTTCCAACTCAGAATATTCTGTGAATCTGTGATAATCTCTGCTGCCCATCCAGGGTGGGGAGAAGCTGAAGGAGGTGAGCATGTCACTTCTCTGCGATGGCAGATGCTCCATGTGAAGATGATGGTTCATTTGCAAGAACAACAAAGCAGGTCTGAGCTCTACAAACAGCACCTGCTTGAAAGTGAGGAAAGCAACTGATGACGAAGAGCAGTCCTGGTTGGAAAGTGTAGTGCATGCATCTACCCTTGTTTGGCAGTTAAGTGGCCGGAAGCTGTTCAAAGGCTACCACACAGGAATGTGTGGCAGGTCCTGCTGTGGCACACTGCAGGTGCTGGTGGGGCAGATGCCATGTCACCTGGAGGAAGGTGGGGGGGGGCAGGAAGTAAGTGTGGTGTATGTAGAAGACATGTTGTTATTGACCCAGAAACAACATAAGCCTTGATTTCCATAATCCTTATGGAGGAATAGCGCTCAGCAGTGTTGTGACAGGGAGAAGAGCTGCTTTTATAGAGAGAGGATAATCTGGAATTAGGACACATAGATGCTGTAGGAAGGCCCTGATCAATACCTTTGGATGATGGAGCTGGATATTTATTCTTCCAGGCTCTGATTAAACTCTTGGAGAAAAAATAATATTTCTGTTTAGTGATGGAGAAAGTGCATTAATGTGAAGAGTTGACATGCAAGCCAAACTGGACATCTCTGTATTGTGTTTATGATAAGTCAGTAATGTCCCACATTAACTGCAGACCTAAATATTTGGCTGTAGAAAGTTCCTCTGATTTTGAAAGGTCATACAAATGTAACAGTTTGGCCCAGATGTGAAAACAAAAGAGCCTCCCCTGAGTGCTGCAAACCACCAAGCCATCAGCCACCTTCAAATGCCACAGCCATTGCTCATCTGTGTGTTAGATGGGCTGTACACAGGAATGATATCTCTATGGAGTTAGGAAGTTCAGGCCAATTCATAGTTCTGTACTATTTGCAAGCTGTTGGAGGGAAAAAATCAACAAAATCTTTTTTATCTACAACCTATTGCTCATTGAAAGAGTGATTCAGAAGAATTTGAACCAAGAGGCCTGATGCTGGCTTTAAGCCTAATAGAGGTCTGCTGTTTTTCATGCAACACACCGGACAAGTTCTCAAAATGTCGTAAAAGCCAGTTTGACAAGTCTCAGAGGAATGGGCTGGGTTGTGAGGTGCCCTTCTGGGCACTGAAGATGATGGGGGTGCACTCATGGGGTGGCCATGGTCCGTGCCATGGTATACTGGAGCGCTCACAGCTCCCCTTGGATTCCCAGGTACAAGACCCTCAATGTTGCAAAAGCTACTTGAAGCTTGGGTCTGCTTATGCAAAGCACCTTACTGTTTGGCCTGCTTGACCAGTGGAGGGTGCCCATGGTGCTGGGGGATCCTTTTGTGTTTCTGGAACAAGCTGAGTAATACCCTTTTTCACACTGGTGTGCTCATGGAAAAGGCAGTGGCAATGCATCTTCTTACCAACACCTTACAGAGTCCACCAAGCTCTGTAAATATTACCAAAGAAGTGACAGCAGCCTTCAGGTGGCTCAGCATGATCACAGAATATTCTGAGTTGGAAGGGACCCACAAGGATCATCGAGTCCAACTCTTAACCCTGTCTCCCTGGCGGGAAACGAACCCGGGTCTCCCACACGCCAGGTGGGGACACTTACCCCTGTACTAAAGTGGATTTTTTTTTTTTTTTTTTGATGTGGAGAGTAACATCGTGGTGTCCTGCAGAAGACTCAGAAAGAGGAGAGCTGCTGGTTCTTTGTTTCCATTTAAGCATCAGATGGTTTTGTGTGGGCAGTGCCCTGTGGGACAGCAGCATTTCTTCAGTGCTGAGTTTCCAGAGATGTGGCCTTTGGGCAGGGGTGCCCAGATCCTCTTATACAGAATCACAGAATATTCTGAGTTGGAAGGGACCCACAAGGATCATCGAGTCCAACTCTTAACACTGTCTCCCTGGCGGGAATCGAACCCGGGTCTCCCACACGCCAGGTGAGGACACTTACCACTGTACTAAAGTGGATACCTGCAAGGCTGTTTCTTAGATTCTGTACACTGGGCTATAGAATTATAAAGACTTTTCATGTCTGATATCTGTGCAGGATCTCATGGATTATGCTTGTACTTTCCTTAAACAGCGAGCAATGAAAACTATCCCCATATTTCCTTATTTCCTTACAACTGAGCAGCTGAGTGTTTGATAAATCGGATGCAATTTTAGTGTGATTGCCTTCCTTGTGTTTACCCTGGTACATGAAGCCAGGCAAAATATTGGAGTGTAAAAACAAAGTAAAGACAGGGAGCCACTGAATCTTTTGTTTAGTTTAATATAGCAGGTGTAGAGGAGAAGCTGGGAGATCTCACGCACAGTCTTTGTTGCTCTAAGTCCACAGCTGCTTGATTTACTATAGCTGAGGATCTGGCTCTAAACTGTTTTCTTCCCTCATAGATGTAGCTGTAATCAAGCCAATTGGTACATGTCTGTGCATATGAGCGTTCTGTACAAAACCCAACAGAGAGCAAAAGGGGGCAGAGGGTAACATTTCAAGCACAGAATGTCAGCATTCTGCCAACCTTTACCTCTACGCCAAAGAGCCCCAAAATGATCTGCACCTTATAGCTCTGGATGATCCCATAGCTACAGGATTTGATTGAGATTGTGCACTACTCCCCTTCTGAGTCTTTTCCCTCCTACCCCTTGCAGATATCCCCAAAACCCTACAAGACACTGCCTCCCAACTTCTGTTCAAGCACTAGCTCTTGCCCTTGTCCTGGCAACTGCAACCTGCCTTTGGGGATGGCAGGCTGCATTTCCCGCTAGCAGATTTGCCTCTTCTGCCTCCTTGTATCTTGAGTACTCTCTCCAGAAACATTATGCTTATGCTAGCTTTGGAATCTGAATGGAAGTGTGCCATAGGTGCCTTTTACGCACAGCCTCCTGCTGAGACTACCTCTGCCTTCTTCAGCCTCAGACCAATTTCTGTGTAGTCTCGTTTCTGATTTTTATCTTTGGAAAGACCAAGACTATATGGTGAAAAAATATGAATTGCAAGACTTTTCTTCTGCAGAGGATGGGGACCACAGTCATGAGAAGATTTTTCAAGGCTGCAGGAACAGTTTCAGATCTGGGGTGAAAAATCTTAGGATTTGTGGCTCTGAACTCACCAAAAGTGAGAGCGAAGGCCTTGGGGAAGACCTGGATGGAGGATGTTTTGTATATTTGCATCACCAATGGTCAAACAGACTGTTTGACTCCTGGGCTGCAAGGCAAGAGAAACTCCATGGACATCCTGAAGATAAAACTGTGCAGGGTATGAAACACCAGGTGGGACTCCTGGAGCTGGGTGCACCACTGACACTGCATCCAGTATTGTCACCACAGATTTCAGATTCTGTGGGAAATGTCACCCTCTTTCCTAGAAGGGTGTCACTAGCTTATGCTGATCGTCGCAATACACTTTGGGTTCACTTATCTCTACGTGATGCTGTAGCTGGATAGATATATATATGTTTACATATATATATATACATATATATATATTTGACTTCCCTGCAGTGACTCGCTCTGCATGAGTTTAGAAGAGCTTACAAGAGTCTTGCCACTGAAAGCCTTCAGAATTTCTTGCCATGTGTTTTTATCTTTAACTACTGACCATTTAAGTCACCCCTTTGCCTTATTAACATCTGTTGTCCATCCTGCCTTCTGTACACCATAATTCTTCCAACGACATAACCTGGAAGTAGCCATATAACCATACATTCTCTTTTCCTTTACCGTTGCCTTCTTTCCTTTCCATGTAGTCAGTGTGTTGATCTCATGAAAGCATCAATCTTCATTCATCATGCTTTGTGAAGCGCTGTAAAACACATCACACCAGCTCCTCCTGGTACTAAATAGTTTTTTTATCAGTGTAACAAAGTTTCCTTGCTCACCTCCTGCCTATCCCTCTGATAGAATCACAATGAAGTTTTACCTGGTGACAGAAGTTGAAAGCTTCCGGCTTTTAATGTTTATTTAGTAAAACATTTTACATTCCTGGAGAGATACCAGTCCGTTATGAATGGATTCTTGGCTTGATGCCAGCAGCTAATAGTTTTATTGGTCCTCACACAAACAGCACAGTTATGCAATTTGGATAACTGCGCTGAGCTGCTCCTCCTTCTTCTCTAATTCTGGCCCCCAAAAATCCACACCAAAAGATGATCAGTCATTAGGGTCTGGAGACATGGAAGGGATGAGGGGCTCTGCCCTACTGAGCTTTGCAAAAGTTATAACACAGCTCCTGGCAGGCAGCTGGAGACCTCCTCAGCCCATGTGAGTGTAGTTGGAGACCATGCAGACATTGCCTGTGTAATGGTGAGTGCTCCCAGCTCATTCTGTCTTGCCAGGAGCCTTCTCCCCTTGCTGCCCATGACCCCCACATCCCTGGTACGATCCCTGTGCCCCACTCATGCCCTCCTGCTCCCCAGCACATAGGCAGGAAGAGCTGGCTGCCAGCAGGAGGTAGAGTTCTGTGACTGGAGAAGTGTGCCCTGGACTCACAGCATGAGTGTGGGCTTAAAAGACCTGTCTCATTCAATCTCATTTTCCATTGATAATTAAGATGAGGTGACTCCTTTCTTAGAGCCTCTTCCTCATTGATAAGAGGAAAGGTGTTAGCACCTTTTTTTAAAATTTTTTTTTATGGGGGCTTGCATTTGTCTTTCAGTTCAAGAAGTCAGGGTGTTATACACATACATATGCATTTCAAGGGTATGACGTAGCTGGAGAAAAATGAGTGCTTTGGTGCTACAGGTCAAGTTTATTTAACACTACAATGTTTTAAAACAGGGTGATGCCATTTCAATTAAATGTCCCAGAATGTTTTGCAAGGTAATCATTTAAGAAACTTTTCCGAACTACTTTTGCAAATCAGGCATGTCTTGCATAAAGTGCCCCAGCAATAAAGTCATGTGTGTAAGAAAAATTATGCTAAGGACTTCACTAGGAATGAGAAAAGCAGTAATTTTCTTTTCAGGACAGACTGGTTTGTAACAACATGTTATATTACACAGCATTGCAGCCTGCTCTGTATTTCTTCTGTAACTTTTGTGTTTTGCTTCTGTCTTGCAGCAACCTTGTGATAAAATTGTAAGGGACAATAAGATTAAAGAAAATAAAGCAAAGAACCAGAGAACACTTGACTTTATAGTGCACATTCAAACCTGCCTGCGTCTCTTTCTCTTTCATCTGCAACATCTACATTCCTGCTCTCTCTGTGTTTCCCACTAATCAATCGCAGCTCCATAGCTGAGGATAGCATTGACTGAGACCCACAACAGGACTTTACAGCAGCAGATAGTTGTAGGGACAAAAGAGACAATGGACACTTTAAATTTTAATTCTGTCTAGTCCTCTGGGCATTGCAACCTCTGGATTTGTAAAACTTGAGACTACTTTTGATTATTGAAAGTTTTGCAAGGGATATTTTTTTCCCTCAGAACTCTTGGTTACTTGATAGTTTTCTGTAAAGAAATGCATATTTGAAAAAGCTGTGGCATAATGGTGTCTCATTCTGTCTCTAGGAAGAATGGAAAGAGGAGAAAGAAATTTCCAAAGCGAGTGTCAGATTCTGATCTCTTTTACAGAAGGATAAATCCAAGGTAATTCAGTGTAGTTACTTTAGATTTATGCTAAAGTAAATAAGATAAGAGTGTGGCCCTGGGAATCTCTGTAGCTCCCCATTTGCTCATCTAACAGCTGGCAGCTTGCTTCTTGCTATTTCTCTTGTTTTCTGGACTAATTTGTCTTGCCTAGCTCTCAAGTCAGGGCCAAATGAACTTGGGACTTAGTTAAATGAGCAAATGTGTATTGCACAACACACAAATATGAATGGCTCAAGATTCTTCACATGATCATACATATTTCAGATTTCCCAAAGGCCAGAAATTAATGGCTAGTAAATGGCTAGAAATATTACTTCACACAGTATGTAGTCAACCCGTGGGATTTGTTACTACAGTGGGTCACTGATTCAAACAATGGATAAGGATTTGAAAAATGGCTGGATAATTTTATATCAACTGCTTGCACTTGGAGCTGGACAAGCGAAGATTGAGGTAAGGCCCCTTGCACCAGTGTAGACATGAAGCCCCCTGCAGAGACTAGGAGGAATTTTCTCCTCATGCGTGGTCATGCCCACTTGATAGTCAACTTTTGCCTGCTTTCCTCTGCTACTCTACAGCAGGATGTAGCAGGAGGGACCAGGTGAAGCTAAGGTTTGCAGGGCTCTGTCTGCTGCAAAACCTGAGATCCCAACACATCCTGGCTTTGAAGGAATGAAGATCCACATCTAGAGCCAAGCCAGACCTGCAGTATCTCCACTTGCTTTTGTTGCTTGTTGAGTGTTATCTGTGTGCTGGGACTGGTATGCACACACTCACTGACAGACATGAAGAGAGAAAACAAAATATACACTCATATATGTAACCTGATGCACTCACTATGTTTACAGATTAAGTCAGACAACAAAATCACTTCCAAACCATTTTAGAAAATGAGTAGCTCAGCCTTACGCCATGGATCTCGATTTAAGCATTTAGATGTATGATCTGAACTCCCACTGGGAATTTTCTAGTGAAGGCACAAATCAGACCAAGGCAGTTTCCCAACCGTAGGTATCCAGTGCCACTTGAGAGGTCCTGATACATTGAGATGTCAGTTGGTGGTTGATGGGGAGAGGGTTTACAGGAAACTGCTTTCCAGCTGCTTGGGGCCAGGTGAGACTGTCTGTGGTATCTCAAATAGCCCAAAAAAACAATGCTGAGGCAATTAAATCCTACTTACTGTGGCAAAACTAAACATACATCCTACCCAGTATATCTCCCAAAGGGAGCTGAGGTGGTTTTCCAGGCCTGTAGAAGGCTTTCTGGTACTGATCGTTGCCTAGGGCATGGGCAAGGGGCTTATTGAGAGATGTGTTGTATGGTGGACCCGACCTTGCAATATGCATGGTAATGTTTGTAGGCCTTAGGATTGGGTCTGGGTCTAACCAGGAATGCAGGCATGCCCTCAGAAGTACAAATTCCTGCAAACATGTCTTCCTAAAAAAGCTGGCTAATCACACAGCAAAGAAGAAAGGATTCCCACTAGCAGTGGTAGTAGAAGACAAGATCTGAGAAGATGTTTCAGTGAAGGCAGTAGGTAGGTGTGATTTGGAGTCACTGGAGCAGAATAATTCCAGGTATTTTTCCACAATGTTCTCTTTCTGTGGAAGTCTTTATAGAGGTGAATCGTGCAGTGAACAGGAGAGATCTCACCATAGTCAGGAAAACACACAGGCAAGTATATTCCATTAAAAAAAAAGACAATTTAGAACTACACAGCAGAGAAACACAACTGACAGCAGCACATGGAGGGAGCCTAAGGACTGCACAGGATTGCATATCACTGGATTTTGGTCTGTGATACATACACAGAGTCATTATTTTTTATTACTGACTGGTCTGACTACATTAAACACTTGAACAATAAAGACATTGTGGTTTCCTGTCATAGCCAGGAAAGTGATGTCAATGGGAAATCTGTCCCTAGGTCCTCTCAAACCATCAGCTTTGCTTTTGAGATGGCCAGAGACACTTGAGTGGGTCCAATGAGCAGTTGGAGTGCTCCAGTTTGGTCACATTCAGACCAGGAGAAAAACTGCTTCACATATACAAGGATTTAAAAAGAGGTTTATGCAAATAGCAGCTCTCTCACTTGACTCAGGGAATCTGTGACTTGGCAGATTTTTAGAGAAAATCCTCATTTTTCTGTGTGGAACCTAGTTAGTAGAGTAGATCACCACATGGTAACTATCAGTTCTGAACAAGCTCTGCCCTTACCGTTTTTAGGTTCAGCTGAAAATGAGTCTGTGAACCTCAGCATTTCAACTACCTCTTGGAACAGTTGATCAAAGAAATAATTTCATTTCTGTTTTGCTCAGTACAGCTAGGGACAGCTAAACACTCTGAGGTGATCTTTTTGGCAAGTAGGAAAACTCCTCTGCTGAAGTTGCCCATGATGAAGCTTGCAGCTGCAGAGAATAATCTCTGGATTCCCAATCCTCTGCAGATGCTGACACAGACCTCCTCCCCTCCTTTGTTTTCCTCTGTTCCTTTGTCAACTGTGAACAAAGACCTGCCAGCAGCTGCAATATACTCATAAAAAAAAAGTCAAAGGTCTCCACTCACCTCTGTATCCCAGGCAGCTGTTCACAAATGTCCTGCTCTTTACTATGTTCAGTGTACTGAAGTACCTGCGCATTAACATGTTGTGAGATGCTGAGAATCCACAGTGCCTTCAGCTAGTGGGGACGATGGCTGTATGTGACCAACAAGCCATTTGCTTGGCCTTGCAGAGCTTGGATTTCAGAGGCATAGCTGCACCAGCAGGCAGACCATCTTGTATCCTGAGAGTTTCCCACACATGTTCAATTGATTTCAAACGTCCAGAAACTCCCACTGTGTCTCTTCTGTGTTTATGATCTTTCCTCCCAGAGATGTACTAAAGTGAACATGGAGGTGATACCCGTGGATACAAAAGGAGTGACTCCAATGAGTTCATCTATAGAACTAACCAGAATGAAACATTTGTTGTCCAGCTAAACAAGGCTTTTAGTGGGAAATGCTTCACAGAATCATATATTCATCCAAGAATATAATTGTGGAACATTTTACTAAAACACAACAGTACCTAAATGAAGCTGCTGAGTATGTTTCTCGCATGTAGAAGGAATTTTATCTTTTCTTGGAGAAGCCTGGGATATCAGAGGTTGAGATTCAATCCCCTCAGACAAACTGGAGAGTCTAGGTTACCCTGTGGAACCACCAGATGTCTTGTGAGTCTGTTTTTTCATGGCAACATCCATGGAGAGTGTTGTATTTTGATTTTGTTCTACAGAGAGATAAAATATATTGACCTTCATGTTTCACGTAAATAGCGTCTTGGTTTTCTGAACAGGCCTAGCCAGCAGTAAGTAACAAGACTGAACTTTAGGGCTGCTATATTCCCCTGGATATTTTGGACACTGCTATTTTTAAATTAACATTTTGCAGATCTAGATGTACAAGAAAGTCTCATAAAATTTTAATTTATATTCTTTTTTATATCCAACCATAAAGAGCACATTGTTTTTATGGGTATATGAGTGTACATACCGGTGTGTGTAAGTATGAAAGTAAAAATTGATATGTGTAACAGTGGTGAAAAAAATTGAACTACTATATGTATGTGAGTGCACAACCTCAAGTTAGCTTTGAGATACAGTTAGACATTATACAGTTCTTCTAGAGCAGGGGGAGGGTAGGGCTGAGCAACTAAGGGTCCTCCATCCATGCCCTTGCTGGTGCAGAAGTACTGCTGAGGGAAGAGACCAAGGGGAGCTGGCTGCTGGTGGCAGGCATAGTTAAAGGGCCTTTTGCCCAGTAGACCTGGATTAATAGGACTGGAAAGGCAGCCTGGAACATCATAGTGTTACCAAACAGACAATCAGACAACATGCATTTTCCACTGATTTAACTGTTCTAATAATTTCGAACCAAGAATATTTACAATAATATTTTCTTTCTTGAGTTGCTTTAGCACTTGAGATAACCACAATGTGTCTATCAAAGTCCCTACAGAGCTGATAACCCCACATCCAGCCAGTGAGGGGCTAGTCCAGCCCTTTGAGGGGGCTAGTTCATTGTCAGTTACAACCTCACCGGGATCTGCTGTATAAGGTTGTCATCCACATTACCTTCTTCCTCTGGATTTGCCAGGAGCTGTGTCTGACCTCCAAGGACTTCAGAATATGATTCATTGTGTGTGAAAGAATGTCCATTCCTCTGGGCAGTGATTAAATTGCCTTTGATGTGGGTCACTGTGGAAGGATGAAGGCTGCATGATGTCACCAGTTTCCCTCTGACGGTTCTGTGCAGCCCTGCCAATGTCAATACAGAGTGGTGGTGCAGGCTGGCTGCGAGAATCCCTGTGCTGACTCCTTCCAACCCTGCAGGATCTGTCAGGGTTTTATCAGCCTGCTTGGCTGCTACAGGCAATGTTTCACAGGTCCCTGTAAAAAATCAGCCCAGGTGACTGTCACATAAGTCAGTGTGGAGCTGAGCCATAGCTTCTATTTTAAAATAAGTATTTCTATAGAGCTTTTTGTTGTTCCTCCTGGTCTCTGATCTCTGTTTGTGTGTGGCTGTGAGCAGAAGGGCAGTGTATAAGATACATATGAGTCTGATAGTGTTTTTCTGGTGCTCTTGAAGCCGTGCAAAATTCAATGCTTTGTTGATGATGGCTCAGAAGAAAAGAAAAACTAAGTTTTAACTGATCCACACTCAGCTTCTGGTTTTCCAGGACAATAGCAGTCAACTTTTAGTCTTTTGGGATTGTGGGAAGAGGGTATAGAGTAAAGCAAAAATGAAGATATTGTAAAAGCTATATTCATCTGGCTCTGAGAGTACATTCATTTTCAAAAGACTTGAAAATAGGTTGCTGGAAAGCAGAGGGTTTCAAACTGGTCCCTAACTGACCCCAAAGGACTTTTAAGCAGCTATCTAAAGCTAGGGGCAATGAATGCTGCTAGCTCTGATACAGACTCTTACAGATACTGTTGGGCAGGTGTTCTTTATGTCCAAGGAAAACTGATGCTTTGACGAAGTCCAGAGCTGGTGCTGCTGCCTCAACCTGTATCAGGCTAAGGAGAATGATGGGTTAAGTTCAGACACTAAAGCCAAGTGTGTAGTAGTCAACAGGTGAGGAGTGAAGATGGCATGAGAAGATGTGCTCCTGTGTTTTAGGGGTAGTGAAGGGCACAAGTGGATGTGGGGTCCCACCTTGGTGGGAGGCAGTAGGAGGATGGGGAGGACAGTGTCTCATTTAGGACTCCAGAACTGCATGCGCAATGTGGAATGTGTGAAGAGCTAGAAGGTGTTACTACTGTAGACCCAAGCAAGCCAAAATTCTGCTGTNTCCCACCCAAAAACACCAATCCCCCCCAAAGAGACCAAAAGTCCCAACAATAACAAAATACGGGTAGAAGAACAGTAGCAACGTCTGCTGGCTGTCGTCAGGGAAGGACGGGTTCTGTTGGGAGGAGAAGTTCGGAGCAGCAGACTCCTGGAGTGCAGCGAGGAGGAAGAGAGCGATTTCTTTCCCCCTCGGGCTTTTATGGCTCCCGCCGTCCCACCTCCGGTAGTTCTGCCCTTTGTCCAATGAAGTGATGCTCCGAACTGTTAGTCTGTCTTCCGGGAGCGCCGGTGTCTCATGTCATCCTTTGGGTGACCTCTAGACGCCCCCCCCGCCCCCCCCAACGTGGCTGCGCCCCTGCCCCGGCCCCTAGCAGGGGACTGGGCAGGGGCACCGCCGCGCGCCGCCGCCGGCACCACCTCTACTGTGCGCCTCTGCCGCCAGCATCACTCCAGCGGTGGTGAGGAGAGGGGCTGGGGGTGGGGGGAAGCCGTGCTGCCGCCCTGCAGCGGCAAGACAGGGGGCTGGGGGGAAAAGCCGTGCCGCCGCCCCGTCCCCATCTTGGGAGAAAATGGAAAAAATTCACAAAGAAAACCAGGTCCATGTTCATGTGGGTTAACCCATGACAAGGTCATAAGAAGAAGTAACACTAGGTGACCCTAGAGAGTGGTGGGCACAGAGAGCCCAGCAGAAGTGGCTTGTCATAGAGGGTGCCCGTGTTACCTGACAGTCTGTCTCTGAGAAACAGGCATCTTCCCTATTGCTCTCCCTGCAGCCATGTCCCAGGACCAAAAAAGCTGGCATAAAAGATAACCTTGAAAGCTGGCATGGACACCAAAAACAATGATTGATGAATTCATCCTCACATAGCATTCATCCTTTGTATCTTCATCCCTTGTCTCTGTTGCTTCTCACCACGGGATCTGAGAACTTCAGAAAGGAGGTGGAGGTTGAAAGTGTCAAGATGGTTGAGAAAAGGTGTTAAGACCACTGTTATGGACCTTTGATTAAGAGTATCCTCCAGTTCTCCCTTTATTGATGTGGTAGGAGAGAGGGTGTATTTGGTACAGCAGCTTATTAGCAAAGGTACTACTCATGCAGGGACATTTCCTAGGCTCACTCATAACACAAACCAACACATATTCTATAAATTACTTCTGAGAAATGAGGAAGTTCATTGCCAGCAAATGACAAGTGAAAAAAACAATCAATCAATAAAACAGTGAACAGCAGGCAGGGGTGGTGAGAGGGAAGCTGTGTGGATAGGCAGGTTTCACTGGGAACAAGTAACCAGCAACTGGCTGTTGCTGCTTGTAGAACCTTGACATAAAAAATTAACCCAAATTAGCAGAAAAGTAGGCAAAAATGGCAGTGTTCAGCTGAAGACAGCTAGAGGGAAGTGTTTGTAATGTGATCCTGAAGTCAAGCTTGGAAATGGGAGATAGAAATCACTAAGAATAGTCTCTTGCTATTTTAAGTCCATGTTAGTAGAGCATGTTTTCTCTTCTTATTTTTGTAAATGAGTGGGATCACATCAGTGAAATCCCTGATTCTGCCAACTACTTTTCTTAACAGAAATGAACAGGAGAACTTCCAGTGCTGCCTGAGTTGGGAAGCACAATCCTGGAGCCAGGCAGAAGAGCAATCCCAGCAAAAGAGTTGTGAGCTGATAGTGTCATTGAAGTGAGAAGAACCAAATGGTGGAGATATCAAAATTATTTGACTGGAATTAAGGAAAGAAGTCACAGACAAGGTTTGAAACAAGACCCATAAACTTTGCAGTTGGAATTAAGACTTGAAGCAGCTGCAGATGTCACAGAAAGAATTAAAAGAAAGGATAAAATGTAAGCTGGAGGCTTTGCAAAAAAATGAGAGTAATGTCTGGAAGTTTTCCAAAGAGCCAAAGGGACAAGCCTTGGACTGGAAACTGTTGAAGGCAATCTACAAAGCATTTCCATGTCTTGGAAAGCCACCTTGGTGCAACATCTTAAGTCTGCAAAGGCTTTGCTGAGGTTCTTGGTGGCCTGATTATTGCACTTCACAAGAGATTATTCACTAGAAGGAAGGAGGCCAAGCAACTTGTAACTGAATGAAATTCTTAACGGGTTTGAAACTTGTCAGCAGAAACAGACTGACATGATGACTCCAGAGGATGCATTATGACTCTGAGAAGGATTCTGGAGGTCCCAGTCCCCGAATTTTACAGTGATAAATAGGATGGGGTTTAACACTTTCTTAGTTTACTCATAGTCTAAAGCCCTGAGGAGTCAGCTTGCCTAGCTCCAGAGATATAAAAAGGAATATCTCTATGGAGAGAGACTCCACAATGCTTGATGAAGCAAAAATCATCCTTAGGTGTTTTTTCAGATTAAATAACAATCAAATCGCCAAGTGTGTGACTGAGAGCATGAACAAAAGAACACAGTTTGAACTGGCCTTCTAGTGTCCAGCCAGAGTGATTCAGATCTATTAGTGTATAAAAAACTTACTCCTTTGCAATGGTTTGTCCCAGAAAGCTACAATTTCCCAATCATTATGATTTCCTATGGCAGCAAGCCTGTGGTTAGGACAGAACTTGCCATGTTCATCTACAACCGTATGTGTTGTTTGGGCACTGTGAGTGAGGGAAAATGCTGGTGCTGCAGGGTTGTGCCTGTGCACAGCCATGGGTGCTATGTCTTCCAGTCACTATCCTTCCAGAGACTGTTCTCCAGGCTCTGGTTGTGGGCACCAGAGGTGAGCAAGGAATTGGTGTATACAGGAATGCATATACAGGGAAGGATCCCTCCTCTCTTCCTATGACTGCAAGGTAGCAGGCATTCTTGACCAGGGTGAATGTGTTCTCAAGACTGTTGCCTTGCAGTACAGTAGAGGACATTTTGTGGCCACAGCAGGATGGTTTGGACTAGAGATGTATTAGAATTGAGAGGCACACAGCAGGAATACAGTGTCTGGGAGTAGCTGGGAGGCACAGAGTCATAGAACGGCAAAATATTCACAGAATATTGAGTTTGGAAGGGACCCACAAGGATCATTGAGTCCAACTCTTAACACTGTCTCCCTGGTGGGAATCAAACCCGGGTCTCCCACACGCCAGGTGGGAACACTTACCACTGTACTAAAGTGGATCTTTTAATATCTGAAGTTAGTAGGCACCTCTGGAGTTTGTCCGGCCCAACCCCAGCTCAAGCATCGCCAGTGGCAGCAGATTCATCAGGCCTGTGTCCTGTAAGGCTCTGGGTATCTCAAAGGACAGAGACTTCACCACCGCAATGGTCTGTCTATGCCAGTGCTTGACCACCTTCAACGTAAAAAAGTTTTTCTCTTATGTTTTAAATGAAATACCATATTTTTTCAATTTGTGAGGTCAGTCCACAGTGCCTGGGAGGCTATATCATAGGAAGCATCAAGCTGGTGCCTATAGCAGAGGTAAAAGATAAGAGGCTGCCTGATGAGTAGGAACTTCTGTAGCAATCAACCCTCAACCCCATGACAATTTGGTGTGGTGATGTCAAGATTTGCTTTCTCTTCAAATTTGACAAAGCTTTTGCAGAAGGACACCACTGGACACAGACTTCTAAGTGCTTGAGGAGTAGTTGGCAAGAGCAGGGTAGGCTGTGTTGGAGGATGATCCCTCCGGAGTCCCACCATAGCTTGGGCAGCAGGGACACCCATTGCTCTCCCTTGGGCAACCCCTCTCCCCACCTTACTGATGCAGGTGCTGAGAGTGGGATGTGAAGGTTGCTTCTGCTGTGCTGAATGTGTATGTGGATCTGGGTAGGAAGGGCTGAGATTTTCATGTTGAAGTTGATTAACTTATTTTCCCAAAACTTTTCTGGGGTATATTTGCATTGAGTAACCTCCCTTCTGGTTTTGAACTTAGAAGTAAAATGGTGAAAAGAAAAAATCCTGATGGTGACAGCACAGGCTTAGATGTTAAAATGAGCTCTCCTTTGTGGGCAGGAGTTCATTTACACACATGATTTATGTTTGTTGGAATGAGAGGGACAGACTTAACAAATGACAGGTTTTGAATGGTTGCGAGTAATGTTATTAATGTCTGCTGACTTGGTGCCCTGCCCAACTTTGAACTTCTTTCAATTGTATGAGGCTGAACAAGAGCTGCATGAGTTTTGAAATATTTCCACATAAAATAAGCCCTGAGATGGATGGAGAAATGTGAGTTTTCTAATGGGACCTAGTAAGCAGAGTGCAGGAATTAAAAAAAAAAAAAAGTTTATAAGAGTCTTCCTCAGTTGAAAGAAAAACAAAAAATCAGAGGGAACATGTTCCAGTGCCAAATACCATTGCCTGAGGGGTTGCACCGCTGCTGCCAATTAGAGGGCAGGCTTTTTCAAAAAAGCATTTACAACACCTTGCATCTTCTTTGCAGGCCTGGCTGATCAAGCAACATAACTCCAATGCATCAATGACTCCAGCAACTACAGCCTCCCTGGCCAGTGCCACCAAATCCTAGCTTTAATTTATTTAAATGCATACAAGATGATTCAGTAGGTGCTAATGCTGCTAATGCAGTAGGTGTTAATGCGTGAATAATTATAGACATATTTAAGCAGCTGGTGCTGTGCCTTCCATAGTTTCTGTGCATGGAAATTAATAGCTCTGTGGTGGCATGAGTGCTTTACATGTTATAAAATGAAGATGTTGGAGGAAGCTCCATGTTAATGTTTGAGTCAAGATTTTCACTTGAATTAAAATTAAAACTTTTTTTTTTTTTTTTTTTACTGTTGGATAGCTCCAGACATGGTACAACGGATCCTCAGAAAAGATCTGATTTTTTTTTTTCTGCATTCTTTAAAAGCCCCCACTGTTTATTTACATCATCCTTGATTTCCCCTAATTTCTCAAGATCTGCAACAACACAAGCTCAGTTATGACAAACTACATCTACATACATATATCGATGACATCTTAGAGGTAGGCCAGCTGAGAACAGCACACAAACCCAAATATTCCCCTTTGCAATAGCAGTTTAGAGATATTTGAGGAACAGATGCCGGAGCTGCTCCTCATTCAGCTAATATCTGGTTACATATTCCAGGTTAATGCTTTACCTTGAATAGGTGACAGGGCACCTCAGGTGGGCACACCCCATAGAACATATACCTATATGAAAGCAAACACCACAGAATGCCAGTGAAAAGAGTGGCAATGGAAATGACAGTCCACTTTCTGCTCCACAGACAGCAAATGATACTTTCCCATCTATTTTGCTGTCAGGACAAAAGGATTTCTAGACTTCTGCTCAGAGGTACTCAGCACCTTGCAGGGTTGACCCCCACGGAGACCTGGACTGATACAAGCATTGACAGCAAGGTTTTGAGGTGTCAACTGCTTGGCTTTGGGACAGAAAGCAGGGTCGAGTTGATGCTGTCTGTTAGATTTCCCTGGGCCATCCTGACAGCTGTAGAAAGCCCTTTATTGCTTTCACAAGATAACTGGGGTAGCCTGCTTTCTTTCTTATCCCATGTCCTCTTGTAAAGGAAATGTCAATGCTGCTTCCCCTCTGGCTGCCTGGCCGGTGACAGTGCCCGGCACAGCTCTGAAGGGGGGGAGTCCTACCAAGCAGACCTGCAGGGAGGACTGCAGACCCAGGCATTTTCTAAGTAAACATACACCATGAGAGCAGAGAGCCGCACTGACTGACACTGCTGTTATTCCAGTATTTTTTGGTAGAACAGGTGATGGGATCTCTGGTCCATCCGTTTGGATCACCACACTGGCCACTCTCAAGAAATGGCATGACTTTGGATGGGAACCAGTCCACAAACGTTTAGGATGTCACAAAGCTTAGATTAATTAAATAAGCATTGCTCTAACAGCTGTTTTAAATAGCTGCACATCAGCCTGGCTTCCATTGCCTCAGTTTTTAACAGATGAATATCATGAAAGTTTCATATTATCATTTGGATGAAATACAGATTTTTGAAGAAGGAATGATATCCAGTCCTTTTTTGTATTTCCAGGAATGTCATGTTCCCTGTTTCTCTGCAAAAAGCATAAAGCTCTCTCACCAGTATCAGACATACTGCACAAGAATGGCTCACAATGGTTAATTAAAAAAAGCCCAGGATGACAGGCTACAACGTCTGTTCTCGTGCTTTGTATGCAGGCAAGGAAATCTCAGAGTTCATGAATGGTTCATTTATACTGCACTTTAACTTATCTACTTCTTGAGTGCTCCCAGTCTTTTAAAAATATTGTATAAATTTGCACTGGATACCCCTCACCTAAACTGATTATCAGTATCAGATCCAAAAATAATTTAATTCCTCTAAACATTACCTGTTGCTTCCTGTTCCGCTGTACAATAGTTTATTGTCTGGCTCTGTTGTGCCACATATTGTCCTGTCAGCTGAAGCCACAGATGGACTGAAATGGGAGATGAAAGTGTTCTGCACTCCTTTACAAACCATAACCCAAAACCCGGGGAATGCACTTTACATCAGATGCCCCCTAGCCATGCAAGTAATGACTATTTTACCTTCATCTTTGTACTGATATCTGTGAGTTGTCTGGGATTCAGAAAGTATGTATGGTGCACGGGGTGAGGGGGGCAGAGGGTGTTCCTTAGATGAAAGCTACATTTTCCTGACTTGTCAAAAATGTGTGCTGTAAAAGAACTCACTTCGGTTCACAAGCCAATCCCAGGAATTTGCTTTTTCTATTGTTATTAGTTACAGAAAAGAGCTTATTGTAGCCCAGTATTTTTGACTTGATACTCCTGCAGGAGCAGAAACTTGCGGAAAACTGACCTGTTTCTATCTTCTCATGGACAAGCTGTTCTCATCTGCCCCTTTGTCCCTCTTCTGAGGTGAGGAGTGTCTGGTATTTCTGCTCCTGAGAAAGGCACCTCTCAACCTCACTGCTCTCCCTGAGGTGCTGCTGAGGTGGATGGGCTGGGCCCTGGGGACACCCAGTGCCAGGAGAGGTGGTTCTGCCCCTGCTGCAACCCCAGCTGCTGGGGAATTGCCCCCAGCCACTCTACTGCTATCTTCTCACTGGGGAAACCATGCTTCCCTCATTCCTGAGACAGAAGTAACTCAGGCATGAAACTCACATGTAACTCAGGTATAAAATCTTGTAGTTTCTCCCTCAATCAGGTCTCCATTATTGCCTGGATTATTTTTGGACTTCCTCCTTTCCATTGTTTCCTTGCTTCAGTTTTCACCTTGTTTTGAAAGACTAATCTTTTTTCTATGTATAGATACACAAAAAGAGGAAAGAAGAGAAGGGAAGGGAAGGGAAGGGAAGGGAAGGGAAGGGAAGGGAAGGGGAAAAGGTTGTGTTTATCCATTAGTTTAAGAACAAAGTGTAAAGACAGGATAGGATTTGATAGCTAAGCCATGCTCTTGTTGCACACAGGGAGCAGGGAGAAACTTCTAATATTTCAAAATTCTTTTTTTAAAAGAGTCAAAGGAATATGTGAAGGTTAATGTCTTTCAGAGTTGTGTGTCTCACATTGAATCAATTGTACATGTTCATCAGTGACTCTGCAGCAGGGACCATCCTTCAAGCACCAAAACCCTCTCTTCTTCTCATGTAGATCTAACATTTTCTTCTAGTGCTCCTCAAAATCTTTCTACTTATATCCTGGAACGTTTCACTTCTTAGGCCATCTTAGATATTCCTTCCTTCAGACTCACAAAACACATTGAGAGCACACAGCCAAGAATGGAATCTTCTGCACCTTCTCTGAAACAGACATGCTACAAAATATGCTTTAGCAAAAAACCTCCAAACCCCTATTTCTTCTGAGTCTGGACCACAGCAGGCCTGCAAGCCATGTGTTTAAGGACTAGCAGGAGTGAAGCAGATAACAAACCAAGGGTGACAAGATGGTGAGAGGACCTGGGACAGGGATTTCATTGACTCATATTCATCCGCTGAGTCTCTATTTGGTCCCTGAGGGTGGGACAGAGAGTCAGGCGCTGGCTGTGAAGGAAAGAAGGCAGCAGGGAGAAGGCAGGCTGGAGAGGCAGACAACAGTGTGCTAGCATCTAGGAACCAGATAAAGCGAGCTCTGATGGACAGAGGGATGGACTCGAGACTAGCTGGGGCACTGGAACCCATTGGTGTCACACATCTGTCATCCTCTGTCACTGGTGAAATGCTCTATCAAAACTGATAGACCAAAATATGTCTGACAATATGCATTTAAGCTCCATTTATTTTTCAGACCCACTTTTCTGCAGAGGAACAAATATGCTACAAGAGTCATATTGAGAGAGAAGATTTAATAGAGCGTTTAGCTCTTATTGGAATCATGTAATGAATTAGCCTCCTTAGACCAATGCATTGCCAACTCTGATGCTAGCAATGGGGTAGCCCGAGGAGGCACACTTTGTGTCTTGATTTCTGTAGTATCCGCACTATGGCAATGACAGCATGCAATGAACTTTTCCAGCTGGTATAGGGAGTCCATTCGTTTCTACCAAAGGCACCCACCTGGCCACTCACCTCTTCTAGTGAGGGCCTTGGACTTGAGCTTTAGCATGAGATGGAAGAGGTGGAAGATCCCTCCCTGGTAGCCAAAGTAGATTCAAGCAGTAAGAGTGGGATGGGCTGTCTGCCTACAGAGATCCCACAGGCATGAAACAGGTAAGGGATGATGCTGAGAGCCTTGCTTAGGGCTTCATTCAGAGATGTCCTTGCTGTGCAGCCTTCTACAAACAGGGTATGGAAAAAATACGGAACCTGAGGCTGAGGGACAGGGCTTGGCTTGAGAAAGCAGGGTCAGGCTTGTGAGAGGACAGCAGGGGTTCTGTGGCTCCACAGAGGTGCACAAACACCTGTGACCAATGAAGCTCTGGCTGTGCCAGGAAGGTAGCTCTCCCCTATGCCTCCCTAAGCCACTGCCTGGGACTCAAATTCCTGGTGCTGAGGAGAGCTCAGAGTTGTTAATGTTGTCAAGGACCTCTTGACCTGAGTTCAAAGTCATGACCCTTCTTGTTCGGCATCTGCCAAGCCCTGAGGCACCTGAAACTCTGCACCTGCCCATTGATGAGCACCTCATTTCCATTTGGCAGCCTACAGGAGCTTGGCACTTTTCCTAGGCTAGATATTTTTCCAGCCATGTGGCCCAGGGGCTTGGACAAGTGCTGTCTGCATCAGATGTTTTTCTCTGAAGGAGTTTGGCCAGAGAAGGGTTGCAGTGGTGCTTTGATGACCAAATTACTGTATGTTATATAGTCATTTCAGAAACTATACAAGTAGATGTTGGAAGAAGAACCCCTGGAGTCCCCCTCTGGGCAGGTAACTGAAGGTGAGAGAACTCTTGCTTTCTCGTCCTGTCATACAAATGAACTTTGGTGACTCTTTGCCATGTGGAGAAGTTTCAGCAGAAGGGGATGATGTTACTTCTTTTTCCTCTCTGGAAAAGCTAGGATACGAGTCCTTGCAAGAAGCTGAACCAGCAGGTGTTTGAGGGAAAGAGCTTATCTTTGATCTTTCTGTTGACCACCAACCACCAAAAGCACCTTCTCAGGCTTGTTTTTCTGAGTTTTTCTTTGTTTTTCAAAGCTTTCCTCAAGCTTTGAAACAAAGCACACACTTAGGAAATACAGGGGGGCAAATTATGCCTGAGGTAATATGTATTTCACAACCAGGTTTTCCTTACTGGCTCTTTCAGCACAGGAGAGAGTGCTTCTAAGGTGCATCTAGACATGATACCTCTATGTGGAGAGAAGAATGGGATTTTTAAAAAATGGCTGAATTTCAAAATATTAGACACAAAATACGTTGATGAACCCAGATGCCCAAGGTATTGTTTCTGCAGTGGAAACTTGCTTCCTCTCTACCCAGAAAGAATGCACACTTCATCTTAGCTTATGCAGCCACTTACAATGACAAATTATTGAATACATTACACAACTTAGAGGCATTTGGGGACTTACCCATAAGAAATCTGGTGAAGATCTTAATGCTTCAGAATTAAAGTTCACAAAATGAAAATAATTTTCACATTCTACCCATGTTCACAGAGGGAAAGGCAAAGGGAAAAGCTGCCAGGTCTGGGGAAAAGTGAGGGGCCCATCCAGCCCTATGCTGACAATGACTAATAGGGATCACCATGTGGCCATGCTTTAGCCCATCTCAGCTGTGTTTGGTTTGCTAGAATAGATGTAGCCTGCTTGTCCAGAGATGGTTCAGCATGGTACAAAATGACAGCGGGGGGAAGAAGCCACAGATTTCCATTTGAAGATTTCTCTCTGCAAGAGGCCAGAGTAGCCTGATCAGTGGCACTGCTCTGCACTGGGTGTGCAGAGATTTAGGCCTTCAGGGGACCAGGGCATTCCAAAACCACGGGGACAACTAACTGGTCATGAATAATGCCCCTACTCTTTGACCACACCTAGCACACGTAATTAGATGGGAACCTCGGCATCTTGATATTAATTGCTGGATAATTCCTTGCAAATCCCTCTGGTCTGGGAATCAGCCTCTAAGTAAGTGCATGATAAAAACAGCAGATAAGACAGATCTCAAAATGTGCTTTGTTCATCTACAAAGGAAACATGAGTGCCATTTCAATTGTGCTTGATAATCATATCATTGGAAGGGACCTTTAAAGACCATCTAGTCCAGCCCCTCTGCAACTAGATCAAGTTGCTCAGAGTCCTGTCCAATCTTACCCTTACTGTTTCCGGCAATGGGTTATCTGCCACCTCTCTGGGCAGTCTGTGACATTGTTTTACCGCCCCATTGCAAAAAACCTTTTTTCTTACATCTAATCTGAATTGACTTTCTTTTAGTTTAAAACCCTTATCCCTTGTCCTATCAAAACAGAATGTTTCAGAAAAACCTAACAAGTACTCAGTAATATAGTATTTAATTATGATGATGATGTTGTAATATTAGGCATTCTTGTAAGATGAGTTTGCAAGGACAGTACAGAGTGAATACACCACACTGCAGCTGTCCATGAGTTTGGCAGTATCGCACAGACCAACTGCACAGAGAAAGCTGACCAAAGCTCATGAGGTTGCATAAAATCTGGAGCCAACCTGCCTTTGAACAGCTTTTGGAAAGGTGGATCTCGCCAGGGATTCCAATAGCGGCCACACACCAACTGTCTCAGGACAAACCATCTGGAGGTGTTTGCAGGAATAGTGGAAGGAGTACATGGGGCACCTTCATCACCAGCATGGCTGTAGTGGGCAGTGATGCCGCTGAAGAGTTGGACTCGATGATCCTTGTGGGTCCATTCCAACTCAGAATATTCTGTGATTTAGTGTGATGTGTAGGCACAGGCAGGGAGCCAAGGAGAGGCAGGTGTCATGGGGAGAGCTGTGAACAGACATCTCTCTCTCAGCTATTTGAGAAGAAGAATCCATATATACATTTTCTTCTTCTTTGGATACAGTAAAATGAATGGAGCAAGGGAGTTTTTCTGGACTCATGTTTATATTTTACTTCAGCCTTGCCTCGAACCAACCAAGAACCTTGAAATCCTCTCAGGAGCATGTAAAAGAGCTTCTTATCACTTCTTGTTTTCTCATGCAACAAAGTAGAGGAAACAGGACATGCTTTGGGCAGTTTTCCTTCATGGTAATGTTGGACTGTGTTTCTGTCTTATTAGTGCTTATTTCAAGCCCTTTGTATATGCCAGCTAAAAAGGATGACAACCTGGTTGTCTCTCCATAAAGCTTGCTCTTGAGTACGAGATTTTCTCTGGAAATATTGTGCTAGTGGC
Organism: Pitta sordida; assembly: GCA_013390025.1. Lineage (NCBI taxonomy): Eukaryota > Metazoa > Chordata > Aves > Passeriformes > Pittidae > Pitta > Pitta sordida. The sequence goes on along the minus strand of WEKX01001805.1, from coordinate 8,044 downwards.
GGTGCAAGAAGCAGTGGAGCATGACTGGGGTGTGATCATTGACCTGGAGAAATGTATGTTCGTGCAGCGACACATTGCCTCCAAGGAATAGGAAACAAATTGTCAGGAAAGACAGAAAAATGCTTAACTTCATAACTGGCTTGTGGGACTTCTAGCATCTGGTGGGTAATTCGTTGTGTGCCAAATATTTAACAAATATATTAAAAAAGAAATGTTAACCAAATTTTACTGAAACATAAGAATGTTAAAATTCAGGGTCTTACCAACAAAAACATGGAAAGATTCTGCCATGTCTACTGTTTTTTACTCTGCAAAAGCCCCGGAGTCATTGATTTTATGGCTGAAAAGAGTATGGAGAGCAGCAGCCAAGGCACTGGAGAGGAATTTGTCCCCTAAGTAACATGGTGCCATGGGAATACAACCTGATGGCCAAAGTCAGCAGATGGTGCTATTGTGCACACTATTTGTGTGTGTGTGTGACCATTGCCCATACTTTGAAGGGACTTTGAGGGGGTTTGGTCCATAGGATGAGAGCTCTGGAGCAGTTTTCTCTCTCCCTTCTTCCCTTCTGGTCTGATGCAAATCTTGGGGCTGAACACTCCTAGGCTGAGTACGGTCTTGTTGGCCCAAACTCCCAAAATGGGGACCACTTCAATGCTGTTTCATCCTCCACTGCTTGAAGTTAGCGCATAAATAAAACAAGCTATACACAGAAAACCCCTCATTCTATATCACTAATTTCTTTCCCGTGGGGAATCCAAACGTCCACATAAGAGAATGTAAAAAAAAAGCAGGGGATTCCATGGTATCCAAAGAAGCAAGGAGCATGTCTGCTCATCTTTGATCAACCAGAGCACCTTCTGAAGTATCTCACAGCAAAATGACCTTGCAGCCAGGCACATAATGTCTGTCCTTTACCCTACGATCCCACAGAATTGAAAGGCACTGCTCTGTGCCCCAGGAGAGTGCTTCTTTCTTCAAAGGCTCCATTTTCTCTTCTGACTGAGCCCTGCAGATCCACTTCCAATAGCAGGATCAGGTCATGAGCAGCTGTCCCGCACTGAGACATGGTGAGCAGAATACGATCCAGGTTCAGAGACACCTGTCTCAGTTCCTGTCACCTCCAGAAAAATATGTGTAATATTACATATCTACATAGTATTACCTATTTAATATGCATATGCATATAATATATACATGCAGGCATATATTATTAAAATGTGTATTTGCGTATAAATAACGTATCAAATTATAACAATAATATATAGTATTCTGTATACTTAATCCCTGTAAAACACTCATATAACATTATCCTGAGAGACACTGCACATTCAGTTGTTCTTGCTGACCTTGGGGGCAATTGTGGAAACCACCTACTTTGCTTCTCCCTTCCTGGAATCTTGTTCTCCACTACCACCATCACTGTGGTGCTGATAACTAAAGCTGGTAATTGCACATGAGTCTTTGTAGAGCTCTATGCTTGAGGACTCAATAAATGCCACAGGACTCGGAGTGGCCTGCTAGACTGTGAGGGATCTAGGTTGGTGTTATGCTCTGCGATGTGCTCTCGGTCTCTTTACGGGTGTTAGATGGTGAGTTGGACTAGATGATCCTTGTGGGTCCCTTCCAACTCATAATATTCTGTGATTCTGTGACAAAACCTGAGCTGCAAAGTAAGATATTGAGTCGGCCAGGCTAAGACCTGACTTCAGCATCTTTGGAAGTAAGGGTACAGACTGAGGCAGGGGGTGTAGACTGAAGCTACAGAAGGTTGGAATATTTGTATCAACTGAGTATGTGTGAGTAATTATGGAGACAGTTGTGGTCCCACTACTGCTGATGAAAAACATGGGAAAATGTAGGGGGGAAAAAAGATTTGCATTGGTGCTCTGGCCTTGGTTGCTGTAGGGTCTGTAAAGTGAAGGTCAGTCCAGCAAACACAACTGCCAGAATCAGAGGTCTGGGTAGCGCACAAGATTATATGATCACCTTGTTGAGATCTCCTCACCTCTGGAGAACTGTGTCTGGTTCTGGGTTCCTCAATACACAGAGCTTCTTGAGCAGTGGAGCAGTGGAGAGTGACAGAGATGACGAGGAGACTTTATCATGATGACAGGATGAGAGAGTTTGGCCTGTTCAACTTCTAGAAAAGGTGATTGAGGGGACCTCGTCAATGTCTGTAAGTATCTGAAGGAGGGGTGTCAAGAGGATTGAGTCAGGCTCTTGCAGGTGATGATGAGCAATATGGGATGAGAGGCAACAGGTAGAAATGTTACACGGTAAGTTTCATCTGCATATGAAGAAGAATTTCTTTACTATGCAGAACTTCTTTACTGCACAGTTCCATGCACTGGAATAGATTACCCAGAGAGGTTGTGGAATCTCCCTGACTGGATATATTCAAGAACTGTCTGGACACAGTACTTTGCCATGTCTTCTAGGGTGACCCTTCTTGAGCAGGAAGGCTGAACCAGAAGACCCGCTGTGGTCCCTTCCAACCTGACCCATTCTGTGATTCTATGATCACAATTGGCATACTCCAGGACTCAGTACTGGGGTCAGACTTGTTTAATGTCCTTGTCAGTGACCTGGACAAGGGGATTGAGTGGACCCTCAGCAAATTTGCAGACAACAAGTCAAGTGAGACTGTTGATCTGCTTGAGGGTAAGAAGGCTCTGCAGAAGGATCTGGGCAGTCTGTAGGTCCATGTCAATTGTATGATGCTCAATAAGGCAAAATGCCAGGTCCATCAGTTAGGTCACAACACCACCATGCAGCACTACAGGCTGGGGAAAGAGTGGCTGGAAAGCTTCACAGTGGAAAAGAACCCAGTTGCTGGTAGACAACCAGCTGAACCTGAACCAGCAGTATGCCCAGGTGGCCAAGAAGACCAATGATATCCTGGCTTGTATCAGAAATAGTGTGGCCAGCAGGACCAGGACAGTGATTTTCCTCCTATACTCAACACTGGTGAGGCTGCACCTTGAACATCAGTTCAGCTTTGGGCCTCTTACTACACAAACAACATCCAAGAGTCGGGGAGTGTCCAGAGAAAGTCAATGAAGCTGGTGAAACATCTGGAGCACAAGTTATACATGGAGCAGCTGTGGGAGCTGGGGTTGTTTAGCCAGGAGAAAAGGAAACTCAGGGAGACCTTACTGCTGTCTATAACTCCCTGGAAGAAGGTTGTAGTGAGGGAGAGTTGGCATCTTCTTCCGGGTATCAAGTGATAGGATGAGAGGAAGTGCCATCAAGTGCGCTGGCAGATGTTTAGACTAGATATTAGGAAAGGGTTGTAAAGTGCTGGAACAGGCTGCCCATGGAAGTGGTGAAGTCACCATTCCCAGCAATGTTCAAAAAACATGCAGATACGGCTCTTGAGGAGATGTTTTCATGATGAATATGTAGTAGTACTGGGTTGGTAGTTGGACTAGATGACCTTTAAAGGACCTTTCCAACCTTAACAATTCTATGATTTTGTGATCATGTGTCCATGTTCTTGCATGATAAATGTTTTACTTTCTACTCTAGAATTCTACAAGTCTCTTAGTGAACCTGTTTTCTCTATTCACTGATATCTAATTATTTTCTAAAACGCATAAACAATTTCTAAACAGTATTCATACAAGAAATGTGACCCTGAGATCCTGAGTAAGAAGTGAAAGGTATAAATGGGCATTTTAAGAGTGCCACTGCAAGATATATTAGGAGCATAGCTGAGAGAACTATACTCACTTCAGCTTCATCTCCTCTAATTATTAAAGTCCTTCTACTGCATGTGTCCACTAAGCTGAGGATCTGGCTGTGCTGCTCCAGCTCCCTGTAGGGAGCAGGGATGAAAGCTGCTGCCTGGTCTTTACCTCTACACCTGCTCTAAGCAGATCTTGATGGAGGGTTTGTAAGGAGATGCTCACACCACTGGTCTCCCCCAAAACTGCTCCAGGGCCATGGCAGGACCCTGCTGTCTCGTCTGCTCGGACATTAGCACTCTCTTCAGCAGGCACCACGAGCAGGGGAGTCTGTCTTCAAACCTGAAGGATAAAACCCTTTTGTCCCGAAGCACCCTGCTGCAGGCTGAGCCTTCCTCCTCAGTGATTAAACCCCGGGAGACACCTTTCTGACTGAGAAGTGGAGAGAGGGGAGCAGTGGGTGCCTTTTGCCTTGCCTGCACCAAACCAAGTCCACTGCAGAGACACAGTGACAAAGGTACCTGAGAAGCCCGTGGGGAGAAGCAGCACTGGCCTGCAAGGGCTCCCATGCTGAACAGGGATGGAGTTGGGATTAGGGCAGTCCCCTGTGTGAGCACAGCTGCTGGGAGGGGATGAAGCGGCATTCAAATGCTTTTAGCAACAAACACAGGACTTGAATCAATAATACAAGAAAGCCTGTGGTCGGCAGCATTTCTGGCCACAGCAGATGGACCACCATTCAAGGAAGGGTTTGAGGCTTCCTCTGCCTGAGGGGATTTTAAACCACATTCCCACATTTCAGGCAAGTACCCTCATCTCTCTCTGGCCTGTAGGTCCATTTAAAAACTGCATTGTTGCACAGTCAGGAATCACAGGGCTGATAGGAACCTGAGCAGAAACAACTACTTTTGTAGAGTACTCGTCTGGACAGGGGCTGCTCTGGTGTCTGCACCCAAAAAATCTCTGTCCATGGAGATACTCATACCTCAGCTACATGTGCTACATGATCTAACTTGAGGTTGTATTTCACTTTGAAGTTTACCCTGATCTGAATGGGGGGTGGACTAGATGACCTCCAGAGGTATCTTCAAAGCTAGATTATTCTGTGATTCTATGTCTATCATTGTTTTTTATCCAGCTACTGTTTCATGTAAAATCCCTCAGTAAAGTCCCCTAGCCATTAGGTACAGACATGTTCCTTCTTGCCTGTTCTACCTCTGTCTTCATAAATCTAAGGAAGCTCAGCTGTGGAGGTATAGAGTCCTGAGCAGGTTTTTAGCTAATGCATAAAGATTAAAAGCTACTATAGTTGCCAGTAAAGGCAAGATTCTCAGGGTCACTATAAATTAAGTAAAAGCCCCATTATTTTGATCAAAGAATTAAATGATATATATTATGAGTTGTATAGCATATGGTTATTTAGTTCTGAACAAAATTTTGCACAGAAATCTACCTTTTTTTCTGGCACCTTTGAACAAATAGAAATAACTCTAGTGCATTAAAGATAATATAAAAATGTAGTTAATCACAGAAAATACATTGATGTATTTGTTGGATATGAACACAATAATCAAATCTAATAATATACAATACCATTATATTAAATGATGCTTGAAAAATGAATACATTTATGGTGTCTTTTAGCAGCAAATAAATAAATAAATTGAAACTATATTTAAATAATGATTTAAACATGTGGGGTTTTTATCTGTTATGTTTAGATACAGAGTACAGTAAGCATTCATTGTATAATCAAAGATATAAAAATATACCTTGACAAACACTGGAAAACAAAAATGTTGATTTTTGACGTTTTTAGGGTGGGAAGGTTATGCTTTTAAAAAAATATTTTCAAAAGTATGTCCTGTTTTCAAGATGTATTTATTTGCCATGAAGTAACAAGGTCCACCGTGTGGTGTGTTCTACAGCAGATGAAAATATTTAGTGTGTTAAATTTATGGCTGAGGGCAAAGAGCTGAACTTGGGAACCTATTTAAAGTGCAGTGGAAGTCTGTAAAGATAACGATAGGGAGTTGAAAGCAGTGAAGCCTCAGACAGTAATATCTCAATAACAAAGAGCCAATACTTTGCTGCAGAGGCTTTCTCAGCAACAGTTGGTCCATTTTTGTCATTATGTCTAATCAAGTCCAGTCTTGCCTCAGCCAGCAGACATCCAGCACTTAAATATAACCGTATGTGTCCAGTGTGATTACAAGTGTCGTAACGTGCTCCCGGCTCTGTCCTCCCACCTCCAGCTGGCCCCAGACCCCAGGGTGTCACATTCCAAGTTTCATTCTCAGAGCATTCATGCCAATGGTTCATGAGATTGGAGGGCTCAGGGAAAGGGGGAGGGGTAGCTGTCTCCCATGGAGAGAAACATGGCCCCTCTGAGACCAACCACTGCCCCAGTCACCTACAACGGGAAGCATCACCAGTACTGCCAAAATGTGCCCAGAATCACTACAGGTTTTGGCTCCCAATGTGTCTGGATTTCTTCAGATTATCATGGACTTCACACCTTCATTTGTCCTGTGCTGTATAAACCATGTGGCAGATTTTGTGTGCTGGAAAGGCTGTCCAGCAGGTGAGCCATGTCTGCCTGGACCTTAGCAAAGCCTTTGGCATGGTTTTCCATGGTAAGCTTCAGAAGGAACTCCCAGAGCGTGGGTCCCGGTTTGGTTTTTTCTCCTCCGGCAGCAAGAGGGTTAACAGCTCCTGCCTGGGCCTCCGTCACTGCCATGGAAATCAAGGTCATACAGATAGAGATGTCTCTGTGAATACTATATGTGAGAAAGTAAAAAAACCCTTAATATCAGAAAGTAGATGGCTGGGTCAGGATGTGTATAAGAAGCTGAAAGCTGTGAAGGCACCCCCGAGCCTACTAGAGAAGGGATTGAAAGGATTCCAGGCATCTCGCTGCTGCTCATACAATGGACCATAGTGAGCAGACTGTCTGCCTGCGGGCTTATGGAATGGAGAGAGAGGGGCCAGCGATGCAGAATCCACCTGAGGCCATGACTGAAGATGGAGGATAATGCCGCAAAAGCTGCAGATGTTTTGGGAGCTCAGAAACACAGAGCCAGAGCTGAGCTCAGCAGAGATCCTTTGGACAGACATTTTGTGACAGAATTGCATTGTGGTAGGATCTGATCTATGTACTTTGGGATGGGCTCATAATGATGCAGTAAAGCCAGTACTTAAAAAACTGCATCATGTGCTGTGACTCTCGGACAGCAGAGAATGGAAGAGCTGTTATCTCTGGGTCGAGGTCTCACTTGGGAAAGGGTCATGAAAGACTTTTCCTCTCGTGACAGAGAGAGAGAGGATTTTCACAGAATCACAGAAT
>WEKX01001804.1:168882-206451 GCA_013390025.1 Pitta sordida | reverse complement strand
AGGAAGGGAAGATAAGACAAAGAATCCTACATTGTTTCTCCAGTAAAAGGAGAAAGCCCCTCCCCTGGCCACATGCCTTGCAGGGGAGGGAAGGGGAGATAAGAAAAGAAACCCTATTGTCTGTTCCAGTAAAAAGGAGAAAAGTTTTACAATAGAACAAAAGGGCTCTCCCCATGACACCTTAGCTTTTATGCCTGAGCTGACGTCATATGGTATGGAATATCCCTTTGGCCAGTTTGGGTGAGCTGGCCTGGTTGTGTCCCCTCCCGGGATCTTGCCCTCAATGTGGCGTGTGGGGAAGAAATGTTGAGAGACAGTGCTGATGCTGTGCTAGCATTGCTCATCAGTAGCAAAAACACTGGTATGTTATCATTACCTTTCTAGCTACAGTTATTTGTTGCTACAGTAAGTTGACAGAGTGCCACATTTGTGTCAAACAATTCATTCTTAGTTCTCATTGTTTCTCTTTTTCTCTGTGTCGTGGTTTGACCCTGGCTGGATGCCAGAGACCCACCCCAACTTCTCATGAAGGAGAAAACTAAAAAAACAAACTGGAAAATAAAACTGGAAAATAAAATAAAACTGGTCACAGGCAAAAGAAGCAAGGCAAAACTATAAATAAAGAACATAAAGGGTTTATTTTCTAACTAACAAGCTCAGAACTGCAAGGGAAGCATCATTTAGAAGGCAACCTTTCTCCCCCCACCCCTCCTTCTCTTACAATAGATGTAATATTCCCTTTTCCACCAGGAGAAAAAGGGGGAACATAGGGTAGGGGTAAACCAGGCAGGTTGGCATTTCTGAACAGATCCAGGGTAGGAACCATCTCTCTGCCCTTCCATAAAGTTCTCTCTCTCTCACAAGAGGGAAAGGTCTTTCATGACCCCTCCCAAGTGAGATCTCGACCTGAGGACGACAGTTCTTCTGAAAAATTCTCTGTTGTCCAGAAGTCACAGCCAGGATTGCAGCTTTTAAGTACTGGCTTTTCTGCTTCATAATGAGCCCATCCCAAAAGTACACAGATACTATAACAATGCCCAAAAAAAGTCTGTCCAGGGATTTCTGTGGAGCTCTCAGCTAGCTCCAGGCTTCTGTCTCTGGGCTCCAACACATCAGCAGTGTTGTCCAGTTTTTACCTCTCCATCTTCAGTCTTAATGCTTAGACGGATTCTGCGGTCCTGGTTCTCTCTCTCTGGTCCATAGGTTTTCACCATGGTCAGTCCAATTCACAAACAGCAGCGGGATGCCTGGAAGAACATCTCTACCCCTTCTCTCGTGGGCCTGGGGGCCTTCAAAACCCTCAGCCTCCCGACGCAGGTTCTGAGCTGGCACGCTACATCTTACTACTGAACTTTTTTTTCTTCTCTCCCAAGTATGTTATGTGCAGAGACGCCTGCCTTTATCTCTAACCTTGAAGGCCATGGCAGCATGGAGAGCTCAGAACTGAGCTGAGCAGTTAACCCCCTCGCTACCAGAGCAGCAGAAAAACCCCTAAACCATAACACTCTGGTAGGTTTTTTAAGTTGCTTAGGGTGTTTTTTTGTTGGTTTGGTTTTAATCTGCCTGTCCCCTCCCTTTGCTGTTTCCCATCTCTTATTTTTTCCTACAAGCTGTACATTGCAATTCAGCAGGAGAACATCGTAAGTCATTAAGAGTATAGAAGAACTAACCAAACTCACTGCATTTAGTAGTAGCTATAACTGACAATGATAAGCATCATCATGATGACACTATTAAAACATGACAGGCATGCAAATGTATTGACAATTCCAAGAAGGCAAGGAAGGAAATGTGGCAATTAAATGTAATAATATTATACATAAAGAAGAAAAATATTAAAGTCTGTGAGGTGGACCCTGCAGTACAAAGGATATTTTTACTTACGAATTTTGTGTTGACCCATAAGCTTGAAGGAAAAGGGTCTTCCTAAATTGCTTTCCAACACCTTCCTTTTCCCATCCTCCTCTTACTGTACTATGGTGGCCCTCTTCCCTTCTCTGTCCCTGTGGCTCCTGTTCAGCCTTTCTTCGTAGTTCTGTACTTCTCAGTCCTCAACATTTGAAGTAGGTGGCCCTCAAGCAGGTCTCCTGAGGACTGGCAGAAAAGGGCAGGCAGTTTCACTGGCATTCCTTCCAGCAAGCAGCCTTCTGCTCCAGGGCCGGGAGCCCTGAATGGGGCTGGCGAGCAGGAAGGTTCTCCAGTTCTTGTACGCACGGAGTGTGTACGAGTGTCATGGAGTGTCTGACAGCCAAACACTAACATCCACTGAGCATGTCCAAGTGACAGTCTGTCAGAGGTCTATAGCTCTGCCGAATCTACATTCGTTTTCATGAAGACAGCAGAATGCATCTCTAAACTCAGAGCAACACCCCATGAGATGTCATTTGTTGCTCCTATTCACGGACAATTAGTTATTCACTGAATTATTTTGACTTTTTTTGTTCCACTTAGTTGGGACAAGGCAAGGTACATGGACAAAACAAAGGTATAGAAGTATATTCTGAGAAATAATTTTTTTTCCCCAATGAATTTGGGAAAAAAGCAGTTAGCCTGGCCAGAGTTAAATTTGGCAAAGTTAAAATTTGCCAGTTAAAATTTGGCAAAATACACAAGTGACTAGATGCAGAACCTGGTTTCTGATAAAGTTAGTCTTTTTGACTGTGGGTAGTTCTGCCAGCTCTTTTCATTACAAGCTGGAAGTAGGATGGAATATTATTTTAATCAGATGTACCGTCTGTGAAACTATAAGGCTCTTAACAGAAGGGCTTAAAAGGTTTACTTACCCTGGGAAAGTCAGAGAAAATGAAATTAAAATCAAATCAAAAAAGCAGACTGCACAATATAAATAAGAAAAATCATTTTGCTGAGCAGATCTGACAAATTACAGCAAACAGCAACTGCACGGGTGCTTGCAGTGTGACATCTCCTTGATTTTAGGCACTTAGCAGAAGCTCCCTTGCTATAAGCTTGCTTGTCCTCATTCCAGACACAGCCCATTAAAAAGCAGAGAATAGGGAATGGATTTGTGGATTTTAGGAGGGATGAATTTTGCTCTTCAAGTACCTTTTTCTCATTGCTGTCTATACAAGTGTCTAGAGAAACTGTGCTTCATTTTAAGTGACTAAATGAGCTGGACTGGGTCACTTAATAGATAGCTTGAAATTTTGAGCTGCTTAAGAGCACCACTCAGAGGTTTGTAGCTAAACATACACTTTATCTATTTATACCCAGGGAAGTCTCAGCCTATTTCCTCCTTCACAATCCATGCCCTATTCAACAGACCAGTAAATCCACTGGTCTTCAGCTCATCTGTCCTGTTTTGTGTGCAGTCACTGGACAAGAGAGAGGCAGATACACTTTTCCAGTAGCCAACTCCCAGTTCCTGGGGCACTCAGTAGTGTCCCATTAAGTACAGTCTTCTTCCCCATAGCTTAGTGCTGGGGCCACCTATAAATTATGTAATGTGCTGTAGGGCTTCCTCACTCAGCAAAGAATAACAGAGAGATTTTTTTGAACAGTTGTTGCATCATTGGGAAAGAGCAAAAGCTCTTTCCCTGTTCAGAGAGGATACAGGTCAAAGCTCATTAGCACATATGAGAAGCCCACCCACAGAACTTCTTTGCTGACTAAGCAGCTTCAGTTAACTAAATATGATGTGCATTTGCCACAGGACTTCTGTGCTGAGCTGAAGGGCAACTTTGGCAGTGCCCTTACAGTTCCTGCATTTAAAGAATCATTAATCCCTTTTCTGGTATGTATTTATGCTCCAGTGGGATTCCTTTCAAATTGAGTCTACTTTCAGAGTCTTTTCTCTCAACTTGGCCATGTTAACAATTCTGCACAATTTCTATTTTTATTTTTCTTGCAGGATGCCTTCTTTCTTCTTCCGTTGGGAGGGATAGGAGTAATTAAGCTAAAATACAATCTTACTTTTTAAATCTCCACTAAAAACCAAATGCCTTCTCTTCTTCTGAGTATCATGGCCATTCACTCCATATTGTTGTCCATTTGGTGCTCGACTGACCAGCTTTTAATGTTAATTCTACCCTCCCTCTCTAAAATAAGAAAGTAGTTCTTTCCAGAAAGGCTTTCTGAAACAATGATCAAGTACCATTAAAATAATTTTGAAAAGTTTGCATTTTGTTTTAATCACAATAGCTTTTTTTTCTTATGGCCACGTGCGTAGTGGTGTAGTTTTTCTTAGTTCTGAAACCAATGCAATGTTTTATTTAAACAGAGTAAAATCTCAGCTACTTTCTCAGCAGCTTTGGGAAGGAACTTGGATTAAGAGCTGCCGCTTTCCATGTACATTGAGCTTTTAGTCTTTTTAATTTAGATTTCCCTCCTGTTTGAAAATTAAGTTGAAGTTCTTCATCGCAGCCACAGTAAATGCACTCAAAAAAAAAAAAAAAAGAAAAAAAAAGTCTAGCTAAGAAACAAGACCTTAAAAGGGCCACTTTAATCAGAATCTTTTCTAGTGAAAATTCTGAAATTGAACTGAATAGACGATTTTTTTCCCAACACTGCACAAAGGCAGTTAGAGTTATGTGGCCAGTGGGGAGCAAAAGATTCCTCTGTGAGTCACAGAAATCTCCATGCAAACAAAACCAACTTATTTGCAAAACCTCTCTCCTGGACTCCCTTTACTTCATACCTCAGTAAGAAGCTGAGGAAAAGCCAGTCACCCTTGAATGTAAATAAAAATGAGGGCTGTTTTAAGAAGGGTTCCTTTTATCTCTGTTGGAGTTGTGCATAGAGTATTTCCTCCTTTAAGGTGTGTAGCAGAATTTACTCATGGGAATAAAGAAATCACTAAAGCTGATACCCTTCAGCATTGAGAAAAAAAGAGTGGTTCATTGATTTAATATTAAACCAAGGAAAGGGCTACTTTGATCACTGAGTTTGATCTCTTAACTTGAACTTCAAACATTATCAAATAGTTCAGGAGCTTAGTCGTAAAAGTAAGGTTTCAGCCATTAACAAAATAAAACAGTAGTTCTCACTGTGATCTGTATTTTTGTGAATTTCAAAAGGATTTACATCTAGGGCGTCTTTTGAATGTATCTCTAGTTAAAAGAGGTGCCTTGAACGTGACTTTTTCCTTCCTCTAGTCTATAGATAATGTTATTTTTAATAAATAGGAAAAATGTTTCATTTTCTTTTTGAAAAAATCACTATGGTAGTGAATCTCTAACATCTCACAGGGTTTATAAAGTTATTCCTCAGGATGCTTTTTGGGTACTCCAGGTGGAGGCTCTGGTTTCTTTAGACCCTGTTACGTGTTTCTTTACACCCTTTCTAAACTGCAGCACTTGACATACTAAATATAAAAGTTGAATTTTATTTGAACTTTATCTCCTCCTTTCCCACATCCTTACTTCTCCGTTTGGAAATGTTTTCTTCACTTGACAAGCCAAGTGTAATTCCTTCAGCTTCAAGAGGGACCAAACCACATCTGTCTGCCGAGGCAAAATTGTATTTAACAGAGCGCAACTGGAACCCAGATAACTAAAATCAGTCACCCAGACAATTGCTCCACTTGCTTAATGATCCTCCACTCTGGCAGCCTCTCTTGTTTGCATCCCTGAAGATACTGTAGTACAATTACTGTCTTGAAAGAGATCAGAATTTTAGCCCACATTTTATTTTTAAACTAAATTTCTTTGTAAATATGCACTAAACACTAAGTAGATACTCCTTTCAAACTTTTTTCCCCACTACTTTTCAAATTTCATCCTACTTTCTAAATCCACTGAATATATGGCAAGACAGTGGTTGCAGTAATGTAACCACAGTGCTAAACCAGAAAGAAAATTCATTCTTCGCATTCTGTTCAACTCTAACAGATGCAATCACCATATAGTCTTTATCCTAATTTGTGCCTACATAGTCTTCCTGCATACCTTCTACCAGATTGGCTTTCTATTAGTCACTTCTAGGCAGGTGGGGTATGATGTGAGTATATATATGGATGGGCCTTATTTTGTAGACTTTCTACAGCTATTAGCAATTTACCTCTGCAAGCCTGTATTTATAAAATCTTCCTGTAAAAACAAACCTGATTAATACATTTTGAAATGGATGGTGTAAAACCAGGTCACCCCTTCTACCTGCCAGTCCGACAGGTGTAGTGTGTAGAGATCACAGAATCACAGCATTAGTTAGTTTGGAAAAGACCTCTGAGATCATCAGGTCCAACCTTTGACTCAACACCACCTCGTTAAGTAGGCCACGGCACTATGTCTGTTACATGGACATTAGCCATGCCCTGCAAAGCAAAGCTGCATGCTACGTCCCAGTCATGCACTGCTTCATTTAGCACCCAGCCCCAGCAATGGCCCATTCCCAATATAACTGATGTGTAATGATGTCAGAAGTCTCCAGCCAGCCGGTAAAAATTAAAGCCCTCTCAAATTTTAGCACATTCATAACACGAAGCTTGCAGGATCTAACCCTAGGTCACTTAAATCTAATGGTTTAGGGGGGTTTTCATAGTATTTTGTAAGTTATGGCAGAGGGTGGCTTTCAAGGATGATGTGCCAGACAGTCCTTTTCTTTCCCAAATTAAATATTAAGCCAAACAAGAGAAATTCAGCCACATTGCATCCACATTGCATCCCAATAAGATAAGATGTTGAGTGATCATCTGATTGTTGATACTAAGTCTCTGTGGCATCAGCAGCTTCTGCTGGATCAGAAACTCAGAGGGAGCCAGGAGTTGGCTGTTGGTTCTTCTCACACCCTCACCAAAATGCTGTAGCTTCATGCCTTTTGGTGTCCACAATCTGACAGACATAAATGATGGCTTGGTACATTTGCTGTCTTTGTTACAGCAGTATCCCTAACAATGTTGTTAGAAAGCTTTGATTTTTTTTATGGAAAGAATACTCAACTGTGTTTATATTTCCTTTGCATGATTTCTTGTGTGTATAAGAATAACAGGAGGAGCAAGTGACATAACTGATTAATCTTACTAGTTCTTTGCTGGAATGAATGTGCTGCAGAATTCCATGTTTGTGTAAAAGTCAATGTAAAGTTTGAAAACTTACAACAGGCATCAACTGTAAAAGTCTCAAACTAAATCATAGAATGATATATATCCAGAGTTGGAAGGGATATGCAAAGACCATCAAAGTCTAGTTCCTAGCCCTGCACAGGACAGCTTCAAGAATCACACCATGTGCCTGAGAGTCTTGTCTAAATGCTTCTTTAACTCTGTCAGGCTTGGTGCTGTGGCCACTTCCCTGGGGACCATGTTCCAGTGTCCAAACACACTCTGGGTGAAGAACATTTTCCTAATATCTAAACTAAACCACAGAATCACAGAATCACAGAAAATTATGAGTTGGAAGGGACCCACAAGGATCATCTAGTCCAACTCACCGTCTAATACCCGTACAGCGACCAAGAGCACATCCCAGAGTATAATAACAACCTAGATGCCTCACAGTCTAGCAGGCCACTCTGAGCCGGAAGGGGGCCCAGGGTCATCCAGCCCTCACCCCCCAGCTAGACCAGCTAGACCATGTCACTAAGCTCCTCGTCCAGTCTTCTCTTAAACACTTCCAGGGACGGCGACTCCAACCAACCTGAGACCACTTCATATCATACTTACTGTGAGGATAGGTATTATCCTTAACATAACTACCAGATGGATGGATGTTTCTCAGTCTTATTTTGTTATTGAGATATTTAAAGCACATTTTACTTAACTCTTGAAGCACTGATAGCACTAGCTTTAACTTTCACTTTTACTCTTTTCATTTGCCAGTCATGGAAAGACAAAATCATATCTAATCCTTTCTATCTTCTCTCTCCTTTTACTCCCCCATCTTCTAGAAATCTCAAGTAACTTTCAGGACTCACTGGGTTCTCAATTCAAGCTTTTTGGTTAAGTTTACATCTCCATTGGGTTCAGCCTTTGTACAACAGCCCACTTTTGGTGCAGTACTGGCTCGGCCTTGTTTGTCATCTTACCTTCCTGTATATCCTGACTTCTTTTGATTGTTCTCAAATTAGAGAAAGAGCAGCTGCCTTCGGTAAGAGTAAACATAGTAAGATAGAGTAGATGAGGTGGAATTTCCTTGCAGAGTGAAATCTTATTCTAAAAGTCCTAGTTTACTTTTTCAATTATTTAAAGTACTTTTAGGTAACTTAATAAAGAACACATCTGGGCAAAAAGGATGTGTATTGCTACCTTTGTCTTACTTATTTCTGAAGAATTTAGCCAAGTTAAATAAACTGTAGTAAAACTCAATACTGTAATTTGAGTTACTAATTTGCTATCTGCTTCATTGGAACTGAAAGTGCCTGGGTAAGGAAAGTGAGCTAATCTGCTTACACTACCATATACAATTAATGAAGAGACAGATTTGCTAGTAAAGATCTGCACAGAAAGTCGACAGCATGGTCTAGCTTTGGCATCTTCCTCTATGGTGAGAGGGTACCTTTGGGAGTTTTGAATACTAACTTAAATTGCGCAAAGCCACTGGAAATGTTTGGTTTGGACCTTCTGTTCATTCATGGCCTCTGCTAAGGACAGACACATACCAAGCTAAAGGCAGTCATAAAGATACATCATGCCTATGTTAAAGACACATATGGAAGGAAACAAAAAGAGAGAGCTTGTGGTTTGGGCATGTAGTGGCATGAAAGAAACCCATTTTGATTGAAAACGTCCTCTACCTGTGCATATTTTATTAGATCACCAGTGTATAGGAATAAAACTAACCTGGCTACAGGATGCAGAAGCCTTCTGTGTCCTCACTAGTATGCCCAAAGAATAGGCAGGACTATGCCTTTCCCCTCACTTAACTCATGACTCATCTGGGTGCCTCCAGAACATGGTAGATAATCACAGGTTCATAGGTTATTCCGAGTTGGAAGGGACCCACATGGATCATCTAGTCCAATTCCCAAGCAACTTCCACACAGGGATTGCACCCCCAACCCCAGAGCCATGGGCATCACGCTCTGTCCATCTGAGCCTCCCACCATCTAGACCATGTCACTGAGTTCCTCATCCAATCTTTTCTTAAACACCTCCAGGGATAGTGACTCCACCACCTCTCTGGGCAGACTCAAGATGTGGACTGACCAGTGCTGAGTATAGGGGAAGAATAACTTCCCTAGTCCTACTGGCCACACTGTTCCTAATACAAGCCAGGATGCCATTGGCCCTCTTAGCCACCTGGGCACACTGTTGGCTCATATTAAGTTTTCTGTCAACCATTACTCCCAAATCCCTCTCCATTTCACCACTCTCCAGCCACTCATCCCCCAGCCAATAGTAATGCATGGGATTGTTATGTCCACAGTGAGAACCCGGCATTTGGACTTGTTAAATCTCATACTATTAGAATCTGCCCATTTCTCTAGCCTATCAGAACAATTCTCCAACAGTTCCTGCAGCAAGGATAGAGCACAAAAACCAGATCTTTTTTTTTCACTTTAGGCAGACAGCATTTGGTGCCACGGTGCCTGAACTGCAGCAGAGCTATACATGCCTACTCCGGCAACAGATCTCTCTCCAATGGAGACAGCATGGGCCAGGGACCATTGCTATTTGGCAGTTAGAATGCGACCATCCTATTTTTGGAGTAGGAAAGCTTAGTACATTGCAAATACAGGGCATTGTACCTGGGGCCTCAGGGTGAGAGCCTGACTTGGAGCACACTGGATATACCAGGAGAGAGGTAATCTTCCTGACAAGCTGAGAAGATATCTGCAGGATTAGGCAGTCCTGAAAACTAGGTGTTCATAACCATAGCCTGGGAATAATATTGGGTGCTTGACACCAAAATTTGGATTTAGGCACACTGAATTTCACAGTAGATTTATCATACTTGTGAACCTACTTTTTTTTTTTGTTTGATCATTATTTTGCAATTTCATGAGCACTATTCTAGCATCCAGGTTTCTTGCTGGTCTGTTTAGGGTTTGAATACTGTACTTATGGGCTGTTTTGGGGGCTGATTTTATGTTGAGGAATTCCCTAGGTTGTCACCAGTCAAGACTTTTAGAGAAGAAAAGGCTACAGACCCAGATAAGAGTAAACTAACACAGTGAATTAGCAATGCTAATTTCTGAGAAAGAGTGAGGACAAAATATGAGGAAATTCATTAAGTCAATTGACAGCATAAAAAGATGAAGCCAGTTAAATAATGCAAAAACTTTGCATATTTTGATATCTCATTTCTTTCTCTGTGCCAACATTTTTTCCCAAAATGGCAAATCCTCTCCTCATTAAGTGTCTTAAAGATTCCCTTTGACACTTCAAGAGGATAATTGTTTACAGTCACACAGTCAGTGCACAGTAGAGCTTGGAACAGTTATTTGGCATCGTACCACCTACGCTCCAGTCAAAAGCTATTAGGTCGTGCTATTTCTTGATACTACTAGTACTGTTTTATTGTACATCTTCTCAGTCACAAATCACAGAATCACAGAATCACAGAATATTATGAGTTGGAAGGGACCCACAAGGATCATCTAGTCCAACTCACCATCTAACACCCGTACAGAGACCGAAAGCACATCCCAGAGCAGTAACACCAACCTATTTCCCTCACAGTCTAGCAGGCCACTCTGAGCCAGAAGGGACCCAGGATCATCCAGCCCTACACCCCCCATCTTGACCATGTCACTAAGCTCCTCATCGAGTCTTCTCTTAAACACCTCCAGGGACGGTGACTCCACCACTTCCCTGGGCAGTCCATTCCAATGTGCAAACAAAGCTGTATAAAATGCTGAATACTGATTCTTTTGCTGAGAAAATAATTTTTAATATATTTTATGGGGAAAATATTTTTTTTTAAATGGCTGCAGTTGATAATAGTAGCCCAGGCTTTTCAGGTAAACATTTTCAATAATCAAACACTGTTCTTAAGTTAGAGGACTTTATTTAGTAGAAAGATGCTTCTCTACTTAAATAAATGCTTTTAATCAAAGACTCTACATTCCTCAGAAACTTGTTCCACATCAGTCAGTGATTATTTGAGTGTTAGCTTAGAATCTGGTTTACACAATTGAAAATTGTAAAAAAAAAAAGTCTTCCTTTGGATCTGAAGAGGAAATGTGCCTACATGCAATGAGAAGTACATGACATTACTCAGTTTCCCTGGCTATGAAACCTGAAATGTTAACGCAACAGGGAATTGTTTAGCAAACTTCCAAATTCTTTTCACTGCTAAATCTTCCTGGAATAAGACTGTAGTTTCCCATTGTTAAATTAGATTGAATGTGTGTTTTCAAAGGGGATAGTTTGGTGTATAACATTATTTGTGAATTAGTGAACACTGCCTGATCATTACTTTTATTTTCACAATAAAACCTGCTAAGACTGCATTTGCTATCAAACTGTTTTGTACAATGTAATTAAAAGTCTTAATATTTTGGCAACGTGGGAGAGAAGAGATAACTGAGTGTACATCCATAAATGTAACAAATACGCATTATCAGACACATATATCCCCGATGAAGACAAGGTCATTTTTATGGGAATTACTTTCCTTGGGCTCCAACAAAAAGCCAACACATAGTTACTGCTATTTTAAGAAACAATTTAGAAAAGGGGAATTTAGCCAGCTTGGTAGGTGATATTCACAAAAAAAGAGCAGAGTTTATGAGCTAACCATTTGGACGTGAGACATAACTCAAGTCCCCTTCTCTCATTATTCAGTTCCATGTTTGGACATTTGAATCAAAAAGAGTGGAAGTTCAGAGCAGGGACGTGTAAATTCAAATGGGAGTATTTACAGATTAACTACTTTTAAAATAAACTTTTATTAAAAGTATTGTGTCTTGAGAAAACTGGACTGTGTATCTGACTTGTATATTATCTGAGTATATAAAAAGAATTTGGAAGAAAGAACAAAACCATTAAATCACTGTTGGTAAGTCCTTTTTTTCAGACTAACACACTCTTTCAGTGCTAGGCAGCGAAGATAAATTTTGCCTCCGTTACTGTTTTTATTGCAGCTTTGGATTACAGATTTATTTTCAATGACCTATCAAAATTAACAAGCTCCTTACTGTTCACAGTTTATCAGGATGCCCCAGAGCTACTTCAGCAATGAAGAAAGCAAAGCTGTCTGGAGAACAAATGCTAACAATAAAGCAGCGGGCCAGTAATGGTAAATTTTTAATCATTACCTTCTTAAATACTAATTCTCTGTAAACTAAAGGTATTGTTACTCTATTGGCTTTTTTCCTTCCATGTATAAATTTACTGTTGGGAGAATTGAAACCAGTTTTTATGCTGTGGAAACCTGAGCCAGGAGCGGAGCAGTCACACTGGCCTGAGTTATGTCCACATGAATCTAAAACTAAAATATTTCAAGAATATGCTACAATACATTACAATTTTCTGGTTCACCTTTCATTCATAAAAGGTGGATAGTTGTTCTCACATTGGAGCATTCAGAAGAGAAAAAGGGTTTATTTTGAGATTGTCTATTCCTCATTAGCTCCCTTGAATTCATTTGGAGCTGTGGCTCTGTAACCTCTGGCAGATGGACGTGGCCTTTTGTCATTTTAGCTGCAATAATCTTCAGTCCTTCCTAGGAACCCTGAGTTGCAGGGAAGATGATGAAAATACCTTGGGTGAATGTCAGGATAGTACCCTGGTAGCTGAAAAGCAATGAAAGCAAAATGTAGGTGCTTCATTTCAAATAAGTAATATGCAAAAGACTTGTCTGGGAAGTGCCCAAGTTCTGAATTTTCTTGTAAAATTTTATGTAGTCCTTTAATCTGTGACAGTGCACAAAGCATAAGAAGCATAAGTGTTTTTTACTGTTGGTGTGGATTGTGTTTGAGAGCTGCAGGACATTTCAATGCAGTGCAGGAGACATTTCAGTCCACATTGCCAACACTCCTGGAGAAAGCATTGGCTGTTGTTCAATAGCTAGTAACCAGGGAGTGGAAGATCTGGATGTCATTTTCTCTACAATCTGGGTAGTATTGAAAACTGTATCTGCCATGCCCAGGAAGAATGCCATAAGGAGTGGTATGTGGATATTCTGGGTACTTGAAGGATCACATGGCCAGCCTGACCATCCTAGTGGCCTTCTATGATGGGATGACTACATCAATGGACAAGGGAAAGGATACAGATCCCATTTATTTGGACTTCTGTTAAGCCTTCGACATGGTCCACCACAACATCCTTCTCTCTAAGTTGGAGAGAGATGTATTTGATGACAGGACTGTTAGGTAGATAAGAAAGTAGTTGGACAGTTGCATCCAGAGAGTAGTGGTCAACGGCTCAGAGTCCCATTGGACACCAGTGACAAGTGATGTCAGGGGTCTGTATTGGCATGGGTATTATTTAAGATTCTATGAATATCTTCATTAATGACATGGATAAAGGGGTCAAGTGCACTCTCAGCAAATTTGCAGTTGATGCCAAGCTGCATGGTGAAGGTGACACATCTGAAGGATGAGATGCCATCCAGAGGGCCCTGGACAAGCTCAGGATATGGGCCCATTGAGAATTTTAAGAAGTTTAACAAGACCAAGTGCAAGGTGTTGCACCAGGGTAACCCCTGGAATCAATATAGGCTGGGAGATGAACAGATTTAGAGCAGCCCTGCCAGGGGGAACTCGGGATGCTGGTGTATGAGAGCCTGGACATGACCCAGCACTGAGCACTCACAGCCCAGAAAGCCAAATGTGTCCTGGGCTGTATCCAAAGCAGCATGGCCGGCAGGTTGAGGAAGATAATTCTGCCCCTCTGCTCTGGTTAGACCCCACCTGGAGTTCTGAATCTACCTCTGGCATCCCCAGCACACAAGGGATATGAATCTATTGGTGTGACTCCAGAGGAGGCCACCAAATATGAAGCAGAGGGATGGAGCAGCTCTCCTATGAGGAGAGGCTGAGAGAATTTGGATTGTTCAACCTGCAGAAGGAAACGCTTTGTGGTGACCAGTCTTCCAGTACTTCTAGGAAGCCTACAAGAAAGATGGAGGGAGACTTTTTACAAGGTCATGTAGTGACAGAACAAGGGGGAATGGCTTCAAACTGAGAATAGGTTTAGATTAAATAATAGAAAAAAATACTGTGAGAGTGGTAAGGCACTGGCATAAGTTGCCCAGAGAAATTGTAGATGCCCCATCCCTGGAAGTGTCCAAGGCCAGATTGGATGGGGCTCTGAGCAATCTGGTCCAATGAAAGGTGTCCCTGCCCAAATCATGGGGGTTGGAACTGGATGACCTTTAAGGACTCTTCCAATCCAAGCTCCTGGTGCATTTTTTGTAATATAAAGATAAATCAATTCATATAAATTTACAGGTCTTATTGATTCTCTAAGCATTTTCAACAATTTCACTGGAAAATTACTGAAATTTTAAGAGGAAAAGTAGCAGAAAATATTTTTTTTAAGCTTCAGAATAATAGCTTGAAAAATGCTTCATATTTCTTTTGTTATGGAAATAAATATATTTATAAATATGGAAGTAATTTATTCACTGAACTCTGATTTAAACTTTATTTAAATACGTCCTCTTATTTTTATTTCATGCAGGTATAGAAAATGATGAAGAAATTAAACAGTTAGATGAAGAAATCAAAGAACTAAATGAATCCAACTCCCAGATGGAAGCTGATATGATTAAACTCAGAACTCAGGTAACAGTTTTATGAAGTCCTAAATTCAGCTGCTTTTTCTACATGATGGATTAAAAGAAATACAGGAGATATATTGTTCCCTTTTAGGTTTCTTGGCTATTAAGATACCTGTCTGTGATTTGCTATTTATAAAATCAGAAAACAGTGTTCATTATGCAATTTCCACAAGCTGGCAAAATACATTCTTTAAAGTAATGGCAAAAGCACAACCTGTCATGGTCAGTTTTGTATTTCCCCTTGATAATGTGATGCCTTTCTAGTAGCAGTGGATTTTGTGACATCGTGGACATTAAAATAAGTGACAAGGTGAAGGATCCAGATGAATAGAATGGTTTTTGTCAGGTCTTACAGAGGAAGTTTAGATAGGGAAGTGAATGCCTGTTCACTTCATCCCATGATATACTAAGTGCAGCTCTTGGCACCAGTAGTTGTTCCAGAGATCTAGCTTAATTAATTTTATGTTCCCCAAAAATTCGTTAGGGAAAGAAGGAGAAAAAAATTCTCATCTTAGACTTTTATTTAAAACCCCATTATTCATCAGTCCTAAAACTGTATGGAAAAAGCAAAGGAAGGAAATTAATTGAATTCTTTCTCTAGCATTTTCCAGTGGCCAACATCACTTCCAGTGCTTTTGTCTTAACATGATTTGAGCACAGACACCAACAGTGAAAGTCGTCACAGTCTTTATCAGTCTTTAGTCCCATGATCATAGTCATCCAATTGATGGAAGCAGAGTAAACCATTCCCTGTTAGGTGTGTGCTGCTTGTGGAGAAGAGCACCATGTATGTTCTCCTTCTCCTCTCCTCTTGTATGCTCATAAATAGAAGGTGGGATTTACCTATTCAACTTGAGTTTTCTTTGATTTCTAAACCTTAGCCAAATTGATACTGAAACCTCAATTATACTTCCTGCCTATATTCAGCGTTCTGTTGATAGGATTTGACTTACGGGTTTATGACAGTTTTCTAATGTGGCCAAATATAATGTGCAAGAATGTAAAACAAGAAGAATAATCAATGGCAGGAAAACTGCGTGTATTTAGTCTGGGGAAATTTTGTCATAAGTTTTAAACCTGGCACCTTCCAGTTGTCTTATGTTTTGTTACGCTTAATACACTGTAGCTGCTATTCACATACAGACTGATTCAGCTGAGATTTTTTAAAAAGTGAAGTTGTTTGGCTGTTATGTGTACATTAGGTAAATGCCCCAGTTGTCAATAATTTCCTGTGTTTTTAATTGTATAGTTTGCCAGATTAATTGAAAAATAAAATAAAGCCATGAAAACACTATCGTAGGCATAAACGTGTGTTGAGTTTCAGAGATTTAGCTAGGAATTTCACATCAAGCTTTGATCTGAAATGAGTACAGAAGCCAAACGTGAGTGGTCTCAGTTCCCGCTTTCATACTTCAGATTAATGTCATTGCATATTCTTGGGCACTACCTGGGACCACTGTATGTTCTTGGTAAAAAAAGTTCAGATGGTGATTTTACCATCAAGTTGGAAGGATGCTTTGCACACCTTGGTGCCACAGATTTAGGAAAAGGGTAGAATGACTGGCAGTGACATATACTGTCATTAAAATAATTAAGAAGATTCTAAAAAAATAGAGCTACAAGAAACCATGAAAACATTATTTCTTCCCTTCGTACTTCCCAGATCTTTCTAAGCCAATCCTGACAAGTGCTTGTCTAAGCTGCTCTTTGCTTCTTACACTAGAAATTCCACAGTGTCTGGATAATCTGGTCCAATAATTACCTGTTCTTACCCAAATAGCTACTAATGCCTAGCAGAGAATCCCAGCAGAGTCAGACTTCACATAAGAATTCAGAGGCTTTAGTTTTGAATTTATACTCTCCTGAAAATAAGCAATTTACATTTCCAACATGTAGAGAGTTACATTCATAGTCATTATCAAACTATTAAGAAGATCAAAGTTTATTAGCAACAGGAAAATTATATTAAACATAACAAAATGTTTGCTGATAAACTTTAAGCAAATTACTGTGCAACCCAGATTTCAATAAGACTTGATAGACGAGGAATGTACACTGGGAAAGTAGCAAAAGTTCTTTGAACACTAGAAGTAGTAACAGCTTTGTTTGATATTGGTTTTCAACCCATAGGTTTGTAAGCACCAGTGACAGTTTTTCCTATCACAGAAATGGAAAATTTTTCTATGTAGACTTTCTCTATTTAATAAAGTGAAAAGTCATGCTGAAGCATTTTTCTCAGGTGGAGCATTCATAAATTTCCTTTACTCAGCTGTCTTTTTGCTTAAGAATCTGGAGAAAGTATTTTTAATCTAAGATCTTCTAGTAAATTTGTTCAAACCGAATGTGCAAGTCCAAAAGTACAAGAGGAGCAGAAACACATAAAGGGAAGAAGGGAAAAACCCCCTGCCAATAATTCTGTGTCTTGTACAAGCAGCAAATTATCATGTTTTCAGAATAAATACGAATAAGCATTCCTTAGATCTGAATAAGCATTCCTTAATTTTAGGGTAGAATGTGGTGAGGAAAATCTCAGTCTTTAAGGAAACAAATACAATAATGAAGAATGCCAGTTTTTTTACTATACTTACAGATGATTACTAAATGAAATACGTAGTGAGGTGCTGATCGACTGCAACTGTATTTGCACATACTTAGCATGTCGTGAAAATTGCAAAAAAGATCTATTCAAGTTGCAGTGCTCAGCTAGCTAGAAAATCAGTAGAATGGCAGCTCCTGCTGAAGTTAGTGCGAGGCAGCTACACTAAGCCATATTAAACAGGGCCTTCATTGGCATCAGTCTCCTCACTTTGGTCTATAATATAAAAAAAACAGGTTTTAGAGTAAATACTGAAGAATGCCTGACTCTAATAAGCACCTATGAAAGATATTTTGCGTTTTCATACAGCATTGCTGTCCAATATAAACAATCTGAAAGTAAAACAGAAGAGGATCTGTGTCCAGATCTAAAGCTGAAGAAAGTATTTTCCCTACTATTATATTTTGTGGGAATGGCTGAGGATCAAATAATTGTGACAAACCCATGTCCCTGCAGTACTGTCAGCTTGGATTAACCGCTGTATAAAGAGCTGTAGTCAAAGTAAGAGATACGTGAAGACTGTTTTATGTAGCCACAACCCTTTTCGTTATTTCTATCAACTATACATCTACTTTTAGTCACTTCTATGAACTTATGATCTGTATTTCAATAAGCAGACTGAAACTGTAGGTCCTGAACAAAACTTTAGACTTCTAACTACTTGATTGTGACAACAATTTCCTAAACTTTACTCACTCATCATCAAGTTAATAAGCACTTAAGAACCTGTTCTCCTTCTGCCTGCTACTACTGCTCAAACCTCTGACCCTCCCATTAGCATTGTGTCAGCTCTCACAGACCAATGTAGAAATGGATAAGGCTCCTTTTGAAAATTCAAAATGTGTTCTTTAGCATTTGTTTCCACATCACTGGCATCTTTTTTCACCCTTTTGTCAGTGCATATTTTAACCTGCACACACGCAGAGCACACTGTACACTCTATAATAGATGTTAAGAGTTATCACCCCATGTGGAAAGTAAGGACAGGGCTACAGAGGAAAGTGCAGACAGATGCAAGTGAGCTCTGCATGCGCTCTTGATGAGCTGGACGCAAGCCAGTGCTCATCTGAAATCTTTATAGCTCCATTAGCACAATGCTTTGCCCAAGCTCAGAGAAGCTGCCTCTCAGCAATGCTTTTAGCTCAAGGAGGGCACCATGCAAGGTCAGAGCTAACGTGTCTGGTCTCCTGGGAATGCACCAGAGCACACTCTCAGTTGGCTTCCCCCGCACATGTAGTCATGCCACAGGCCTATGTGCAAATGTTCTTTCAGTTTCTTCAGTTTTACAAGTCATTGTACGTACTTGAAACCTTTTTGAATTTGTACATACCTTGCAATAACCTGCAGCTGGTCAGCTTTCAAAAGCAGCCTCATGAAGTTGCCCAGACTTGAATTATACTTAAAAAGCTAAGCCCTGGCGGCAAGGAGCTGTGCATGCTTAATTAGTGATCTAGAGAGGGAGCTGAAAATATAAGAAAAGCATGACTTACTGCAGAATGTCCCTAATATCCGCTGCTAGGAGTTTAACCGCACGGGTGAACTTGCAGAACTTGGGTCCTTCTTAATGCCTGTCAACTGTACAAAAAAAGCTCTAAAGGAGTGGAATCAGATCCAAGTTCACTCACTATTACCAATATTAAGAAGACAAGCTGTTAAAGTTATGCAACATAGAGCAGGAATAGGAAAGTCTTAATGACGATAAGAATGGCAAACTGAAGCAAAACCTTTCTAAGTATGGATGGACGTTTTCTCCTTACCCTGTTATTTCTGTTATCTCTCCCTTCAAAGAGCACATGCTTTATACCAGCTTGCCTTATATTACATTGTACACAAATTTGTCCATTTTAGATTACCACAATGGAGAGCAACCTGAAGACGATAGAAGAGGAGAACAAAGTAATTGAACAGCAAAATGAGTCTCTTCTTCATGAATTGGCCAATTTAAGCCAGTCTTTAATTCATAGTCTAGCTAATATCCAGCTGCCACATATGGTAAGTGATTGAGAGCACAAGTTAAGGAATTTGGCGATCTTCAGTTCACTTCATACAATAGATACCTTTTTTTTTATGTTTATGTTTCATCAACCAGTTGGATATTTGTGGTAACAGCACTGAAACCATAGAGATACATTTAACTGCTAAGAGACATGGAGGGCCTGTTCCAGTGTATCCTGTAAAATTAAGTAAGAACTAAATAGGCATTTAAATATTATATAAAATGGTGGCAATATGCCTTTCTAATATGTTATGCTTAAATGAATATACGATAACGAAAATAAAAGTTGTATATGAACTACTATTTAATATCTCGTAGGAACCAATCAATGAACAAAATTTTGATGCTTACGTGACCACTTTGACGGACATGTATACAAATCAAGATCGTTATCAGAGTCCAGAAAATAAAGCCCTACTGGAAAATATAAAGCAGGCTGTGAGAGGAATTCAGGTCTGAACAGCTGCTATAGTGATGAAAATCTTGCTTAAAAAAAGGATGCCTCTTGTTTTTTGCTGCTGTAATTTACCAGAAAGTGTTATATATTTATTTCTGTTTGAAACAGTGTTATGCTTACAAGACTTCATAATGATTTTATGTCTTGCTTTAAAGATAGTAACTGCAGAATAGTTTTTTGAATACATTCACATTTTGTACGTTTTCATATAAGCTGACATAGTGTGATATGCCATGTAATGTTTATAGCTGCTAATGTATGCACATTTTGGGGGTATATATATTTCTGAAGAGGTAAGCTGATCAAAATAAATAGAGTGTAAATTCTTTTTAATGCTTTAGTGATTAAATGTTTTAGTATTTTGAACAGAAATGGACAAAAAAAAAAAACAGCTTTGAATGACAATGTTGCGGTCTGCGGCCACTTTTTAAACACTATCATTTTGCCTCATGTTGGAGGATTTTATGGGATTTAAGAAATACATTTTGTGTGCATATTGTTTCATAGCAAGAATTGGTTGCAAAAATGCTTTATTTTTGAACAATGCTTGAAAATATTATGTGACTTTTGTTTTTGAAGGATGGTGTGTGGTGGGGGCAATAAAATGAGGTTTTTTGAATTCCAAGAAAATGGCATGGATTAGATGTAAGATACAAAATGGGTAATTTATTGTAAGACAACATCAAGCCATGGAAACTTGACAGAAGATTCAAAGCAGCTTAAACAGCACTTTTTAATTAACTTCTAAGCATTACATGGTATGAATATGGGAACTTCCATTATGAAAAGAACTATATCAGAGGTGGACAACGTGAAGATTTCAGCTTTTGTTTTCAAATAAGCTTTGGAGCCAACATTCTCTTTTCTCTACTGGACTGCTAGTGCCCCTCTGAACTATCTGTTATAGCAATGTAGTTCATCATTCAGAAATTCTGTGTTTTCAATTCAAGATAGAGGACAATATTTAAAAGTTAATATTGCCTTTTCACATCTTTAATTTTGGGATAAACACAAATGATCTGCGTCTATTAGAATTACTGAACTGCATTCATTGCTGTCTGTAGTAGGAATGCAGTTCAGTAAAGATTTTTCCTTTTGTTTTGCCAAGCATTCGATCCCATTTTCAACATTTTAACATTTATATTTTGCTTTTTGTTGGAGAACAATCATTACTGCAGCATTCACACATGCTTTGTATTTGTTCTACTATTACCTATTGCAAAAATGAATGCAATCAAATTTTTAATGTAACTAAATATACTTCAGCACTTTTTTGCTTTAAACTGGATCATTTTAAGGTAAACTTATTTGTACCTTCAAGATTTGATTGTTTTCTTCAAAATGACTGCACTATATGTATGCATAAGACCACTTTTTATTACTACATTTTTCTTTTTTAAGTAGTAAATTTGGTGATGTGTTGTGTTTTACAGATGTTGAATTTATTTAAATTTGATAGCATATCTTTTCCTTCCATGTCTTGATGTTATGCAGAAAGTACAAAAGTACTTTAAAATTTTGTTATGAAAAAAGATGGGTTTTGTAAAAAATAAAATATTTTTAGCAGAACAGGACTTACAGGGTCATTGTCCCCACAATGTGCCAGTTGACTATTTGCACTTACCTTGCCCTATATATCCATACGGAGGTGTGCAATTTCTTGTGTCATTAGCCTTGTGACACTAAACCTGAACAAATTATAGTGGAAGCCATTATGGCTAATCCAGTAATATTGCTAAGGGAGACTACAGGGATCTCACAACAAATATTCTGATACAATACTCAACCTCGGTATATATATATATGTATAAATATATGTATATCCCAGCGGCACTTTATACTATTCACTGTACAAAAGCTTACAGTTTTCCACGAGGACTTTAATAACTAGCTGGGAAAAGATTATGTAATTACTTTGGGGCTCTGCAGTATCTTATCTG
This sequence comes from Pitta sordida, assembly GCA_013390025.1. NCBI lineage: Eukaryota > Metazoa > Chordata > Aves > Passeriformes > Pittidae > Pitta > Pitta sordida. The sequence goes on along the minus strand of WEKX01001804.1, from coordinate 184,838 downwards.
TACAGTGCCCTTTTTCTGTTGTGCTATTAGTTGTAGCTGCCATGCTCAGAATTGCCTTTTTGAGAGCTGAAGCAAGGTGCTTGTTGTTCACCTTCTGCCATATATATTGTACTTTTGCCCTAGCCTCCTTTTAGGGCTTTCATTGTTCATAATGGCATATGCATTTTTCCACTGCATTGTGTCTGCAGCTTCTTTGCCAATATAGTAATGCTTTCAGTAGAGTAATAGATAGTATCAGTTTTGGATTCTTATTGTTATCACCTATGTACAATGGAAAGGGATTTTAAGCACAAATCTGCTGCTCATCTAATGTTGGTACATAATATCAAATCAAAAGTTATCTGTGACTATTATATAGGGATCACAAAAGTGTCACATATTAGAATGCTGACCTTTCATATGAAATAATTGTGAGTCATCAGAGTTTATTTATTATAACTTATTGTTCATATTCATTTCTAAGTTAATTTAAGTAATCATTTATTAAGACAGAATTTTGTATAAACTATTTATTGTGCTCTCTGTGGAACTGAAGTTTGATTTATTTTTGTACTACACGGCATGGATTTGTTGACATTTTAATTTTGCTATAAATGTGTGGAATCACAAGTTGCTGTGATACTTCATTTTTAAATTGTGAACTTTGTACAAATTTTGTCATGCTGGATGTTAACACATCTTACTCTAAATAAATAAAAAAATGTGTTGCCACATTTGTAGCACAGTGTTCTATGATGACTTGCAGCATTTTCACTTTATTTCATACATGACATTACAACATTACAACAAAAATGTCCTCAGAGACCTTGTTTAAGAAGAAGCCTTGGCTGTTGATTCCTCAAATCCTCACTGCAGGATGTATGGCTGCCTCTTCAGTTGATGCATTTCCCACGCTACATAAATTCGTAAGCACAAGAAATTTATTCTAACATTTCGGAACTTCATAGAAAGAAGTTTGGATCACTAAGTATTGTGTGTAATATATTTCATGTTAAATACATTGGCAATCAAGTTCCTAGAACTCAAAAATGAGGAAAAATCCAATGGAAAATGAACCTAAGTTTGTAATTTTTTCCCCTTTCCTCTGATCTGTGTTAGAACCAATGAGCTGAAAAGGAGAATAACAACAGTTAGTTAACACCTCTGGTCATAACTGCCTGTGACAGGACAGTGACCATCAATACATGTCCAATATTCTACATACCAAGACTTAACCCATGTTCCCCCTGCAATGACTTAATAACTAGTTTAGATTCCATTATCAATGTTAAACCACCTAATTAAAAACATCTTCCTTGAAAACAAATTAGTAATTACACAGAGAATTGGCAAGTAATTGATTTATAAGCATAATTATGACTTTACCATATGCTTGGGTTCCTGTATTGAGTATATATTAAGTCCAGCATTATGCAGTGGTATCAATAATTAATGCTGTACATTATCTCTGCATGCCATTCCTCTTAATTACATTCCTTAGAGATCATCCTAAATGACCAAGACAGGAGCACCAATACCAATTCTAGACTATCTCTCTGCCCCTAGCAAAGACTGGTCGGCTGCTGGTGGAACATACAGAGAGTCCAGGACACTGTGGACAGCAAAATGCAAAACAGAAAGGCAGGAAAAGCCATGCAGTCAACTATGGACATCACAGCAAGAAAGAGGAAGATAATCTGTATACCTTGTATATACACAGTGTGATACATCCAATCTCCTTCAGCATCACATGTGAAATTTTATTCTTAAACATACATATATCATACACCACGATCCATTCTGTTTGTTATTAGCTTTAGGGCTCTATCATCATGTACAGCCATAGAGGTTTTTTGATTAGACCTTGATTCTTTTTTCTGTGAGAATTATTCTGAAGAAACAAACAAACAAACAACAAAGTCGCAAAGCTTTAAAAAAAGAATGAGAAATTGCAAGAAGGGAATGGATGAAAAGCATGAACATTTTGGAGGATATTTATAATTTCTAGTATTTCTAATCTCAGTACACCAGTGGGCTAGTTTAATGCAGAGTACATAAAAGCATCGTGGTTAGTAGTCAGCTGGGCAGCGGCGGCTGAAGTAGTTAATGTCCCCTCCCTGCCTCCGTCTCCTGTCAACATCAGTATTTCTTCTGACAAATCCTTTTGCCAAAGGATGTAAGCCAACTCCTCTGGTCTCCTAAGACCATTTTTCCATTGCTGCGATCAACATACCCTTCTCTGTGCCTGTGGACTTAATCGTTCTTGAACTTTCTTGACTTAATCCTTCTTGAGCCTACAGTGACCAGAATGCCAAGCAATGTCTTCATAAATAACACTAGATATCTCTATTCCTATTGCCCACAATTGCACTGCATGTCATTACATCCTCATATTACATTTTGCTTTTTTTTGCTAATTCAAGTGACTCTTAGACCTGTGACCAGCTGCGACATTTTGGAATAGATTGGAAAAAAAAAATCTGTTCTCTCTAAGCAGTCGGTAATATTGTCTTTCTGTTCAGTCTATCACATCATCGAGTTCTTTATGTACAATATCATTTCTGTGCTGATCAATCTTCCCATCTTTGGTAATTTCTGGTTTTGTTATGTAAAATCTGACATGGGATTATGTGCCTCAGACGTACCAAAAAGAGAATAACGATGGTAGAAACTGTATGCATAAATAACTTTGAGCTCTGTCTTGTCACTACTATATATAAAGTATTACTTTCATTATAAAGGGAGTGATGATGTGGAATGGAGCATGTACAATCAATTATTCATTCAACACTTTCTGTAGAGAAAACCAGATATAAGTCTAGAATAAGAGTTTTCATTACAGACACTTTTTTCAATGAAGGCATTGATCTCTAAACAGAACATTTAACCCTGCCAAAAGTAGACTTGATTTTCCTAACTACTCCTCACAGACAATTAGGAATAATTTGTGGATTCTCCAGGGTTCACTGACTGTACATTGAAAATCGCTCCTCTTGCAAATACGTGCTTCCAAACAGCAATCATCCAAACGGTCTACAGAAAGGATCAAAACAGAAGAATAAAAGGAGATGCAGAAAAAATAAACAGGGTCAGTAAAAAGCAAAATAAACAGGACGTAGTCAGATCATTAAAATTTTAATCTTTAATTAGCTTTAGTTATGTCCTGCTTTTGTTACCTGAAAACAAAACATTCTTAATGCTGAAAAGTCAAACTTCTTCACTGGAAAAAACCCCAATATTCTGTCTCCTACTGCATACCAAACATTAGGGCTGAACACACTGGCATTGACCAGATATCTGAGGAGCAACCAGCTGTGCTGTGGGAATGACTGATGAAGTTTCTCCAGCCGTGAAACACTCTGTGTGTTGCATGACCTATATTTTTGAGTACCTGTAATTTCGGTCAAGCGCCCATTTCCTGTTTGACACTTGAAGAGTGAGTATATCCCTCAAGAACAGAAACTTGGGCTAGGTTATCTTCTTTGTCAGATCCTGTAGCCTCATATAAAGATGTCCCCTGCTTCTGGCTCCTCTGGTGATGCTTGTCCTGCTTGTCCACCAGTAACTCTGAGGCTGCAGGCACTGAGTGATCTCAGAGGCAGTGATACCTGCAGGAGCTTTGGGAAGACCAGCAGCTGCACCAGACATCACTGGAGTGACAGCAGCACTAACTGCTTCAAATTATGCTTTAGAGAACACTTTTAGTTTAGATCCTTTGTGTGATATTTTTTTATGAAAATGAGGCATCAGTTTATATGCAGCAATAACTTAAAATGGGAACAATACTAGTAACTGCATGTTTTTTCCATTTTTGTAGTGATAACAAGCTTTCTGTGGTTATTTTTGTATGGGTTTCTTACTTCAATTAATATAAGTAAGTGTATGAAGTCAATAGTATCTGAGCAGTGTGGTGCTAGGAAATAATACGGTTTATTAAGAAAAGAAGCTATTCAGTGACCCTCCTAACATATGGAATTGCTTTTATTCCATTCTTCACTGACCGTGGCTTTTATAATGAGAGAACAGAAGTGTGCAAGTCATTATTGGATTTACACATGGAGATGTTAACAAAATGAAAACAGATTTTCACACATCGAAATCTTTTTCTGTATAGACCAGGGAAGGGGAAGGTAACTAGGACTTTGTTTAGGGATGTTGTCAAGTCATGCAGAAAAAAAATTAGAGATGCAAAAGCTCAGTTTGAGCTTCAATTGGCTACTAATATACAGGATAACAAGAAAGGCTTTTACAGGTACGTTAATGGCAAAAAAAGGGACAAGAGCAATCTCCAATCTCTACTGGATAAGGAGGGCAACATCATCACTGGGGATGAGGAAAAGGCAGAGATACTTAATGATTTTTTTGCCTCTGTCTTTAATAGTAAAGACAGCTGCTTACATAATGAAAGGTCTCTTCAAGGGTCTCTTGATACAGTCGATACAGATGAGGAATGGTTTAACCCCTCTTTAATACAGGAGGAAGATGTAAGGGACATACTAGTACATCTAGACCCTCATAAGTCCATGGGACCTGATGGGTTACATCCTAGAGTGTTGAGAGAGCTGGCAGATGAGCTTGCTAAGCCTCTCTCAATCATCTATCAGAGGTCTTGGCTTACTGGGGAGGTCCCAAAAGATTGGAAGTTGGCCAATGTGATACCTATCCATAAGAAGGGTAGGAGGGAGGACCCAGGAAATTATAGACCTGTTAGCCTGACCTCGGTGCCAGGCAAAATTATGGAGCAAGTCATCTTAAGGAAAATTATGTCCCACCTCCAGGAGGGTAAGGAGATCAGACCTAGTCAGCATGGCTTCAGGAAAGGAAGGTCTTGCCTGACCAATCTAATTTCCTTCTATGATCAGGTGACCCGCCTGGTTGATGAGGGAAGAGCTGTTGATGTGGTGTACCTGGATTTTAGTAAAGCCTTTGACACTGTCCCCCATAACAAACTCCTGGTGAAGCTGGAGGCTTGTGGTTTGGATGGGTTTACAGTGGACTGGATCAGGAGTTGGTTGGATAACAGATCTCAGAGAGTGGTGGTTAATGGTGCTGTGTCCGGTTGGAGGCCGGTCACTAGTGGGGTGCCTCAGGGCTCAGTGTTGGGACCTGTCCTGTTCAATATCTTTATTGATGATTTGGACGAAGGGATGGAGTCTGTTATTAGCAAGTTTGCAGATGACACTAAGCTGGGGATAAATGTCGATCTGGTGGAGGGTAGGAGGGCTCTGCAGAGGGACCTTGACAGGCTGGATAGATGGGCTGAATCCAATGGCATGGGGTTCAACCAGTCTAAGTGTCGGGTCCTACACTTCGGTTACAATAACCCCATGCAGAACTATAGGCTGGGGTTGGAGTGGCTGCAGGATGATCAGGTGGAAAGAGACCTGGGAGTGCTGGTTGATAGAAAACTTAACATGAGGCAGCAGTGTGCCCAGGTGGCCAGAAAAGCTAATGGTATCCTGGCCTGCATCAGGAATAGTGTTGTCAGTAGGACTAGGGAAGTTATTCTCCCCCTGTACTCGGCACTGGTTAGGCCACACCTTGAGTACTGTGTCCAGTTCTGGGCTCCTCAGTTTAAGAGGGATGTTGAGATCCTTGAGCGGGTCCAGAGAAGGGCGACAAAGATGGTGAAGGGGCTGGAACACAAGCCCTATGAGGAGCGATTGAGAGAGCTGGGGTTGTTCAGTCTGGAGAAGAGGAGGCTGAGGGGAGACCTTATCGCTCTCTACAACTACCTGAAAGGGAGGTGTAGCCAGCTGGGTGTTGGTCTCTTCACTCTGGCTACAAGTGATAGAACAAGAGGACACAGTCTTAAACTGCGTCAGGGGAGATTTAGACTGGACATTAGAAGGAACTTTTTCACAGAGAGGGTGATCTCACAGTGGAATGGGCTGCCCAAAGAGGTGGTGGAGTCACCGCCCCTAGATGTCTTTAAGAAAAGGTTGGATGATGTACTTGGTGGCATGACCTAGATATTAGGGTAGTGTGTTATAGGTAGGATGGTGTGTTGGTAGCAGGATGGCAACAGGTTAGGTAACAGGTTTGGCTAGGTTAGGTAATAGGTGATAGGTTGGACTCGATGATCTCTAAGGTCTTTTCCAACCTGACTGATTCTGTGATTCTGTGATTCTGTGATTCTGTGATATGTCGTCCTTGCCTGAGACATCACTCCTCAAGACATTTATTCTCGACTTGAATAAAACCGAAGATTTATTTTTTTACCTGCACCATTAACATTACTAGTGTGTAGCACATGGGCCTGTAGTCTACTAGACTAAAGACTAGTGTGTGTACATGTGCATATAGCCTTCAATTGTGAACTGTGTTGTTCACAAAATCCGCAATCATGTCCCAGAGCCCTCAGACTCTGCCCAGAGAGATGCCCAGCATATATGAGTCACTTTCATATTTAATCAAACCAATGTTAACACCTCCACCAACATGTTTAGGCTTAGGCAGAGGCGGTCACTGCTCTCATGGAGTAATATCTAACCCTTGTTGCTAAAATAGATATTTCAGCTCTTCTGACTACATGTGACATGATAACCAATTTACCTCTCATGCCACATTTATAGAGTTAATATCTGATTAAAAGTGCTAATAGCCCAAAATCTTATGTTTCCTAAGAAAAAATGGAGAGCCTTTCTATGATATGCATCTTACACCAAAAAAACCCTTTATCTATTACCTCACACTTCACTAACACTTCCAGTAAACTGCAAGAAGAAAGGTTCATGGTAAAATCTAGTTTTGCTGCTTCACCCAGGAAAATAGCATGGCAACAGCAAATAGCAAATTTAACCAATTCGAGCCTATTTGTGAAGGAACTTATTTCTATCAGGTGGAAATTCCTCTTATTGTCACCTGCTTAGCTATATGGTTCTTTTTCACAAAATGAAAAAAATAAAATAATTTACTGAAGTTTCCTTCCACTTATTCCAGCCTTTCTCATTTGCACCATCTATGGTTATTGGAATACATGTGAGGATAATTTCTGAGAATTTTTTAAGATGAATTTCCATCCCAGAAGGCAGGTCTGGAATACGCTATCTGGAAGAATAATTCATTCCAGGAGAGAGAAAGGAGTGATTTTTTAAGCAATTGCTTTTATTGTAGGACAGCTGATGCAAAACATTTCAAATTAAGAGCAAAATATCTAAAACCAGATACTGCATTACCAGCTGAACTGTTCATTTTTTTGTAATCATAACTTACATGACTGTACAATTATAAGCCACTTTAAACTGACTGGAATAAAAAGAGAATCTTTCACGGTGGGTGGGTAAATAAGCAAGAAGCGATAGCAATATTCATGGCAAAGGTTGCATCTCTCATTGGACATGCTGATTCAGGTAAGGCTGCTAGCATTGCATGGGAGGTGATCTCATCTGTAGATAAGGATCATGGAAACTACCCATGATGCATCTTGTCTACACATGATCAGCAGCTGTCTGAACACGGTGCTCAACACCTTGGAAAAGAATTCTTCTTACATGCTTTGCTTTGAAAATCTCGGATAAACCTTTATTTCTCAAACTGCAATTTGGTTTCACCCACTGTTCCCTAAGGACTCTTGATACACAGGTAATGCGGGTTACAAACAAATAGATATACATAGATAAAAGGTAAAATAAAAATGGTAAAATAAAAAGGTAAAAAAATATATGCTAGCTACAATACAATGTACTAATATATATCAGCATATTATATATATGCTACCTATAATGCTATAATACTCATCTATTAAATTATCTGTTCTATATGTTGCAAGTGCACTCCCTCCAAATCTCCCTGCAGTCAAGGGAAACTGACTTGAATAAGGACAACTGCAAAATGTGAGTGTGGCAAGGTCCTAAGCTGGCTTTGAAGATGACTTGCTTAGATGTTCTCCTCCCAAAGAAGACTGAAAATATTTTACATACAGAAAAAGACAAGTTTTGAACAAAGCTAGAGGGTTTAATATTTAAGCAGAGAAGGCTCAGAGCAGCTACAAGAGAAAGGATGTTACGGGTGTTCTCACGTGCTCCTTGCAAGCATGTCCCGTCTTCCAAGTTAATCAATGACTTTCTGAGTCACTGAGTCCTTGCTTAGCCCTTTCTTATTTGGTTCTAGGAGGTTGCTTGACCCCACTCTGAGTAGTAACTCAGCTCTCTGCTCTGAGTCTCTTAAACACTAACTGCTCCAGACCTCAGCACTCATACAAAGGAGCAATCCTTTTGCTTTTGTGCCACTGGGGTTCACCTTCCTCAATCATTTTAATACGGAGCACAAACTTCTAACAGTCAATTCAAAAGAACACTATGACTCAGAAATGGAATTAAGAATTTCTCAAGCACCTTCGAATGTTCTGGTTTTTTAGTCTAATACATAAAAGATTTTTTGTTTGGAAAAGAGGGGCAGAAAACCATTAAGAAGGGTGAAAAAGAAAACTTGAAATGGAGAATTAATGACTGTGTCCTTTTAATTCTGGTGCCCCTGAAAAAGTTACAAATAAAATACTAGAAGTATGTTCTTCATGTTGATGTTACAAATGATACTGAGATTTGTTTGTTTGTTTGTTTTAATTTTAAGAGCTAGTATTTTGTACAGTCAACTGCCCAGATTCCTAATACATACTCATTAAAGAGGAAAAGAACTGTTCTTGTCTGTCTCTACAAAACAGGACATCTTAATTGCACTGGGTTTTTCAAATATTTTCTAATAAAACAAAAGAAGTAATTAAAAACAAACAATTTTTTTAATTCTCTTTTACCCTCATTACTCACTGAGACGTTTTTTTAGCTGTTGTCTGACAGAAAAATGAGACAACAAGGAGAGTAGAATGAGAACTGGCAATGACAGAAAAGCAAAACAAGAAAAATCAGCAGAAATAAATACAAAATTTGCTAATTTTTAAAAATTCTTCCACGTAATTAAGTTTCAAATGATTTGATGAGGATAAATAATGCAGCCTTAACTCTTGTAACACAGAAATATTTTAAAGTCACAACTGGATAAATTATGCTTTCTCCAGGGTATGCAAAAAGAAAGAAAGGAGACCAAAACAGCAAAATGTCCTTTTCCTGGATGAGCATAGAACAGACTGATGAGTGGAGGGCAGTGGAGCACGTACCGTAAGGATCATTGGGAATATAATTACTGTCTGTGCAACTGAATAGAATTGTACATTACAGTGATCTACGTGCAAAAGGTACCCATGTTGCTACAGGTTTGTGTAGTGGAGTTTTTTTTTTCTCCATTTGTTTCTTAAGCAGGCTCTGTTTTGCTTCCTCTTATCTAAGACTTGAATCTGTTCAACGGCTGTTCTGCTCACTGACAGGTCATTCTAAAATTCAAGGGCCAACAGAAGAAAAGCATAGACTGCAAAATGAAATTTTGGTCATGATACAATAATCTGAGTTACAAATCACGACCCCTAATTTCACTGCTACTGCAACTCAGATTTGGCCCCCTGGTGCAAGGAACACATTTTTGTTTTGTTCTGGGTTTGGTAGTTATTTGTCCGTATTCCCCTCTGCAGGGATATTTCACTGTCTAAAATGACTTAATTCAACTAGAAACTCTGTAACAAAAAACAGAACATCAAAGGTGACTAAAGGAGGAAGATCAAACAGAATTAATCAACCCAGGGAGCAATTAGAGGACATCAAAAGGATCCTGAGGGAGAGAACAGGACTGAGCTGGCCCACCCTAGTTGAACAGTCCTATAGACTTTGATCAGCCTGGAAAACATGGGTGAATTGAGCGAGGTCTGTTGATAGCCTCAGTCTTAGACAACCTAGATGAACACACCCTCTTGCCTCTTAGTGTATTTTGGTATTTGACCTGAAAGTTTGAGGCACTGTTTTATCTTTCTGGTTTATTGTTTTCAAACACAAGCATCTCTATGGGGAAAACAGCAATAACAAAAACTCTTTTGAATATCCTGCTAAAGTATCACATTACTTCTGGTTTTTCAAAGACCTTTGTTAAACTATTATCATCTATCACTCCAGTCAAACTCTGGTAAATTGAATTTGCTCCAGAAAAACTGTTGCATTTCATGGGAAGCTAAGGCCATGGCAACTAGAGCAGATCATTCCTGTCCCAGATTGTGTCATATGGGTAAAGTAGTGAATGACTCACCCTTTAGGTTTGTGAGGCATCTTGCTCAAGCTAGTCACTTAGGCTCACACTATTGTTAATGGACAAGGTGTCATTGCCAAAGGGCAAGTCAGATGACGGCAAAACCACTGAGATGATGGCTGGAGGGGATGTCTGAAAGCCTCTTGGCCAGTCTCCTGCTCAGACAAGGACTGTTGCCAGCACTATCTCATAGCCGTCATCAAATCCTGAGAAGTGCTCAGAAAGACAATTCCCAGCATTTCTGTGTAACCCATGCCAGTGCCACATTGCCATCCTGGTAAAAAGATATTTTTACAGGATATCCAAATTACATTTCTTAAATTTCTTAAATTTACAACTTGTTGTAAATTTACAATTTACAACTATTGCTATTATAAGTGCTATTATATAAGCGCTATATAAGCGCTATTATACCATCTGCTGCTGCAAAAATTTATTTGCTTTATCATTTTATGTAGGTTTTTTTCAGTGTCGCAGTGTTACTATTGGATCACAACGTTCAACAAACTTCACCAGATGAAACAAACCCAGATCCCTCAGTCTATGCTTACAAGTCATGTACTCAAGGCCCTTGGGCATCTTAGTGTTCCTCCTTCTAGCTTTTTGTCATCCCCTTTGATCTGGTGTGCCCAGTATGGGATGTGTCCTTCCAGGCGGGACCTCACATGCACCAGCTGTGGAGGAAAGCAGCTTCCCTCGATCTGCTGGCTGTTTCTCCCAATGATGCTCGTTCTTTTAAAATTAATCTACACTGTTCTAGAGAGTCCAATAGCATTTGTTCAACACCTCCTCTGGGACCCTTCCTAGCATTTAGCTTGCCCATGGTTAGGGCAGCAGGGCAAGGCCAGGAGGCCAGGGCTGATGCCATCTCTCAGCCAGGAGCAGGGAAGCCGGAGGACATCATGGCTGCCCCAGCCTGGACATCAGGCACCTCACTGAGGTCTGGGATCAGGCAAAGTTGCATCAGGATTTTGACCTGTGTACTGACCTTGGGATCAGGAGCACGAGGAGAACCAGTGCCCAACAGAGCCCTAGGATGGCTAGGCAGAGCTATGAGGATGGAGATGAGCGGAGGCCAGGTTGGAAATGGCAGTATGCTTAAAAGTAGGTCTGCTCGGCCTCCCAGAGACTCTGGCCTCCTCTCCTTAGGGACCAGCTTTGAACTTCCCAGACAGGCCCAGAGCTCCAATAGACAGGGCTCTGGGCTCAAGGTGCCCAGGATCCTGACTGTGCCCAGCTGGGAAATGTGCAAGGTCCTGCTGTGTTCATCTGTCTTCAGAGAGGGCATTATTTTTTATTTATGTCTGTAAAATGTAGCTGGTGGCTCTGGTCCTGTCTGAGGCCTTTAGGCACAGCTGTAGTATAAATCATAGCCTGGAATCTTTTCTGGGTGAGGTATTTCCTCAGTGTAGTCAAGGGATTAAACTAATAACACCCAATTTCCCGTTACGCTGATATTAAAAAAATTACTCTGTGGGAAACCCAGAGCTCATTGGTTCAAGTACATTTTCCTTTGGGAAAGTCTCTTCAGGGGAATTTTCTTATACATATTCCTTCATCTTCTATTGTACATTGGCAGGCTATGTTTTCCTATGTTTTAAGAGGCTTGTCAAAGCAGGGCTTAATATTAGTGGGTTTTTTCAGCATTTTTCTTATCATATAATTAAAAAAGCTAGAATGATAAAAACAGGTTATCGTCTTTTGCTATCTACTTTTCAAAGCTTGCTTCACTAGCCAGTGCAGCTTGAGAAGTGCTTAACCTCCACTATGTTACCTGTGACATTTTTGTGGAACCACAGCTAGTAAAAAACAAAGCTTATGGCTTATTTTCCTAAATACCACATAAGGGGTTAGCAAGGACCATTTCCTCTGGCTACACCTAACAAACTCTGCCTTTGAAAGGGAAGCCACAGTAAAATGCATTGTCTGAGTGAACAGAAATATCTGGCAAATTGAAGTTATATGTACTAGCTGATTGAAAATACAGTAAGCATGCATATACATATACACTAGCATCAGGCAGCCTGGTTGAGGCAAAGATTTAAAGATAATTTGGAAGAAAACCTTTCTCTTTTTTTTGCTAGTCTCAGGAATTTATTGCTATAAATAAGTTAACCATGCATGTTCAGGTGTTTGGAAGTCACTAGGTAAATAAAGATACCCAGCACAATCCAGTGCTAGGAACTCTCTTGTTCAAACTTGAAAGGAACCTTTTTTATAATGCAACCAATGAAGAAATAATTTCCCCCAGAAATTCATATTGTATGTCCAAGAAAGAAAAATGGCAGCTTTTAAGGATATCAACAGCATCACTTTCCCCGATGAGAGAAAGAAGGATTTGTGAGTCTGGCTTCTGTGGAGACAAAAACCTTGGCCTTCTTTTCTCAGCTAGCGGATATCTTAAACCCTCAAATGTCCATGGTCAGAGGAGAAGTTATATTGCCTCTGACTGATATGGCTATGAAGATGCATGAGGTATTTCAAGAAACATGTATCTGAGTATTGCTAACCTTTCCTGAATAGTTGGGAAAAGCTTATGCACAAGCATTTGTGAATTTTAATAACTGAGTTTAGCACACTTGCTGATATGCCATCCAGCTACCCCATGACATTCACTTTGCATATATAACAGAAATAAAATACAAGATTTTACACTTTCAAAACCAGTCTGAGTTTTGTTTCTTCCTTAAAAAAAAAAAATCAGATGTGTTTAATTTTTAGACCCCTGTGATGGTATATTATAAAGAAAATATTTTAAATATAACTTTCTATGGTGCTTTTTATAAGCTATCTGTTTCTCTTAACTATTGCTTTTATTTTTGACCAAAATGTAACAAACCATGTCATGATTCTGTGTCCGCCATATTTTGAGTGTCAGATATCTGAAGATACATTGTAATGTTTTGAATGCCTGATTTTGTATCCAAAGATAGGATATTAACATGGAAATTTAGACTACACTGAAGAGGATTTGAGTGTATATTTCTTATACATTAATTTTTAGCAAAACAAAACATAAAAGTATAAAAAAAAGATATTTTTGAAAGGGGTTTTTTTTGTACTTCAGCAAAGCAAAAGCTGTAAAAAAGGTACAAAACAAAATTACTGGTATAGAATAAAGCCAGCAAGTGGCAGTATTTGACAAAAATTTGAGAGGTAGGTAGAAAACTTTTGAAAGTAAATGGAGATTCACACTGTATCTAACTATAAGGTAAGCACTTCTAGTAACATTAGTAACATGCATGTGGATTTTTTTTTTTCTTTTTGTTAGGTCAACTCTTCAGCTAGAGAAATTAGAAACAGAAGACAAATTTCCCATGGATATTTATATGCAGGGTCAACAAAAATGACCCTACACATTTTATTAAAATTCTTCTATGAAAACTGGCTAAGAATAGAAAGATATATCAAAACCATTTGGAAGTCTTATTTATCAGAAACCTTTCCAGCCATCAATTTAGAATAGTATGCAATGAATATTAAAATCATTCAATCATAGAATTGTTTAGGTTGGAAAAGACCTTTAAGATCATTCAGTCCAACCATAAATCTAACACCTCATACTTCTGGGTTCCACAGGACATGAAAAAAGTCTAATGTAAACAACTTATGAAGCATCAATATAATCTTAACCAAGAGCCTGGAAGTTGCATGTAACAAAGTGAATGACAAGAGCATGTTAGAGCTAAATTGCCTAACTAGAGTGAAAATATCTATGCCCTTTTATTCTCACTCAGAATTATGCATGTATAGCACAGATACTTCTAATGCATACCACAATAGTCTAATCTAATAAGATGCCAAATGCTAAGAACTTTTCAGAACAATTTACATTTCCTATAGAAAACATAATCAGTTTTAACTGTGTCCTTTATTTCTGAAAAAAATCACCATAACATACCAAAATGGCACAAAGTAAAATGCTACAAATATCCCAATTTGTGATATGTGTCTTTATATTACTGTGTTTGATTACCTAACCTCAGATGTTCTGCTGCTTTCAGTACAGGCACTGCAGAATGACACATTTACAGCCACCAAGATACTCTAATGAGTGGCGTTTCCGCAACAAAAACTCACTTGTGCCAACACTTGCACTTTGTAGGTCAAAAGTGCCTGAGGTTTTCCTGGGCCAGGAAACAAATTTAATTTTCAGATTAAGACATGCATATATCCCAACACTGATTACAAATGCAGAGGAGGAGACGCACATAGCAACTACTTGCCAAATTGACATGGAGGTGATGAACTTATAAACCTGCTTATTCTGCAAACTCTGTAAACTCTCTTCTACTTCAGACTGGTATCCTCTACTGTAAAACAACTGATGTGTATGTAAACGAGTTTCTGAGCAACTTAGTGTGTTGAAAGAACAGACTAAGCCCAGCTCGGCAATAGTATTTAGAAATGTACCCAATTTAGAAGTGTATCTAAATGGTAAGAGTCTTCCAGGAGTCTCTGACTACGTTAGAAACTCAGAAATCATATTGATGGCATGTCAGTAAGCCTCCCTTATCTTCAAACACAGACTGAGCCTGCAGATTCCCAGTGGGCTAGCCTCCAGCTCACCGGGATGCTGAAGGCTGTTGTAAAGCATTTAAGACTCCTTAGAACACGGAAAACACTTCTATATTTCCATTAGCTAACTCCCTTATTAAGATATAAGCAGTCATGTCTTGCTTTGGAAGAGACATAGTGACTCATGAAAAACATCATCAAAGATAATGACTCCTCTCAGCATATTTTGATGCTTGGCCCATCGGTGATTTCCAGCACTTGTAGCACACTTTCAGGCTCTGATTTTCTACATGAAATGTTTGACTTGATGTTAAAAAAGGATAAAAAAACCCACCCACGTCCAAAAGTAATTCACTGATTCATGGTCTGAACCAAGTCTTCACAGTGAGACTCATGATCACAGAATAGCAGAATGGGGAAGGTTGGAAAGGACAGAGTGGTTCATCTGGTCTGACCACCCTGCTCAGGCAGGGTCATCCTGGAGCACATTGCACAGGAATCGCTGTTTCACAAATTACTACATACATGCAGAGTGAAATTTTAGGCAAGAACGGCCTCTACATTGTTCCTCGAAGAAAAACAGATTCAGGCAATTCTGCAGGAATGCCATGGGTTATTTCTGGGGTGGAACGGGACTTGCTGACATCCATCATTTATAAAAGAATATGTTGTTGTTAGGTCTAATAGTTTCGTTGTGATCACTGTTACTGCCATCACAGAAATTACATGACAATGCCAACCTGGGATAGTCAAAGTGTGGAGGGAGTTGGAGAAAAGGTATTAATCAACTCAGGACCTGACATCACACAGGAATAACGTTAGAAATCTCAAAGGCAATCTAGTTTTTTGTTCTCATTCAAGATTTCGTTTTAAGAAAGTGTTTAGATCATTTGAGCTGTGGCTGCAAACATAATTCTTTTAAGCAACATTCTAGTAGTCCTTGCCAGTTTACTCGCCTATCCAAACCCACCAAAATAAGGTAAATTCAGGGCAAATGATTGTCCTGGCTCAGAAGTTAAAGTTGCAGCACTCACAGGGGACAGTCCAAGAAGTGTGTACGTGCTTCATTCACACCAGGACAGAAATGGAACTTGGCTTGTTGACTGGCTTCTTCCCGTAAATGTTTCTCTTTCCCCCTCATCTTTTCTCTTATTCTTTCCCCACCTTTCCCTATCCCCTTCTCCACTCTCCTCACTTCCCCTCGTTTTGCCTTCCTTTCCTCCTCTCCCGAAGTTCAAGCTGCCGAGCCCCTCAGGGGGTGCCTTCACCCTCTCCCTTCCCTGGCGCGGAGGCGAGGGCCGGGAAGCCGCAGCTCCTCGCCTGCAGCCAAGCCC
>WEKX01001804.1:95301-168810 GCA_013390025.1 Pitta sordida | reverse complement strand
GGCGGGGCTGCGCTCGCCGCCCCGGCCCCTCTGCGCCCCTGCCCGGCTCTGGCGGCGAGGGGTCGGTCTGGTCTCATCGGTGTCTCTGGCTTTGCGAGGGCTCTTGGAGGTGGATGTTCTGA
Source organism: Pitta sordida (assembly GCA_013390025.1). Taxonomy (NCBI): domain Eukaryota; kingdom Metazoa; phylum Chordata; class Aves; order Passeriformes; family Pittidae; genus Pitta; species Pitta sordida. Next base: position 168,688 of record WEKX01001804.1, on the reverse strand, counting down.
TTCGCCTGCGGCAGTTGTAGCTGAGTTTAGTAGTCCCTAGAAGGATTTCTGTGCCTCGTTAGTATCCTGCTTAAAAACATGTTCAGTCGGCAGCAGCATCGACAGGCGCTTTCTGCTCAGTTCTGGGATATGGTGGGGATGTACGAGCAAAATGGGACCCAGACCCTGGGCTTGATAAAAACTAACCCGGTTCAAGTTCCTGCAGGGACTTGTGAGCGTTTTTTAATGGCCTGCTTTTTAACTCGGGCAGTTGTCAGTTGTGTCAGTTGAAGCGCCTGGCCGTTTCTCTGTGGGCTCTGGTCACTGTTTTGGGTAGGATTGTACTGGTAATAAAATTCAGTATTGACAATGGTTGACATTTAGTTCACGCTGATTTTACTGGAATAGTTACCTTTCCAGCCATATTTCCCTAGAATAAAGGCAAAGTTCCAAATTAACATCACACGCTATTTCGTTTCGTGGCTTACTAAGAGGAAGGGATTTGTTCCACTGACCTGCTTATATGTTACTTGGGCTCAGAAAGCTCTTGGCACCAGCTCTGTTCTTTCCTTACACACATGCAGCCGTGGAAGCGGAGCAGAGCTTGCCCTGGGAATTTTCTGCGAGGCCTCCTATAATAAATTAACTTGTGACTTTGTCAGATATTTTCAAAAGACCTCTATAAAGCCTTGCTGTGTTTCAGCCTCGAAGTATTATTTAATGTGAAGAGTACAGTCATTTAACATTAGCCGAGTCCCTCTTTGGCAGGAAGCGCAGGCTTTTGGCAGATTGGGATTAATCTTGCAGTACTTGTAAACCTTTTAGGGAACAGTACAGGAAGTGGGTGGTTAATGTTTCTTACATTTGAAACAAAGTACATTTACAGAACACTTTTTGTCTTGAGATTACAGGAAACCGTGTACAGCTAGTTTTGTGAATCATCTTAAATATAAAATAAAAAAAAAAAGAAATCGGAGTGTGGAGTCAAGTGTTAATGGCTTAGTTTCATGTAAAAGGTAGAATGGTCTGCAACAGCAGAAACTATTAGATTAAACTTTGCCAGGGTGGAGCTCCCCTTACGGTGGGTATTTATAATCTTGCAGTGACTCAGAGGAGAATGTGTGAACAATGCAAGCATTATACTCATCTAACCCCACTAATATATCAAATTGTCTAGTATCCCAAATCTGAATTGTATTTCCGTTATAATTCAAGATACAGTGCTGCAGAAGAAATGCAAAAGAAGTTAAAAACGTTTTCAGCTTGACAAAGAATGGTAATTCTCAAAATGTGGCTGTGGGTGACTGGCATTCTTCAAACCCTAATGGTGGCCTTCCTTGTCATCTAGTAATAGGTGTTATCCTTTCTCAGAAACTAACTAGGGAACTGTTGCAAATAAAATAAATAGTATTACATCTGTAAATATTCAATTACTCCTTCTGCTGCTGTGAATGCGAAGGAGATGGATCACAAGATAGTCAGGCAATAGAAATCCCTAGGACAAAGAGCAATGATATAATTTATTTACTAATCAGTAGTTTGAAGGTACCAATTATACATACATAGTTTATTTGTTGTATATGAATTACCTACTTTTAGCTGTAGGATGTACTTTCAGAATAATTATTACATGTTTGAGGTACTCATTGAATTACCAGACAGTTTACCACTTTTGTTTTTTTACTTATCTATTGTGTTGAATTCCAGTTCTACACAGCAGTTATGCTTCATGGAGGTAGCCCATAACCCACAGAGGGCTTTCTAGACTCAAGAATAGTTCCTTTTTTAAGCATGAAAGTAAGAAGTGGTTTCATTTTTCATCTCTGGTTTGACTCTCACAGTTTGTCTTTCATGTGGAGCCTGTATATGAAATGTATTTTCTTTACTAGAGGTGTTGATAGTTAGATAATTAAAAATAATGAATTAATTTCAATTAAGTGCCTTCTTCTTGAAAGCACAAACTCAGGAAGTCCTGCAAAGTGTGTTGCTGATGCATTAAGTCCATTTTTACTGGCATTGATAAATTCCACACTCTCGTCTGGTTTATTTCTTCCTAATGCCGCTGATTGACTGTGCAAAGTAATTTTGTAAAAAAACATCACCATAAGTTTTTCCTCGTTTATATGTATTTTGCTGAGCACTGGTTCTGAAAAATGTCCCAGTTTGGAAGCTGACTTGACTTTGCTCTATTTCACATATAATTTGTTACATGGATTAAAGCAGCATGGGGTCCAGACCCATGGTACAGCCAAATGTTTTCTACACATTAAAAAAAAAAAAGTCTACTGCTAATCTCAGGCTCTCCTTTGAAAGCTGTTCATAACATGAGTGCAATGATCCTCCACAGTCCGTAATTTGCTGGATCCGAATAGTGGTGGGTGATTTTTCAGTGGGTTTTGTGTGACCTCGGCATGTGTGCAGAACGTACCGTGAACCCATCAGCTCATGAATATATAATGAGCTTATGAATATATAATGAGCTTATGAATATATAATTGCGGGGGCCCCCCAATCACCGCCCACCAGACTTGCCGTACATGTTTCATTCTCACCATTTAGGAGAAAAGGGAGCTGATCCCATCTCTGTGAAGCTGAGAATGCTGCCACATGGCTGGCGCAGAGGCACTGGTGCCGTGCCAGCACTTTCGGGCATGACACAGTGGCACCGCTGTAAACTGGGGGATGGTGAGGGATGCTTACCACTGCCGATGCTGACCTTGGGGTGGCAGCGGATGGGAGATTTAATCCCCAGGCGGCTGGGAGCAGAGCCACTGACTTGGCACGGCACTTCAGCTCTGCTCACACCGGCATGACATGGGCGGCATAGCCCAGTATGTCCTGATGCCAGCGGCGCGGACTCCTGATGTCAGAGTCTGATCCCTGTGCTGGCACCAGAACCCCCCTCACTACTCAAAATAAAAAGTTCCTTCCGTTTGGCAGGAGAGTATCTACGTGTACTGTGGGTTTTTTGTACACAGATATTTACTGCTGTGTCTTAAACAGAGAAACAGTTGATACCGGACAAGCCTGGGGCATCCCTTGTAGGATGTGTGGGGCAGAGGAAGTGCAGAGGGAGGGTAGGAGAGGGAAGAGGAGAGCTGTGGACTGGGGTAGCAGGCATACGGACAAGCGGCGCTGCAGGTGCTCCTGGTGTGGGACGCATCTGTCCTCTGGTGCTGCGCCGGCACCCATCCACTCCCACCCTGCGCATCTCAGGAGCCAGTGCAGGAGCAGACCACAGAGAGCCACTAGCTCTTTCTCCCTTTCTTTTTCTTTCAGCTCTTTCTTTTTGCTCAGGGCTGTTGCATTCCCGGAAAAAGAAACACGAAACAAAGCAGCCCCTTTGAACAGCAGGGACTGTCCCAGCCTGTTCATCTGTCACTCCCGTTGCACAGCGCCAGGGTACTCATGGTGCCGCTCCGGGCAGCACTGAACTCATTCCCCAAGCCTCCCCCAGAGTCCTGCTCTGGAGCAGCGTGCCGCCTCTGCCATGTTTGAACACAAGAGACACACATCAGCAACCAGAAACCCTGATAAAAACCCTGATAAAACCCAGCACAGACATGGCAGGCAAAAGATAGCAGCAGGAGGCTCCGGGCCTGCTCGGATCCGCGGTGGGGCCGGATGCCGGCTTCCCGGCTCCTAGCCGTGCCGGTTTCTGTACTCGGAAAAGCTGCTTTCTTCCTGGAGCTGGGAAGTGGCAAAAGGCATTTCCTCCCCTTTAATGAGGCATTACAGAGGGAGCCGCACTCTCAGGACCATCCTCCAGACCTTATTAGTGGAGGGGGCGAGGCTGTGGGCATGGCATACTTGAATACTTAGTGGGTTTGCTATCCTTGCAGATTCCAGAACTCGTGTGAAGAGGGGCAGACCCAACAGCCCACGAGTAACGGGGGACTACTGTAGTTGCTGATCTTGCCAGCATTTATATTAGATCATTTAAACAGTTGAGGAATGTAAAATTCTGGGTATGGTACTATTGCTGACCATCTTCCTGTAATCGTTTCCTATCTTAGATAGAGAATTTCTGCGTTCTACAGCTAGTTCTAGTATATGGTGTTGATAATTGTGGCAGGACTCCTTTGAATATTGATGCAGTATGTTACTACATTATATCTCGATTTTCACGGGCGGTTGGTTCCAGAAGGATGCTGCAATGAGTAAAATCTGTGAAGTAGCGGTAAAGCCAGCAAAGCTGGGGAACAAAAAATTGTGATGTATTGAAGCCGCAAATGGTGAACTGCAATGTAGCAAGGGATTACTGTATTCGTATCTTGCCTAAACATGACCTAAATCCAAACCAGTCTAGAGGCCTAGTTACACTTATTCAGACCAATACTGAAATTTGTTTGCAGTTTTTTCTTGGCAGCACCTCATTGTTCTCTTATTTTTTGCTAGCTATGCAAGCATATTTGTATTCATTGCTTTTGAGTCTTAACAGACTGAACAAGAAAAGAAATCAATATTCTGTTATTAGCAGAAAAGCAAAAAATGGACAAAAATAGTTGCCACAAAAGAAACTGGACTTGATTTGGACTAAGAACGACATGCAAATTATGGAGGAGAAATTTTATTTATTTCTTTTTAAATAAGTCGCTCAGTATTTGCTATAGGTAATTATTACTTTGACTGTCCTGCATGTCTGTTATGAATAAAATGCCTTTTCAATACGTAAGTATAATTTTAAGCAATTAAACCTTAGTAGAACATGTCTTAGTTACAGTCATTCCAAATGAGTAGCTTTTGAGGATGGTCAGTGAAATGAAATTGTAGGCAACAGTCTATGTTGCTTGTTACTGCTTTTGTTGCATGATTCCAACATATTCTATACATTGGACAGTTTAGGGCTCTGTACCTTTTTATTTGTTTATTTATCTATGTATTTTAATTTCTGATTTGTAGTGTAAATGTCAGAGGGAAAGGGGAAAATGTTAGTTGTTGTATTCTATGGTGACTTCCTTGATAGCCAAGTAAGAAGTATTTACATTTTTCTAGTATTCCCATAAAAAATTTTTGTGGAATCTAATCTACATTCATAATGCCAGTGAAAAGCATTATTGATGCTTCTCAAGAGCATCTATCTTAATACAATTAAAAAACCCCCCACACTGAATTACACAAATCACACATCTGTTTGGAGAATACACGGATTACTAAAAAAAGTAAGGGTAATGGAAGTGTAATGACATTTCACACTTCACTGTTGCCGTGTGATAGCATTATGGCTCTTAACAGAGGCACTTAGAGAAATGAAATGGGTGATACGTATGGAGTGTGTTAGTGCAATGTCTCTGAGCTATCATAGCAGAAATCTTACTTCATGTTCTTTGCCCATCTGCTGTTTGAAGTGATGCATTGTCAGTCAGAAAGCAACCATCACATTTTCATCTAAAAAACACAGGATCCTTGCTTCCAATTAGGTCTTTGAAACCCTTTTAGATAAATTCCAGTAGATTAAAATTAAGACAGTAAATAAAAACACCTCAGCGCTGTGAAGGACAAAGGATTGCAGCCTCAAATCTGCACTGTGAGTAACCTTGATCACTTTGCTGCTGACCATCAATTTCCATATAGGATTTAGTCAAGACATATGACACTGGTGTAAGATTTTACTCAAGATACAGAGATTTGTACATACTTAATTCCTTTTTAAAAAAAGAACAGATACCAAAGATTCATTTGAAAGGTTTGAAAATAACTGAATACTGGCACAGATCTTGACAGACTGTTAGCTGAGCAGCAAAATGCAGTAACTGCCGGCGATTCTTTGCTTGAAGGACACAGAACAGGGGGAAAGCATGAGATTATTTCAGTAAAAATTACCATAGGTCTCCCTTTATAGAGATTTCTGAACAAGTGCAGAATTCAATTTGAGATTAAAACACCTATATTTAGGTCTCTATTCATAAGAGTTTACAGCCATATTTGAGCTGAGAATTTACCTTATAATGAGTAGGAACTTAGCTAGTTCATAGTGAACTGGAGTGAACTCAGCACACTCAAAAGGAGACGCCTTCATTTGAGATAATAATTTTTAACCTCAAGCTACCTTCCCAAAACGGACTCAGGCCCCCATTGGGTCTAAGCCATACCTGCTTGATCTCAACAGATGTCTCGGATAGTCTGGTTGGATGACTGAATTAAGCTGCTACAGTTTTGGTCAGCTTATTATTTTATTTGTGCCTTCTCCTGCATCAGTGTGTGAGTTCTGTTGATAATAATAGGAGTTGAAACATCTGTGTGTGGATGTTAATATTTAATTGTCTAAACAAAAGCCTGAAGTATTTTTCAGAAGAAACTGTTTTCCTAGAACTTTCAAGAGAAAGAGACTACTTGCAAAAAGCAGGCAAAGGAATTTCAAACAATAAAAAATCCTAACTTTTAAAGTCCATGAGTAACTAAAAGGAGAGTATTTTCCCTCTGATAAACCCTGTCGTCTGAGTCCCAGCAAATCAAGTGGATATTGCAAAAGATACCAACCCTCCCCAGCAAAGCAGCAGTGGAGGATGTGTAGGATGTGAACCCTGCTAAAGCCATTCCCAGGCTGTCTGATTGTACTGCTGATTGAATGAGCCAGGACCAAGGCATGAGTGTGTTAAGGAGACATTTGCAGAGCTTGCAGAATGTGCTTGGTCGTTAGCAGGGGGCAGAAGGGCACAGAACTGATAGTGTTTGACATTTACTGGGAGACATTAGGCAAAGCTGCTGAGGGCTGGAGCAGAAGACCCAAATGAGTCTTCAAGTCATTGGATCCAATAGTGGGAAAATATTTTTGTAATTTTTTCAGTATGTTAGCCCTCATCAAAGTCTTTGTTGGAGAATGTGAAAACATATGGAACAAAATCATAGTCATAATTTCCTGCAAGTATCTTACTATATATCTAACACACTGTCATCAGAGGAATACATTGTCATATGTTACAGTTAATAAATATAATTTCTGTTTTCATCTTTTTTTACTAAGATGTGCTTTGGATTAGTAAATACTTAATATTTGTGTGTTAAAATGCTAAGTATGTGTTTATTTACAGAAAGATATCTGTAATGAATAAAAACAAATATCCATTTGACCTAATAATCTGTTCTTTGAGGGTTACTGAAAGTGCATCTTAAAAACAAGTAGACAGTATAGAGCAGCATATGGTAGTTTATCCTTATAATAACTTGTAAATCGGGATTTTCTAGGCTAAAGGTATTCCCATATTATGTGTAAATCTTGATGTATCACTCCTCCGCAAATTGTTTAACCCCTTTTTTTCAACTAATTTAGCTGTTAACTTACACTTGTAACTTTCAGTGACAAGGAGTACTACAAAAACTACATGGTGTAAATTGCTTTCTTCTGTTTGAAGCCTGCAAGCTGCTAGCTTCACTTGGTGTCTCCCATTTCTTCTATTGGAAGAGACAGTGAATATGTGATCCCCCGCTATCATCTCAATGCTGGCCATGATCTTATGATCTTTGATCCTAACCTTCTCCATTCATTTCTTTTTAAAGTTGGAAACTTCTCAGTGAAAGGTTGGTGTTCTTAACCTGTCATTGTCTGGACTGCTGCTTCCTCACTCTGCTGTGTTTTGAGGTGAGGGAGTATTTTCCCCCGTATTTACATGGACAGATCTGGTATGTGGGCTGACTGAGGATTTACAGGGCAGTGTTAGGATGGTCTCCGTTTTCATTTTCTGTTCCTTTTCTAATAGTTCCCAACACAATATTTCCTTCTCTTGAACTTCTCTTTGTTTTGTTTTTTTATTTGTCTGTTTGTTTTTTCCTGAGGGACTAATCGAGGGTAGCTTAAGATCTTGTGTGGAAGTACGTAGTAACAATCAGTTCCAAGCCCACCATTTTAGTTGTAAAGTTTGGTTTTCTCCATATACATTTCTTTGTGTTAATACATATGTTGGTTGCATTTTGGTAGCCATTCATGGTCTCTCCACAGTCCATGACAGGTCTTTCTGTTCTTCCTAGTTAGACTTCATTAAAAGAGATGAATATCACAGGGAAAACTTAGTTCTTTCTGTTCATCACCCTTCCAATTAGGAATAAACTGAACAATGCAGAACTCAGCACAGCTCTCTGTGAAACTCTGCTGGTGACCTTCCCCAGTTAGAAAAATTCACCATTTACTACAAACATCTCTTCATATGCTTATCTGGACTCTGAGGATATTTGCTTTATAGCTGTTTCAAAAGATTGTCTTCTATTTCCCCAAGCTTTAGGAGTTGGGGGTGTCGTCAGCACAAGAATTTTTGGTTTGTTCTACTGAAACATTTCAGAAAGCTGTCAGGATTATACAGATCAGTGAATTGCTTGGTATTATGGTCTACATCCCCAGTTCGAAATCAGAGTTTTAATAATTTGCCTGTCTTCCTGATTCTCTTAACAGATTGCTTCAGTGCCTTTGCTCAGTTTTCCCAAACAGCAGCATAATTAAAAAATGATGAGTTAAATGAGTTTTCATCATTACTTTGGGGAATTTAGGGGCATGAGGGACATTGAGTAAGAAATATTACTGTAGTGAAGAAGACAAACATGAGATTACTCACTGAAAAGGGCAACAAATGGATGCTTGGACATGAGTAAATATACTCCTTCTCTCCTAATTCCCAAAGGCAGCTGGTGGAAAAATAACAGGGAGATGCCTATCCCTTGCATCATCCCTTGTGTCTGGATCTGAGACACCAGGAGACGAGTGTCTCACCTAAAATTGTGATAAACGTGTGCTAAAGAGAAAAATATGACTCAAATTTTCCAACCTCCTTCATTTTCTACTGAGTAACTCTTTCTGACTTCTCTCCCAGGTGAGGTCAGTGCTCATTAAGAGATGATATGGAGATGTCATTAGCCAGCAGAAGACTTAGTCATTTAGATACTAAATAAATGTTAGACTGCTCACATGTGCTTATGGATTTGCTTGTAAATAAGCTAAGTTTAAATTAAAAGGTTGAAGGTCTACCAGAACAGAAAAATAGGAAGTACAGCCAGTAAAGAAGAGAACAGAGCTTGGCATGAAGATAGAAGGAAACTGGGGAAAAAGGTCAACATAATGTAATAGAAGAAAATTATGTTTCTATTTCAAAATGAAAAACTAGCAGACAGCTATTCAGAAAATAACAAAAGAAGAAGATAAATAGCGCATTATGTGTAAAATTGCATAGTGTTTTATTTTTTTAATTGAAAAATGACCTTTTAGAGGAGTGTTTGTGTATACTAGGTAAAATGAAAATGCTAGATTAATGTTTTGAGGCTTCAATTCTATTTTGAACAATTGAAAAACATTTCACCCATCTTGATTAATCTCTCAAAATGGTATTTTTTCAGTTATTTCTTTTTTGATTCAGATTTCTGTGACTTTCAAAGTTTATTGTAGTTTGTATACAGTTTTTTTCCCCCAGTGCACATATTTTTCTGTACACTCTAGGTCTCATCTTGTAAATGTGAACTTATGCACAGCTTTGTATACATGAGCAATCCCCAGGCTTCTGATTCTTTCTGCACTTGGACATTTGCTGACTCTCTAGCAAGTCAGTGTTTACAGCTTTATAGGATAAGACTTAACTTACAGAAAAGTTCCATTTACAGTGATGCTCCGTTACTCGCGGGCTGTTGGGTCTGGCCCTCTTCATGCAAGTGAGCGCCAGGGCTGGGACTGGTGTGGGGCAAGGGGGTGAGCGAGTGCCGGTCCCGGCTGCAGGGCGGGGGGGCAAGTGCGTGCCGGGACCGGTGTGGGGCGGGGGGGTGAGTGCCGGGGCCAGGGGCCCAGCAGACTGAGGTCATGGTAGGTTCTGTGCACGCGCCAGGTCCCACAACTTGCTGGAAAATCAACAGCGAGTATGGAATCTCGCAAATGACGGATCGCAACTATGTGGAGGATCACTGTATAAAGGTGCCATTTAAAATCTGCATCATCCGATCTAAATATTTATAGTTGCTTGCCTTTTGGGGGAAATGTATGTGTATGTGGATAAAAGAGAAGGTAGTGTTTTAAATATGTGTGTTTATGTTTGTGTCTAAATACATACTTATATACGTATGCTATAGATGTTGTGTGTATATACATATTTATACACACACACGTATATGTATATAAACATACAATAGAAGGGAAACAACTGAGCCAAATTGTCTTTATCATTTGTTCCATTTGGATTTGATGAAAAAACCCAAACCAAAACAAAAATAACTTTAAAGACTATTATTGCAAACATGGGCAGAGTTTCAGGACAATCCATAGAGAAGGTGCAATGAGAGCTGACTGAGCTGGAACAGATGATTCAAAACATTTCCTTTTCCTTCCTTTGCTTATCAGACTGCCAAATGTGATTTGTTTTTGGTATGACATTATTACTGCTGCTCAGAGTCAAGTGATCCTTTTAAACAGAAAATATTTAAATAACAAAGATTCTCAAACTCTTGAGAAAGACGCAAGGGAGAGGCTGCTCTGAGCTCTCAGATTCATGTCTTTGTTTCATCTTTATTTACAATGACAGGCAAAGATAGGACATTAAAGAGTTTGTGGAGTGCTTGGCACGACTGACTTCTTCAACCATGTGAAAGTTTGTAGGATGAAAAGTGTGAAGTTTTGTGCAACGTAGTGTTCTTTCTTCCTTTTTTCCAAGTTCACAGGTTATTCTGAGTTGGAAGGGATCCACAGTTGGTTTTTCTTTTATGCTTTACTAAGCAAAACAATGAGCATATGTATTTAACTCTAAATTAGTTTTGATGACTGTGACACTATTCCCTGTTTTTGTTCTGACTCTCAGATTTTTTATTCTTTTTCCAATTGCCACTCCCCGGATCTTTCGGAAACATTTTCTTTCAGCATTCTTTCCCCTTAAATCACTTCTTAGGACAGACTGTTCATTGCCTGATAGGTCTAAGAAAGGAAAAATATCACTTAGTACACAGCATGACCTTAACTAATGACTGTTTTTGGTGAGCAGGATGATGACTGCTAAGTGTCAAGTTTTTTGCAATGTATTAGCCAGACTGATGGATTTAATAGCATTTTATTGGCCATATCGCTACTGCTTTCCTTTGTTGGAGAAAAATTACGGAACAAATGAGTCCATGAATGCTTGATTTCTCTCTAGACAGTGTGAACATTGTAACTGCAACATGAAATTCAGTGCAGATATCTCAAAACAGTTAATTTCAGAGGTTGGCTAGCCTCTGTCCAAGGTCTACAGAAGGTAAATATATTCACTTTTACAAGGCTTTGGTTGGCCATTTTGATATAAAATTTTACTGTATAATAGTAATAATAATTTTGCTACTTGGTGGCTTCTGTTTAGTGATTATCATGATAATCAGATTAAATCAGTCACCAATATTCAAGTCTTTAAGGCATGTCTGAATCAATGCCTTGTAAATGGTGAGAAAACTTTCTTTCCTAAATTTTCAAAAATATTTTGAGAAATATGTGGGATATTTTGTGTTCTGGTGCATAGATAACTCTAGTGAGCAATTCAAAACTCAGAAAAACATGCAAATATGTAAATACCGCATTACATTGTCTGCTAAGATAATGTAATAAACTGGAGCATCAGTATGATGGCGTGGCGTATGTATATAAAAAAGTACACAGTGGTTGATACACTGATGGGAAGCTGCCTATCAAAGCAGGATGCCTATCAAGAAAGAAAACCACTTGACATTTTTAAATTTTGATATATGTTGAAACATCTTTCTTGATTTATTGCTTTTCTTTTTCCGTTGGTATGTGTGCCTCTTTCATTCAGTAATTCTATAGTTTTTAACTGTATAGTTTCAGTGTGTGTGAAATAAAATGTCCATTCAGTTCAGCCTCATCTTTAGCCATGTGCTTTGGACATGAGAAGGACTTGTCCTTTCAGAGAGCAAAGCAAGTGTATAATCTCTCAGGAGATATTTTAGCCACAGCACTACAGCACAACATCTGATACCAAAGGAAGCTTTACCAGTAGAAATTTTTGCGCCTAAATGGCTGCAGATAGTATTCAAACTTTTTTTATTTGACTATTTAGACTATATATTAAAAGAAATTAGGAAGTCTAATTTATTTAAGTAGCTGGTCTATTTATATATTAATGCTAGTTTATACCTACTTGTTTCGTAACAATTTTCTTTTTTAATTTACAAAGCAGAGGTTTTACCCCTTTGCAGTTAGAAAACAAACAAGAAACCAACTCAGAAACACTGTGTGAGTGGTACTTGGCTTTCTTTTGGTTGCTGGGTGCCAACAGTAATTGCTCTTTCCTGCCCTTGGTCTTCTCACTCAGTTGTCAGGGTTAGCTGAAAAATAAACACACAAATAACTGTAAATGTCCCTGCTGAGACCTCCTTGCAGAAGAAGCCCTCTTCTACTTTCCTTCCTTGCCCGAGATGGAAGAGCCACCATGCTCCATGCTTCCCTGGGCCTGATACTGCATGCACCCACCCACCATTCTGACCTACTTCAGAAATGTTTGCAATTTTAGTTTTCACAAGTTAATTTTTAACTAATGTCCCCTCTGTTCAGTTGTCATGCTAGGTATTTATTATTATGTGGATACTTGAGGCCATCTGATATTCATCAAAGGCAGGTTTGTACTTAATTTAATATTCTAGAGTTAATTATAGTACATTTTCATTCTACTTTGGCAAGAGTAATCAGATGTTTGAATTCTTCCCCTTTTTTTTGCATACACACCTGGTTGAAAGCATTACTCTTTCTGTTTGAGCGCTAGGAAAGACCTCTTGAGAGTCAACATTAACTATGATGTGTTATTGGACAGCATGTGAAGTTGCTCTCCATGTGGCCCAAGTGGTATGTGTATGGCCTGGGTGGTAGCTGGTTTGTATGGGGTGATGAAAGCAACAGTGTAAGTTCACACATGATCAAAATGGAAAAATCAGATTGAATTATAACTTTAAATATTGCATTAAACTCTGAAAAATGAAGTACAGCCATCCCTCTTCCACTTCGCGCCCCCCATATTGCGGCTTCACATCTTAGCGGCGTGATTTTTCAGCAGTTAAGGAGGTCAGTTTCGCAATTGCACATACGTGACCTGACACACATGAATATTCAAATTAGTCATGAATATTCAAATCAACCCCCTCCACTCTGAGCGAGAAGGCTACGACGGGTTGCCCCACTGGCGCGCCCGCGCCGTGCCAGCCCTCCCTATCGTGCTACTCTGGGACTGCAGCAGCTGTGGCGGGTCCACTCTGAGCTGTGCACAGCCCCCGCCTCGTCCTACTTCCCTGGGAGCGCAGCGGCTGCGGCCCGCACCGAGCAGTGCCCAGCCCCTCCCTACCCCTGCTTCCCTGGGAGCACAGTGGCTGCAGCCCGCACTGAGCAGTGCCCGGCCCACCCCGGCCCGCTCCCCTGGGGCTGCAGCTGCCGTGGCGTGTTGGCTCCGAATGGCACCCACCCCACTCCGCTCAGAGCGCAGCGACTGCGTGCAGTTATGAAAGATGTACACAATCTCGGGTTAGACGTGGTGTCTGAGACTTTCTCTGACACATACTCATGTACCCTGAGTATGGGGAGACCAGGTCTACCCACCTGGAGAGATGCAGGGACAGCGGCGCAGGCAGCTCCCCCACACCAGTGTCCCTAGTCAAACAGAAAAGGGGTTTTTCCCAGCGTGGGGTGGCTGTGGGCACTGGGAAGCTCCGACACAAACACCGACACACAGCAGGGCAGTGCCGAAACAGCGCCGGAGCACCAGGGGGCCGTGTGAGGGTGTGGGGCAAATTTGCATATTAATGAGCTGCGCAAACAAGAGATTAGTAACACTTACTTGGAAATTTCAGACACATGCATAATTTGCAACAATGCCGTTTTCCAAGTTATTTTTTAACCTGGTCAATCAATTTAATTTAGGTAGAGAAGGAAGAAAAGAAACGTGCAGGGGAAGCAGTTGTAGGCATATTACTTGTTTCAGTTCTACTTTTGCCATATGGGGAAAAAGGAAATGGGAACTGACTTATTCAAGTTATGGAATATCATAAAAATGTATAAAGCATATTTATTATTAATCTTTTATTATTCTTTTGATGCGTTCTGTAAGGTAAATTGCTCCCTAATGACTAGTAGCTCCAGAATTGCTTTTTGTTCATAATTTTGATATTTATATGAGGATGGATATGACATAAGGAAAGGGAAGGAATAATCTCTGTTCCCAGAGATTCCATTCCCTGAATGTCATTCAGGTTGTATGTTTTCTAGTAGCCACTTCCATTGCTTTTTACAGGGAGAAAACAACTTCTCCCAAGAGACAGGAATGCCCAGTGGCCTGCCCTGAGGCTGTCAGCACTCCTGAGGAATGAGGAGATAAATATTGGAGGAGTCCTGACTTAGCCCTGTCACTCCCTGTTCTGAGTTTGCTTTGCCAGGAGCTGCAGGCAGAGTAAGAAATGACGTAGTTAACTTACTGTGCTTGCAGCCTGTCTTTAACCTCCGGAAGCAGAAAATGCAATTCCAAGAGCTTCAGCTTCTTCAGTGAAGTAGCCTGGGATTTTCCCATGAAATGGGAGGAAGAGCTGTTGCTTTGTCTGAAACCAGGAAGCCAGTGTGCAGCCAAATGACAGAGTACCTGAATTTTTGTTGTTACTCTTTATGCAAGCCAATAATGCTTTCCATATTAACCCTGATGTTCTCAGCATTCTACCAGAACAACTATTGAGATAAATTCTAACAACACCTCTAAGTCTCTTTGAATCTAATATGATTGTCACCGTATTGGAAATACAATAATCCCTCAAATATCACAGGGAGTCAGTTCCAGAAAGATGCTGCGATAAGCAAAATCCATGGAGTAATGGTGAATAAAATAAGATGGTGAAGACACAGAAAAACCCCCTATGATATATTCAATGCACAAATGGTGAACCGTGAAGTAGCGAGGGATTATTGTAACTGAGAATTACATAATGTTTGGAAATACATTGGTTGGAAATACTGCCTAGTGTAGGGGGAAGGGTGACATTTAGCTGTACAGTCGGGTCTTCTATATCGCGCACCCGCAGTCTTAATTCGGACCCGCGCAGCCCGACTTCCACATTGAATGGTAGCCACGCCACCACTGCCCGTGTCGCTCCACGGCTGCCACTGCCCCCACCACCATCACCCATGCCCCTGCCACCACCCCTGCTGCCGCCCACGCTCCCCCCACCACCCGGGATGCCACCCTGGCCCCGGCTGCTGCCGCTTTGGGGGCAGCAAGTTGCGCATGCGCAGTTGCAAAACAGATCTCCTACATTGCTAAAAAATCATGCCGCTAAGATTTGAAGCCACAATATGGGGGGTGCGAAGTGCAAGAGGGCCGACCGTATAATGAATAAGGGCTTTGAGTCAAATTTAGATGTTATTTTTAGATTCAATAATTCCTTCAATTTTCCGCTTCCTTTGGCTTGATGTGCTGCAAGACTTCTTTTTGAATTGAAGGAGACAAAGTGGGCATTCTTTAGTAAGGTCATTGACTTGGTAGATGCTGGGTGTTATTTATTGGTATAATAAATACAATGCAAGCTCATATGCACTGCATCAATGAGGCTGCTTACACTGAGGAAAATCCATAAACCTGCATTGATGAGGAAACCAAATCTATACACAGTCGGGTCTCCTATACCACGGTACTGTGGGTCTTGCCCGTCCACCGCGAAGCCCTCCATTTGTGTTGATTGGCAGCTCATTAATATGCAAATTTGCCCCGCACCCTCAGACGACCCCCTGGTGCTCCAGTGCTGTTTTGGCACTGCCGTGCTGTGTATCACTGTTTGTGTCAGCGCTTCCTGGTGGCTGCAGCCATCCCATACCAGGAAAGAACCCTTTTCTTCTAGGCTGGGGACATGGGTGTGGGGAGCCGCCTGCGCCACTGTCCTGGCAGCCCCGAGTGGCCCCAAGGTGTGGCTCGAGGTGCGGCTCGAGGGGAGCGGGAGGGGCCGGTGTGACACCAAACGGAGCCAAGGGGAAAGGAGCCAGCGCGGCCTGAAGCAGATGGGCAGAGCAGTGCACCCATGATCTGTGCGGCACAGCGTGGGGGCTTGATTTGCATATTTGTGACTGCCTAATTTGAATATTCGTGCGCATCAGGTCATGCATGCGCAGTCCCGAAACTGGCCTCCTTAATTGCTGAAAAATCATGCCGCTAAGATGTGAAGCCGCAATATGGGGGGTGTGAAATGGAAGAGGGTTGACTGTACTAGGATATTACATAGTTTGCCAGCCCAGTTTGTTGCTTCTTTCCCAGCCCTCACTCTCTTCCCTCTTTTCAGCTGTAGGCTGAGCTGTTGGTGAGAGCTGTAGGAGCTGTTGTTAAATGGAGGGGGCTTTAGTTGTTTGGTTTAGGTTTTGTTTTGTTGTTTGGTTGGGTTTCTTTTAAGACAGCATGAGAATTTGAAACAATTATGAAATAAAATTTCTAATTTCAAAATACATTATTTCTGTATGGAATTTGGAGGATTATGGATTTTCATGGGTGTTGGAGGACTCTGCAGGTAAATGAGACAAAGAGCCATGATTGTGCTAGTGTAAAATTTCCGTGTAGAATTCTTGACAATTAAGCCTTCAAGCCTAAAACTTTGAATCAGCAAATCCCAGTTGAGTCCTGTTAATGACACTGTGTAGCTGGTTGGAAAAATTGGCAACAAAGGCAGCAGAGGGATCTACAGACTTCGTAAGACAGTACTGTGTTTCATTTCACTGACTTCACATTTGAATGTTTTCCTTTCAATTCAAATGTTACAATAATTGTTCATTAAAACAAACACTTATCTCCTCGAGAAGCATATGTCATAAGCTCTCTACTTACCAAAGCTGTACCTGTACAATTTTTAAGACCTGTGAACATAAAAGTCCCTTTCAACAAATCTTACATATTTGTGCAAATCAGGTATTATTTTAATTAGAAAATTGATATATGGTCCAAACTTTTTACTTTCTTAGTTTTCTTATCTTAACTATTTCTATGATTTTGTGATCAAGATGAATACTAACGAGTGTTCTGCATCTTGTTCTACAGATTTCAATGTTTTTGTGATCCTACCATTTACTTTTGTTACTGAAATTACAGTATACTAAGTATTGTTGACTATGATACCCACTTACCATGTGAGAATAATGTTTTAGTTTCCCATCTAGAAATGCAGTGGTTTTATGTGCTGCATGCTCATGTACAGAATCACAGAATCACAGAATATTCTGAGTTGGAAGGGACCCACAAGGATCATCGAGTCCAACTCTTAACACTGTGTCCTTGGCGGGAATTGAACCCGGGTCTCCCACACGCCAGGTGGGGACACTTACCACTGTACTAAAGTGGATTTTCAAACACAGATAATAAAAATATTTCAATGTAAATTAGAGAAAAATCACATACTGCATCTAGTAATTAGTCTGGCAAAGAACTAATCCAGAAAATGAATTGCCAAGAAAATTTAAAACTATCTAATTTTGTTTGTAAAGGAAACACTAGGGCTAAATCTTAAAACTAGGTTAAAAAAAAAAAGTCTTGGTTCCTCTGGTATTCTAACCAATGTTATGCTGCTAACAGCAAGGATTACTGTAAGCGGTGCTATAGATGCAAGTGGGGTTTGGTTTTATTTTTTTAAAAGTGGTGGCTCTGTCTTTGTTTGTTCGACAAAGTGACACATTTTTTACAGGGCAGTAGTTAAAGCAGCATTAAAGTGCCATTGACATCATCCAGTTACTCCACTGACTTGATTATATAACCTCTTTTGTGCAATTTTCATGCTCTGCTCTGTTTGAATGTTTTTACTATGCTGATGGCTGTTTTTCATTTCCTGCTGGGATGACCTTGAATGAAAAAAGAATAAGAATAAAGTAGACATAAGCAGTGTAGTCTTGCTGGCATTTGCGGATCTTTTGTTCTGCATTGAGAAACATAGCAGTTTGGTGTTTATGGTATAGATTATTTCTGCTGGGTAGTAAATAATCTTCAATGGTCAGAGGAAAAGAAAAAGGGTCTTATTTTGTTCTTTTGAATTTTGCAATGGTAAAGTGATGCAGTTATGACAATTCTTACCTCATTAAAACATCCAAAGAGAGCTAAACAAATGATGGCCATTTTCTAACTTAAATTATTAATTTAACCTATTAAACCTAATAGGTGTACGAATGTAATATTTATCTATTAAATTGTTCCTTTTTTTTAAGGGAAAAGAGTAGCTAGTTTGCACTTTTTTTTTGAGATTCAGTATATACGTATCACACTGCTGAAGAAATTGTCATTTTTCTGTTTTGTCACCTTTCTTGCCAATCAGCATTTCATAATTAGCCTTACGAAAATGAGTAAGAGTGCATTATCTTTCACATAAACATCTTTTTCAGGCTGTTTATATCTCTCAGTATCGGAATATCATTACAGGGAGAAATCCATCATTTCAAAGTAGTTTCCATTATTTTTACCTCCACCTACTTTTAATGTCAGATTAAAGTAATGGTAGTCATATAAGCATACACTTTATGGTCATATGTAGAGAAGGAGGTTTAGTGTTAAATACTTTTCACTGTATCTTTTAAAAGTGGCTACATTTGAGGCAAGGGTTCAGCATTTGAGAACATGTCAGTTTTTAAGCTATTTAAGGCAGCAGTGTCCTTTCAGATATTTCAATTTTTCTGCTGTGGTGATTTTGCATAACTCAGTAAATATCTCTGAATTTAGGTTTATTCGTGTCCTAAATCAATGCTGAAGTACTGTTTTATCCTTGAAAGTAGGTAATGAGGTACTTGCCCTCACAACTAATAAAATTGGGGGTTTGTTTGATAGGTAAATGCTTTAGTATTTTGCTTTTAAATGAAGACTGATAAGTCATTAATTCATCAACATCATGTTTGAAACACCAGTGTATTATACAACTAAGTTAATTTCATCCACATTATCTTTTTCTTGTCCAAAGAGATAATACAAATATCTCAAATATTATCAATTTAAAATATTAAAGTGGATGCTCTTTATATAATAGGATAATACAAATGTGGATCTTCTGAACTTGAGTGTAAATCCATTTTTCTAGTTGGCCAATGCTAAATCTGATGCTTGGTTCTGTTCTGTATTGACAGATACTGTTTTTGGAGACCCTTAGATGTCCTTGGTTTTTCTTAAAATTATTTTTGTTTCACTTACTTTTGTTTCGATGTAGTGTTTCTCAGTATGAACATGTGAACATAGTTTTTAATCTATGATATCTGAGAGCAATATGCTGGTAGATATTCCCCAGAGCAAATATAGCAAGTGTAAGCTTAACTTGGTGTTTCTGCTTTTTTGTTGTTTTTGCATCTAAGATTATGTATTGAGCAAAGTAAGAGAATATTTTCATTTCTGGACAAGAAAAACTTGTAACAGGTGCTAGAAGATTAATAAATGATTAAAGATATCTTCTGAAGTTGGGAAGTACAGGTTATGTCAAATAGTAGGTCTACCCAAAAAGTACTAAGACAGTTTTGTGTCACAGAATTGTTTGGGGTTAGTACAATGAATGCATGGTTAGACAGCTGTGTTTCCTCCTCAGCCTCAAGAGTGAAAACAGTAACAAATAAGTGTGTCATGAAAAATGTATTCTTTAGTGTGAGAAGGAAATAGGATCAATAATCTCTTCTTGCATTGATCTATATCATCAGAAGGGCTGTAATCAAAAGATGAAATTACACATTGTGCATAAAATTTTTTTTCTTTGCACAGAGAGTTCTCCTCTCAATAATTTAAAAAAAAATGTCCAAAGCAAATCAAGTTATCTGCCCTATTTTAGTCTTAGATTTTTGAGGTATGTTGACGATTCTAACTGCTAAAGTTGGAAAATCTTCCTCATATTACATTTTGTTAATCTTATTGTTACACCCTAGCAAATGAGCCTTAAATATAATTATGTATGTTTTTGCTTTCATTTCCATCATGTAGCCAGGAAGATGGAAATCGGTAACCAAAATTCTGAGTGTTTTCAGCTGTCTTTCATTACTGTACACACCTGCAAGCTTTACGCAGGGTGTCCTGAGGTGCCAGAAGCTGCCACGGAAGCATTGGGTCTTATGGGTCACTAACAGTTAGGTAATGTTTTTTTAATATTTATGTGTTTAGAAGTTATCGCTGACTTTAATTAAATAAAACTGTTGTTAAATGTTAATTTTCGATCCTAAATTGGAAATAGTTAAAATGAGCATTCTAAGGGGAGGTGACAAATGCAATTACAGGCGGCCCTCTTGCATTTTGTGCCCTCCATATTGCGGCTTCAGATCTTAGGGGTATGATTTTTTAGCGGTGAAGGAGGCCTGTTTTCACAACTGCGCAAGCACGACCTGCCACAGCGGCGGCGGTGGTGGCAACACGGCCGCCTGTGCCGATCTGCCGGTGGCGGCGGCTCCGCTTCGCCAACCCCCCACCTCGGGCTCTGCTGTTTCCCCCCCCCCACAGGCACATTCGGGGATTCGCTGCTTCGCCACCCCCCGGCATGGCCACCATGGCAACTGATACACAGCACACAGTGCTGAAACCGCGCCAGGGATCGTCTGAGGGTGCTGGGCAAATTTGCATATTTATGAGCTGCCTTTCAATGTGGAAGTAGGGCTTCACGGAGCCTGATTAAGACCGCGGGTCCACAATATAGGAGACCCAACTCTAGTTCAAATAAAGAATTTATTAGGAACAGAATTCATTTTCATCCAGACAAAAAGTGTCTGCAACACACTTCTCCTTTGCTATAGAAAACAAAATAAAATATGCAAATATTGTATTTATTTATATGTCATACCTCTGGATCTTACAAATTTTTGTACAACCTCGTTTGCATAACAGCACATGGGAAGCTTTCAAAGCAACTGTGTGTGCACACCCTGTTTGCTGTGTACTGCTTGGCACATGGCCTGATCCACGGCTGTTTGCAATGCTTTGGGACCCTAGCCATTCCCAGGAGCTGGAATGTGAAGCTTAGGGGCTTCCAGTTGTAAATTGACCGTGTGCTCCTTGGCATGTTCTTGGCCAATGCAGCCTCCCACTCTGCCGAACATTTCCTGGTCATGCTGCATGGATTATCACAGAGCAGATGACATGGAGCCAGGAAAATACGTAATCCTGAAAGTATTCAGTGTAGTTATCGTGAACATGTTATGTTTGTGTTATTCAGGGGAGATATAACACTTCATAGTGATGGCCTTAGCTTCTATGAACGTCTGTATGGCTAAAGTGTATTTTTCAACTTGAATTATGTCTTGCTATAATTCTAAGGAGTAAAAACTTTTACTTTGAAACACATAATAAAGGAGAGAATCTGAATTAGGTGTTAGGTGTACTAGACTTTTATTTGAGAGACTGACTGCATGACATCTAGCTTTCGATTGTTCAGCAAAAGATGTTACCTACCCGAAAACCTAATGCCATCGTCATAGGTGTTCACATTTCTTTAATTACTTGTTTCATTTACTAATTAGGGGTTAGGAATGGAAAAAAATTACAGTCAGCAACTGGGGTGGGCTCCCTTAGTCTGGTGTTATAATCTTTTGGTGCACTCTAACTGGTCAATGGGAGCAGGCTGGTTGAGCCCCAAAGCAAAGGATACAGTCAGTGTGTAAGAGCAAAATAGGGAACAATGGAAAAGGTGAAAGAGAAAGGGGCAGGGAATAGGCTTTCTTAAGAAATCTACAGTGATTATGACTTCACAACTTTTATCTTCTGTGTACAAGAAATACCTCATGAAGTGTAATTATATTAATTTAGGGAACAAAAGAGATTGTATGCTTCACTTTTTTTTGAGGGATTTTGTGCTGAAAATTAATGAAAATACTTTGAGTGAACACTTAGAAATCTTGCATCCTTTGAAGAAGAATCTCCTCTGAAAGAATGTACAAAAATCATAATCGTACCATTTAGTGAGGTTAATGTTGGGGAATTTTCACCAATTTTAACATTCTTGTAGTACTAACTTTAAACAAAACATATAATTAATCTTTATAATTAATTTTACTTACACATACTAAATGTACTGTGCTGTTGTGTGCTATGTTTTATTACGGCTCTTTTTTTTAATACCTTTGTGCAGNGGGCCGGGCTGGGGGGGGGGCAGCGTGGTGTTTCGGCTGCGGTCACAGCAGCCGCTCAGAAACGGTTCCCTTTGCTCGCCTGTGCCAAGACAGACTACGGGAATGAGCAAAGAATTGTCTGCAGCGCTTCGGAGTTCCATGGGGTGGAGCAATGGGCGTGGCCTGCATGCATATTAACGACCTGCCGTTCTTTGCGAGAATAATGTTTCGCGGGGGGTGTCGCCTGTCCCGTTCCTCGCGATGGAGGAGGTATAACTGTAAATGGGTAGAGTTTCAAACATGATGTGTCCTTTAGTTTTCACAAATTCATATGAGAAGGGCAAAAGTGTGGGAGCTGAGATAAATACCACTATATAGTGTGACAGTAAAATAATATAAATTGCTTTGATTGATTTTGCTAAACCCTAGTTATCCTAGTGATAAGTAGAGTGCAGAGTAGATTGCGTGTATCAGGGTGGGGAAGGAACAGGTCAAATTTCGTGGAGGTAGTGCCCTGTTCCATACCCCAGCCCCTTGGAGCCTTCTTGGCCATCACTGGTTTATCACATGGGTTTATTCATGGTTAAATCAATTTCTGAGCTGCTGGGGATGCAACAGCCAGACTTGGAGTCACGGGAGAGCAGGAGGTGGGCAGAGGTGGAAAGCACTGCTGCCTGCTCTCAGCAGGGAAATGTGAGACTGGCACATCCATGGTGTTTCCTCACATCCCTGCACCACTGCCACCTTGCTTCCTTCCCTGCTCTTTACCCAAAACCAAAGAATGGAGTAGCTTAAAAGTCTTGAAAGCTGTCTCTTTTTTCTTTTTTTTTTTAATTTTATTTTACCAAGTTAATTTCTGATCCAATTTTTTCTATCTGCTTATTTGTAAACATTATTTAAGTGCTGCTTTTAAAATACAGAAACAATTCAATTTAGTGAAATACGACTCAAGGCTATTACAAGTTGGTTCACTGTGGAAGAAAAAATACTTCATCACCACAGGTTTAACTTAGATACTTCCCTAGATACATTGACTACTGAGGCTGGGTTTGGTCAATTCTCTGCTTAAACTTGTCAAACAGTGTTTGGATTAATTTTAGTTTGGTCAAAAGCTATGGTTTATGGACAGAGGCTGGTCATTGTCATCACAAAAGACTCATGCGCAGTTTGTTTTTTACTATGGAAAAAACCCATAGGTTTTTAGTAACATGATCCTTCTTTTTCTATTCTAGAGACTTAAGATTTAATAGGATTAAAGAAATCCAGCCTGGAGAGTTTAGACGACTCAAAAACCTGAACACTCTGTAAGTTCTTTTTCAACCCTAAGACCCTTTACCCTTTTGATTTAATATGATTAATTTGATAAATATGTCATATTTGCTCACTTATCACAGGTAAGTAGACTCATAAATTTGAGTTCTGGTATTTACACAGGTGACCATGTGGTGGTTTGACCCTGGCAGGGTGCCAGGTACCTACTGCAGCCGATCTGTTACTCCCCTCTGCATCTGGACAGCAGAAAGAGAATATAACAAAAGGTTCATGATTTGAGAGAAGGACCAGGAGAGGTCACTCATTGATTACTGTCACAAGCAAAAACAGACTTAAAATGGGGATATTACATAATTAAATTTATTAGTAACAGGATCAAAGCAGGATAATGAGAAGCAAAATTAATCTTATCATCTCCCCATCCCTCCCTCCTTTTCAGTGGCTCAGGGAGATGAGGAGTGGGGGTTACAGTCAGTTCATCACAGATTGTTTCTGCTGCTGCAGAAGAGGAAGGAGTCTTTCCCCTGCTCCACATGGGGTCCCTCTCATGGGAGTCAGTCCTCCACAAACTTTTCCAGTGTGAGGTCCTCTCACAGGAAACAGTTCTTTACAAACTGCTACAACATGGGTCACTTTTCCACAGGGTGCAGTCCTTCATGATGCTTCACATGCTCCAGTGTGGGTTTCCCACAGGCCACAAGTCCTACCAGGAAAATTCTGCTCTGGTGTGGCCCCTCTCCCCACAGGCTGCAAACCCCTACCAGGACCCGGCTAAAACATGGACCTCCCACAGGGTCACAGCCTCTTTCCAGCATCCAACTGCTCCGGTGTGGGCTTCTCCATGGGCTGCAGGTGGATCTCTGCACCCCTGTGGACTTCCTTGGGCTGCAGGGGCGCAGCTGCTTCACTATGGCTGGCAGTGGGTCTGTCCTGGAGCCAGTTGTCGTTGGCTATGCCAGACATCAGAGAAGCTTCTGGCAGCTTCTCACAGAAGCCAGCCTGTAACCCCCTGATACCAAAACCTGGCCATGCAAATCCAATACAGACCAAAATATTTGAAAGCAAACCAGATGTATGCCTATCAAGATAAAAAAGAAAATCATTTACATATTAGTATTTTAGAAACATACTTGATTTAATTTAATTTAATGAAAAATGCAGACATTTATGGGTTTTTTTTCTACATAGTGCTAAATTGCTTTGGTGGAATATCACATAATAAATCACAGAGTTACAAGAAAGCTGTTCAAAGGCTTGGATATGCAAATCTGTTGCAGTTCCAAAATATTTGACAAACTAGTGTTTTGAACTTTCCTGTTTTAATGTGCTTACCAGAATGGCAGGAGTTGTAAGATATGCCTTTTATGGACATCTCTGTTATCACATATGATTGAGAAGAAAAGTGTGTTTTCTGAAAGACCTTTTATACCCAATAATACAAATAGTATGTGTATTATTGTTTTAACTTTATATCTCTTCTGTCATTCTTTCAAACGTCACTTTTGAAAGAAATGGATGCACATTTCTCCTCTTTAATGTATTAGCAGGCATGAGGAGGAGTTAAGATGGGCAGTTACTTTTAAATGTACATAACTTATGATTGCAAATATGACTGTTTCAAAGAACACAGGTACTGTGTGAACTGAAATGCACCTGAGCTTTGTATCAGTGTTTTATCTGCAGGCACATAAGAATAAATGTTTTGAGACGTCTTATTCTTTATATTCACACCAGAAAAAATGATACCAAGGTGTTTTTAGTGGCCATCCATACTTCCAGTCTCCTTTGATCATACCGCTGATTGCAGTTAATCCCCAGTTTTGAATTGTAATTTCTATCAGATATCCAGCCTCAAGTTTTAGCTGTCCAAACCACTGACTGGAGATCCACAGGTCCCAAATAGAGAGGATACATTACATTTGAATTCCCTTCTCTTCAATGAATCACTGTATAAGGGATGACCGCAAATCTTTGCATTTGCATACAGACAGTTGTGTTCCTGTGTGATGTAAAGGGCCCAGTGCACAATATAATACTAAGAAGCATCTAGGAAAAGTCACTTGATCCACCTGCTAATGACAATGACAAATCTTTTTTAATATTATTTTTACCAATTTCAAGGTGATATAGAGGACTGAGACCAAGTTTTTCATCTCATCATCTATATCTGAGATACCTGCGAAAGCCACACTATTTCAGATGTAGGTGGGGGGGGTTTGTTTTGGTTTTTGTATAGTTTTGTTTGTTTGTCAGTTGGTTGGTTTTGAAAGTTTTCTTGTTGTTGAAGCTTTTTTTTTTTAATTATTTTTTAAAGATCCATCTAATTTATTCAGTTTTCACCTGCATGATATTGTCTCAGCAGCTCTAAGCCCATAAACATTTTCCATTTAATATTACATCACAGATGCTTTTACACAATTCCCCCCCTAGTATTTTGTATGTTAAAATAAATGCCTGTTTATTTCTTTTTATAGGCTTCTAAACAACAATCAGATCAAAAGAATACCTAGTGGGGCTTTTGAAGACCTTGAAAATCTGAAATATCTGTAAGTTAAACGAATGTCACTTTCTGCATCAATGCGTAACAGAGCTTCTTCAGTGGGAAAGTTAATCTGAGATTGTGATTTTTGTCTGAAATCAGGAGATAAGCAGCACTGAAAATCTGTGAAATTAATTTATGAGGTAGGGAACAATTGTGTTTCTCAAAGCAGTTGCTGGCAAAAGACTGATACCTGTAGGCAATACTTTTTCAAGGACTTAATAGTTGCTGTTTACTGTATGGAACGTAAAAGATAATCTAGAAGGGGACAACAAAATATTTAGGAAAACACTTTTTTGAAATGTCACTGAACTTTTCACTCAGGTATTTCTTAAATTTGTGTTTTGAAAAGCAGCTAGGTCAAGATTTGTGTCTACAGAAGCTTGTAACTTAAATAAGCTTTTTAACTACATGTATTTCTAAATTGTTCTAAAAATTTTGTAAGTGAAAAATTCAGTGAAACCCAAAATACATACCAACATACATTCATACTTAGCAAACACACCAAGTGTATTAATTATCTGAATAAACAAAAGGCATCAAAAATGTTTTTTTCATCTGTGTAGTTAAGACTAAAATTGCATCGTAAGTTGTAATGGGTCCTCAGCTCTGGTCTCTGGAGTCCACTTTAAGTAATGTCATTTAGAAAAGTTTCACTCATTGTCTTCAAGTATTGATTGATCGATACTTGAATGATGTACAGAAAAAATGGTCACACGGAGTTTTCATTGCTTTGGAAACAATTAAGAAGCTTAATTTTCAACATAGATTTTAAGAATGCAGCCTGGATAGCTCTAAGGAGGTGGGAGAATGGAGAAAATCGAATAAATTTGTGCAAATGCATTAACTGTTTTTACCAGCTGTGTTTGATTACATTTCCTCGCCTCATTTTTATGTGTGTTGTCTTTCAGTAATAAAATTATTTAATCTACATAGAATAAGAGGGAAAAGAATATGGAACAGACCAATGAATGGTTAACGCCCATGATGATTGGATTTGTTAAAAGATGTGTTTGTACAGTGGAGATGATAGTGTAGTATGTAAGGTTTAGTGATTGAGGATGGCTAAGTTTCTTTCTCTAGTGAGCAACTGTTCAAAGATTCTTCTTGCTTCTTGTTAGTTTTTTATTTTCACATACTTGCCTTTGCATCGCTTGAGTAAACCTGAAATAATTCTCAACTATGCAGTGTGTTCAGATCAGTGAAAAGGTAAAGAAAAAACTGAACTTTGATCTGTTTTCATATGTGTGTAGCAAGGTTTATCAGTATATTGTTAAGAGGAAGATCGTTTGGTTTTCCTATTGTTCCCTGGAAAACTTGAACATAAAGTTCAATGTGGTAGTTTATTCATCTGTACAGAGCTCTTTAAAGCCATCCCTCATTTTCCAGAAATGAAGTGTAAGGGTTTTTTTGCTTATTCCAATGGCTGTGATATAAATGTTTCAATTGGACAGCCTGAAAGTTATAAAACTGCTGGAACTGGTCAGGTTATTAATAAAGAAGCTTAAATGAAGCAGATCAACACCATTCAACAGTGAAAGTTTCAGGTGAGATGCTGACTGTATTCCATGGAATGAAGGAAACAAACCAGAACATTTCTTCCCAATATGATTGTTCAAAAGTTACAAATACTGCTCAGAATATATTATTATAAGGTCAAATCATCTGGAATGATTGAGGTTTACTGTGGTCTGATGCTATGGATGTTTGCAAACCTAGCTTGTACTGTCATACTTCATAAAATGAGGTCATTGGTCCATGATGTTACTTATGCTCTAGTGAGAATTCATGTACTCGATTGCAAGTGGTTCTTAAAATGTATAATGCACTGACTAATTTTAGAAAACCTGTCCTTTCTCAATGGCCCTGATTTAGAAAAGTATGAGTGTATGTATAAAGTATAAAATCTTTGACAATTAGTGAATATGAATATATAACTGTGTATAAACAATTTGCAATTATACAATTATATATAAAATATAATGCAGCATATTTTTTAAGCCAGTTTCTGAGAGAGAGATGTTAAGATTCATTCCTCTGTGTCTCCTGAATGTCAGGTTTTTGCTTTCAGCAAAAGTTTTTTCATCAAGGCCTTAGAATTTTTGAATGATTCTTTGTACCGCTTCTTTCTGAAATTGAGCTTACAGTTTTATGAGCAATATGTTTTCAGAATTACCTGTTTGAAGGACACATTTTGACAAAGAGTATGATATTTTCTCAATTTTTTGTGCATTAAAAATACTCATCACAGTGAAGTCTGGTCTTTATGTTATAAAAGGAAAATTATGTGCATAAAATTTTTGAATCTTATTTTTTATGATTTTTGTTTTCTCATTCTTTAAGTAATTGAAATTTTGACAGTTATAAAAGCAGTTTTGCATGATTTTGCTGTGCTGTTGGTAATAATAATTTGGTTTTGGATTCATATATTAAAAGTCTGGGGGAAAAAAGTAATTATTACTGTTTTGCTGTGAAACCAAGAGGGTAGGTTTTCTCCTGCTTTTCTGCCTTTCTGTCTTTATGCCTTTCTGCCTTATGTCTTTATTTTATATACCTCTTTAGTAAGCTTCCTGACCTTATAATATAGACACAAGCAACTTTGTGGAAACTTGGTAGGATAGTCCTCCCTGACGCTGAAAGTCAACGGTTTATTCTCCAAGAGAGAACATAATTGGGAGCTGAAGGAAGACACATACGACCATTTTAACATGTAGAATACTAGAATATTTGGAATTAGAAGTGGAGAAAATGAAGTTAAAAAAGAAAGAATTTAAGGAGGAGATATGAAAAAGAATTATAAGCTCTTAAAGAAATGTTTCCAGATAAAGGGAAGGTACTTGGTTTTTACAGAGCAGTGAACCAGAAGATAGTGGGAAAAAATTGAAAGAAATAGAAATGGAGAATGAAATAAACTTTGTCAGCAGCCTTGACACCTCTTCACTTAGTATGAAATGGAGACATGAGGAATCAGACATGAAAGTGTTGCCATAAGCATATGGTAAATGGTAATTAGGACTGTATGAAGTCTATCAGTTCTGGAAATACTGAAAGGGAGCATGCAAGTTTTGTGTCTGGTGAATGAAGTCCTGGTGGTAGAAGATATGCTGTAACTTTGCCAGAGTGCTGAGTTGCTGAGCTCACCCTTCCAGAATGAGATCAGGTCACGTTTCCTTCTCTGCCTTCGGCCAATGTCGATGTCCTTTGAACACCTCCAGGGATTTCAGATCTCTTTCCTTTGCAAGTCATGTTTCTAGTTCCACTGCCTCCTTCATGTTTCTATATAAATGTCTCTTTGCTGTGTTTATTTACTTGTCGTATTTAACTCAATGTGCCTGATACAGCTGTTACTTTTTGCCTTTTTCCCCCTCCAGTTCCATACAAATGTATCTGAACTTTACTTTCCTTGAATCATATGATTTTTAATACGGTCCATTAAAAAAAAAAATCCTCATAGGGGATCTAGCAAACCTTTTAATTAAAGCAACTTTCCCTCCCACTAATTTTCTGATAGCTGGTTACCTATTTGTTCCTAATACCCAAGTATATGACCAGTACCTCTGATCTCTATCAGCCTTCTTTGCATTTCTGGAAAAAATGGTCCCTCTTTTTCTTAACACTTCTGAAAATAGTTATTAGTAATTGCTAGAAAATAATTTAATGTCCTAATAGAATATATCCCTTTGTCATCTTAATCCACTGTTTCTTCATCCTTTGTAAAATTCTCATGATTCACTACTGTAAGAGAGCTTTTAGGTAAACTAAATTGTAAATTCCTTTTTCCCTAATTATACTCTAAATTTGTTTCTGATCATGTAAGTGGAATAAATTTTGCTAGGCTTTAACATAAACATTCTCACAGTGTTTACAAAACTTGTATAACACAACATGTGCACAGTAGCATTGTAGAGAGAGACGTAAATATTTTTGGTGAGTGATACTTATTTGTACTTTGTATTCTGTTATCTCTCTCTCCATTAGGCAAATATTTATATATTTTTCTTGAGAAATAGCTGCAGAATTAAATGGAAGTCTGGTTAACACATCTGTCATAGGACATATGTTATTGTAGCCCTGGGGTTGCTGGGGTTTCTCTGTGAAGGGAGAACATGATGGACTGAGGTTGGCTGAGTGTCCTGCAGCTGAGAGTTTTCTGATCCGAATGGAAAAAGCTGTAGTTTAAAGTTGAATGCCGAATAAAGTCCCATTGCAGTGGCTTGGTAAGAGCTCCAAAAGAGGACATGAAGAGTTATTGCTGTCTCTGCAGTATGGTGGTAACAGCCTGCAATGCTACAAAGTCATTATCACAGTCTTCATCTAACCCACCTTTGATTTTCATTCTCTACCTTCTTTTGCCTGCAGAGAGTAAATAGAAGTTTTATGAGTGATTCTATTCTGGTAAAACTTAAAAATATAATTAATTCAGATTTTTGAAATTACTGAAATGTCCACAGGAGGTATTTAACTAAGGTTGGTTATCAAAACTGTCTAAGCCTGCTTTGGTTCTCCAGGCTGATCAGAAATATAGTTCTGAAGAATGCAAGAAATCTCCACACTGCTAAGTGGAGTGTATTAAGAAAGATAAATAACACTTTAGATGTTCAGGGGAAATTTTTTAAGGAGGGAGAAGAAATGGTGCATTTAACTTCTCGTGGGAAAATAAGATAGGAATTTAATAGCATATGAAGAGGAAATTAAGGGAGAAACAAAATTGCAACGGCTGTGATCCTCAAATGAACTGGTAAATCTCAGTCAAAACAAATATTTGTATATTCACGAAATAATTCTTTTTCAAATAGAATAAATCCAGTTCCACATACAAAATGTGTAATACATCTATTCTCACTCTTTTCAACTTATTTTTAAAGTTTTTACAGTAATTTCACATGATAGTAATTTTTTTCTGGTTTAGTTTGTTCGTAGTTTTGAGCATTTTAAAAGCCTCGGAATTTTTACTTCCTAGTTATCTCTTCTTAGAGGAACTTTGCTTTTTATTCTAATGCATATCTGTGTTAATGAAGCTCGTAGGAGTCTCTGTGTTAATGTGTTGGATTCTTAGCAAGCAGTGCATTGGAAAAGTTAATTTAGACTCAAGGAAAGGATGCTACTCCATTCTGTTCCTCAAACCTGTCATTAGCTGAATATCAAATACCTACAACTTCTTTCCTTGTTAGGGCCTATTGTGAAATGTTGCCCATTGTCATGCCAGGGTAAAAACTGCCACCAACTCCAGCAGAGACAGTATTTTTTCTGTTGCATCCAAGAATTTTGCCATTTTTCCAGTAAGTTACTGAAGGCTGTAATAATAGGAAAGCCAAAACCACTACTAATAAGATGCCTGCTAATAAAGTCATTTGTGGTACAAAGTCTCTTCATCCCCTTTCCATAGAAACCCATGCCTGATTAACTGAGTTTCAAATCATTTGTCAAATAATTGTGAAAAAGTTCTTAATTGTGAACCTGTTCCTGTCCTAACACGAAAAGAGTAACTGACACTGAACCGCCTGAGTATTTTCATTTGCTGCCTCCATGTAGCAAATGCAGACATCAGCTAAACTGTGTGATTTTTATCCCATACCTCCTCACTAAACCATCCTTGCTGTTAAGAGCATGATGAATGTGAGCATATACATTGATCTATCCTGATTTATCTTAATTCTGTAAAAAGGTATTGACAACACATGTGATCATACTGGTGCTCTGCATGTGTTTATTCTGTTTATGTTATCAACGATCAATGAGGACCTAATGTCCATTTTCTACCCAGTAATAGTAAACCAAATGTACAATGCTGGTTTATGGATGCAATACCAATATTCTAACTTGTATTTTTTATAAATGTACAAAGGTGACACAGGCGGAATTACAAATTACACCAATTGTTCTCCAAGTTGAGTAAATATTCCTTCATAATTTGCATATTTGTACCAGTATTCAGATGAGATATTTAAAGAAGATAAGAGGCTAGTGGCATCCCTGATGTGTTCTGGTAAAGGCACTTCTGATGCATTTCTGTCCCATTGAGTTCAATTTATTTTGACTTTTGGCAAACCAATCAAGAAAATGAGGGACAAAAAACCCAGTAAGTAACACTGTGAGCACTGGGAAACCTAAGACCATCATGGTGACAACCTCAGGGCCTTCAAGGCTCCAGACACTTTTCTTTCCTGGCAGATATTTGGGATGAAATCTCAATGACATTTTAATGCTTTTAGGTTTTGGTTTGGTTTGGGTTTTTTTCCTAATACGTAGTTGAAAAACTGTCTTCATGTGTCAACTTAATTCTTCTTTTCCACCTTCATGTAGCTCTTGTTTGTGTACTAATATTACTGATTGTTTCTTGTTTCAGCTATTTGTACAAGAATGAAATCCAGTCAATTGACAGGCAAGCATTTAAAGGACTTGCCTCTCTAGAACAACTGTAAGTGCCTTTTCTCTTCTGTGCTGTCATCTCCATGGTTCCCCTGCAGAGGAAAAGTGCACGCCTTGATCCATTCATCCTACCCGCATGCTCTGCATGTCTGCACTCCCTGGGTTGTTGGGCAGAGAGCCTCGTAATCATTTGCATGTGAAAAAATACAGTTGATCTCTGTGTCAAATTCCTCATTTCTACGTTTGTCTTTTATTTGTGATTTGCATTCCCAGTATCCCTATAAATTGTTGTAGAGCTTTGACAAAGGAGGAGCATTATTGTGGAAAATGTTGAAAACTAATGTGTATTGCTTAGAAAGAGATCCTGATTTCATTTCTGTAAGTTTTATAATATTGCAATTCCTTTGACTGCAGCAGTTACTTTGTATTATGCAGTATAACTAAAGCTGAATTAAGCTCTTAAAGGTTAACCCCGTTTTGTTGCATTTAAGAAGAAGAATGCATTTTAAAATTAAAACTCTACTATTATTTATGTGTTAATCACTGGCACATATAGATGTTTAAAAAGTTCATTGTTAGTGGTATAGATGTTTCAATAGTGACCTCTGGAAAGATTAAGATCAGATTTCTTTTCCTGTATAATGACTGAAGAATAATTTATATTGAGAAAGGATGAAAAAGGCAGCCCTTAGCATAACAAAACTTGATTGTATTGATTCCATTAAGTTCAACTATATTTTGGTTTATAATCGCTACAAGAAAGACAATGAGGTGCTGGAGCGAGTCCAGAGAAGGACAATGAAGCTGAAGCACAAGTCTGATGCGGAGCAGCTGAGGGAACTGGTGTTTTTTAACCTGGAGAAAAGGAGGCTCATTGGAGACCTTACTGCTCTGTATAACTACCGCAAAGAAGGTTTTAGTGAGTTGGGGATTGGTCTTTTCTCCCAGGGAACAAGTGGCAGGGGCAAGAGGAAATGTCTTCAAGTTGCACGAGGGCAGGTTGAGGTTGGTTATTATTAAAAACTGTATGCAAAAGGTTGTAAGGCATTGCAATAGGCTCCCCAGGGAAGTAGTGGATTCACCATCCCTGGAAGTGTTCAAGAAATGACAGAATAGGCACTTCAAGGATATGGTTTAATGGTGAAGGTGGTGGAAGTGCTAATGGTTGATGGTTGAACTTAAAGATGGTGAAGGTCCTTACCAAACTTAACAATTCTGTGTTCAGAAAGCATTGCTATACATTCAAAGAGTTGTAAATGCGTAACTGATTCACAGTTTGACTACCAAATAAGAGTAGTAGACCAGTCAGTTTTGTAGCATATAAATTTGGTACCAGTTTCCTTGTTACTATAAGCCTCTAATGGAAATTAGTGGGCGTAGAGTATATCTGAAATGAAATCACACTTCCTACTGGTACAAAATCATACATGCTCATTTTAGAGGACAATAGATGCTTTTTGAAGGAAGAGCGTCTACCCAAAACAAAAGCTTTAATTATAAAACACAAATAGATTTATATTATAAATATATATAAATATAAATAATATTTCCTTAATGCCTTTCTTTTCCTCCTCATTTTGCTCTAGAAATGATTACTGCAGCATTGTGACAGCAACTGGTAGGGCTTACTTGCATGCTAATAGCAATTCTTAATTTCTGTATAGAATTTGAAATGCTGAGGCCCATTTATTGAATTACGATTTCCAAAATTATGTTCTTCCCTAGCCATCAGCCTGATATGCTGCAAAAGGCAACATTTGTCATTTTCTTCTTTTGCTCTCTTTCCTGTTGATCTATGTTATGATTGAAAACATAAATCACTTTGAAATAGTAACACCTATTGAATGTACTTTTCCACTAGGGTGCAGTTAAAGCCTCTCTGCCTGCAGTGATATCATTTTCTGTCAGCTTAAGCTCAGATTTTTGAGATATCAACATTATTCTGTTTTAAATTAAGTTTTAAACAGTGTTTGAGTTCGGAAATGGAGCCTGACACAGTCAATGCTCAGTGCTTCCCCTTGTGTCATGGCAGCACATGCAGCTGACCTGGTGAGCTGCCAGGGCAGAGCAGGTACTTCCCCACTGGGTGTATATCAGAGAGCTCACTGATTTTTACAGAATATTCTGAGTTGGAAGGGACCCACAAGGATCACCAAGTCCAACTCTTAAAAGGCACTGCTGCCTCCCTGGCAGGAATCGAACCTCCGGTCTCCTGCACGAGAGGCGGGAACGTTCACCACTGTACTATAGTAAAGTTTTTTTAGAACCCTTCTCCTGGGCAGATCCTACACAGAAGGCTTGTCAGGTGGGAAAATGGGAACATACAAAGCCAGTGGCAGGCGTTGAAATAAATGTCATGGAGAGTGCTCAGTCAAATTTTTTGTTTATGAGAGGTTTGTGAGTTATACATCTTTGGCAAAAAAAACTAGGTTCTGGCTCTACAGGATCTGTTTTATCACATTATCTTTGGAGAAAGACTGTTGACAAGAGTTAACTCTTGACAAATGTGTTTGCAAGTGTCTAAACTTCAGTTTTAGACTGTATCAACTACTCAGTTGACATTTCTTCATTTAAGGCATCTGTGGCCTCAAGTTATCAAACACATTTTGCTACTGGTTGTGTTGACTCAGTCAAATGCTCTTCTCAGTGCTTAGCAGAGTTCCCGAAGTAAATACTGTGGTCCACATTTCAGGGAAAGACTTGTTTCGTAACAATTTCTTCTACTCCAATGAAATAGAATGAAACTGATAATTGCTTTTTAAAAAATATCTGAACAGCAAAGAGAACACATTTCTGGTGATTGTTGTTGTTCTTTGACAGAAACTACATGTCATTAAATTTAAGAGGCCTGTTTCACGTATAAGGGACAAAAACCCTCCAGTATTTGCTTCAACTGGCAAGTTTTTCCTTAAACCTCTGTGGCAGAATTCTTAGCTGCAGATGTAGTCAAAATAGCTTTCCCTTTGGAAATTTCTGCCAAGGGGATAAGATTTTTGAATCAGATCTTGAAAGTCCTTTATGCTGCAGTAAAATCCAAAAAAATTGGCAGTTTTAGATATTTGAACACACTGAGCCATACATATTTTTTCACCTAAGTTTTCAGTCATAGGCTGGACATGAAGGGAGAAAGTCAGCTGATGGAAAGTAGCTGCTTAGTACCAGTTTAGACACTGTTAAATCTGCAAGACATATGTTTGGGTCTGGCAAAGGCAGCACAAAGCTGCAGTGAAGTTACATATTTTCGAAGTGGCAACAGGAAGGTATGGAGCACCCAAAAGACAATTAAAGCTGCTTCTATATGCGGGCACTTAGACAGCTGCTGTATGCCTGTGTGCCTGTGCTTAGACAACTGTATCCCATCTGAAATGTCACAAAGACCTGGCCTGCAAAGTTACGAGTTCTGATGACAAGATCTAGCTCTAAATGCAGTCCCTGTCCAGGTATGTCACAGGATATTCTGAGCTGGAAGGGACCCACAACTCATGTCTTATTTTTGGAGATCTCGGCTAAAGAGTTGTATGTCTCAGGGACAAAAAGCGTACTCTGCAATCCTTAATTAGTGGGATTCCCAAGCACTAATGGAATTATTTAAATCCATTTGCTTAATCTTGGTGGATTACTACTTACGGATTTTCTTATAACTTTCTAATTAATGTACTAATTTTGGTCTTTATAAGCTGTTATTAAGGTTATGCTGTAATTTGTGTACACATGTACATATTTGAGGGCAAATTAGTAGACAAGAAACCTTAACTTACATGTAGTGATGCAGCTCGTTATATTATTTTCCCCTCTCAATTCAATTTTCAGCTTTGAAATGTTGCTATTTTTTGTAAATTTTATACTACAGAATATTCCTGACTTTTGTATAACTATGTTAGCAGTCATGCACACTTAACACAGTGAAGCCTGTCTAAAGTCACTGTTAAAAATACCAGTGAGAAGGAATAATGAAAGAGAATTGATTAATGAACAAACCAACCAACTCAAAAGGTATGAGAAGTACATCTTTATTATTCTAAAATAAGATCAGCTAGGGAAAACAAACTGGAAACAGATATTTGTCTGGCCTTATTTTAAGTCTTCAAAGAGAGGATTCCATAACATCCTTAAGTGTGCAGTTCCAATATTTTGTACCATTACAATAACATATATTTAAATCTCTTTCCTTGTGGTTTGAGGCTGCTACTTCTTGTCCCTGGGCACAGAAAACTCTTTGATAAATGTGGGAAATATATGTTTGTTTGTTCTCTTTCAAATAAACAGAATGACAAATGTGCTGTTAAATATTCAGAACATAGATAATACTGAACTACTTGGTTGGTTAGTACTTCCCCAAAGATGTGGCAATACTATTAGAAATGAACAATTGCCTTATATGATAAAAATACTCTCCCACATAAAATACAGAATTACAGAAAATACAATCCTAAAGTTATGCTGTGAAAAATGCTACTGGGACTGAATTTTCCGATTAATTTTGATCCTCCAAAATTAATAAGAAGGAGAAAATCTATACCATTTTCTCTGATAAAATCTTCACCTTCCTCTAAGTGTGTTCTTATGGACCTTTTTTTATTACAAGTATTTCCTTTTCTACTGTTTCATCCTTGATAGTAAATTCAGAATTAAAAAAAAAATATGGGTGTATTTAAAATTACTCTTACATGCTGTTTCTTTAAATTTTCATTCTATAAGTCTTTTCGGTATCAAATTTATTACATGATGCTAGTATTTTTAGGGCATTTTTTAATCTGAACATAAAAGATGCCTATAAAGATACATGAGGGTACATTTCCAAAATATGATTACCTTTAAAGTAAATTTCAAGTTCAAGACACCTTATTAATTAAAATATTAAAATATTTTTAAAATACAATAATGTAGTCCATAGAAGAAAATAATAAAAGTGTTAAACGCAGGTGATAAAATACGATAGAAGTGTAGGTCACTATATTCTTTTTATTGTAGTCTTATAATACAAACTGATTTCTGTATTTCTTTGTTTTGAATTATACTTATGGATAATTATTTTGTCCAGATGTTTAACACCTCTCCTGATCATAAGTTGCATGACAAAGTTGCTCTGGGCTTTTTGAGGTCAAAATTTAAAGACCTGCAAAACCCAACTAACTTGTGTAGTCTAACTAATGTGAAGGAGTTCACAGATTATTCTGAGTTGGAAGGGACCCTCAGGATCATCTAGTCCAACTAGATGAAAACCCACCCACGGATCAGACCCACAAGTGTGGAACCATGGGTACCGTGCTCCATCCACCCAAGCCTCCCACCATCTAGGCCATGTCACTGAGCTCCTCATCGAGTCTTTTCTTAAACACCTCCAGGGGTGGCAACTCTACCACCTCCCTGGGCAGACCATTCCACTGAGAGATCACTCTCTCTGTGAAAAACCTCTTCCTAACTTCCAGCCTAAACCTCCCCTGGTGTAGCTTAGGGCTCTGTCCTCTTGTTCTAGTCCTGTCAGCCTGAGAGAAGCGATTCACACCCACCTGACTGCAACCTCCTTTCAGGTAGCTGTAAACAGCAATGAGGTCACCTCTGAGCCTCTTCTTCTCCAGGCTGAACAATCCCAGTCCCTGTAGTCGCTCGCTATAGGGCTTGTTCTCCAGTCCTTTCACCATCCTTGTCACCCTTCTCTGGACCCTCTCAAGCAGCTCAACATCCTTCGTAAACTGAGGAGACCAGAACTGGACACAGTAATCAAGATGTGGTCTGACCAGTGCCGAGTACAGGGGAAGAATAACTTCCCTAGTCCTACTGACCACACTGTTCCTAATACAGACAAGGATGCCATTGGTCCTCTTATCCACATGGGCACACTGTAGACTCATATTGAGTTTTCTGTCAATCTTTACTCCTAAATCCCTCTCCATTTCACCACTCTCCAGCCACTCATCCCCCAGTCGATAGCAATGCATGGGGTTTTTATGTCCAAAGTGAAGAGCACGGCACTTAGACTTGTTAAATCTCATATTATTGGAATCTACCCATTTCTCTAGCTTCTCAAGGTCCCTCTGAAGGGCCCTTCTACCCTCTGGCAGTTCAACATTTGCCCCCAGCTTGGTATCATCTGCAAACTTGCTAATGGTTGACTCAATCCATATTGTCAATAAGGATGTTGAACAGTGCCAGGCCTAACACTGATCCCTGTGGGACTCCGCTAGTAACTGGCTGCCAGCTGGATGTGACACCGTTCACCAACACTCTCTGAGCTCGTCCATCCAACCAATTCCTAACCCAACATAAAATGCTTCTATCCAGTCCACGCTCCATGGGAGACCATGTCAAAGGCTTTGCTAACGTCCAAGTACACAACATCCATGGCCTTTTTTTTGTCAACC
Source organism: Pitta sordida (assembly GCA_013390025.1). Taxonomy (NCBI): domain Eukaryota; kingdom Metazoa; phylum Chordata; class Aves; order Passeriformes; family Pittidae; genus Pitta; species Pitta sordida. Next base: position 130,173 of record WEKX01001804.1, on the reverse strand, counting down.
AGGCGAGTCACCAGATCATAAAAGGAGATCACGTTGGTCCGGTGGGACCTACCTCTCCTAAATCTGTGCTGACTATTTCTAATGTCATGGTTATTTTGCAAGTGCTGCATAATAGCACACAGGGTTATCTGTTCTATGACTTTACCCAGGACTGAGATCAGGCTGACAGGTCTGTAATTACTCGGATCATCTTTCTGCCCCTTCTTGTGTATGGGTGTCACATTAGCTAATTTCCAGCCTTGTAGTACTTCACCAGTAAGCCAGGATTCTTGGTAAATTATGGGGAGTGGCTTAGCGAGTTCATCTGATAGTTCTTTCATCACCCTTGGATGGATCCCATCTGGTCCCATAGACTTATGAGGATCCAAGCCGCTCAGCAAGTCTCTGACTACCTGCTCCTGGATTACAGAGGAGTTGTATTGCACCCCTATTCCTTCCGTCAGCCCACAAGTCCAGTTGTCCTGCAGGCTGTCTGTCTTACTGTTAAAAACAGAGGCAAAGAAGGTATTAGAGTTGAGTATTTTCCAGCTGGACTTCATGATGTGATTTCTTGAGATATTTTAAACAACATTATATCTGATGAGGTAAAGTTAACTGTTATAATGTGCTTCAGCACCTGAATTATTGTACAGTAATCTTTGGAATATCTCAGGCGGTCGATTCCAGAAAGATGCTGCGATAAATGTAATCTGCAAAGTAGTGGTAAATAGGGTAAATATAGTGAGAACAGTAAATACGGTAAACCCAGTAAAGACACAGAAAAAAACCCTGTGATGTTTTGAAGCCACAACTGGTTAACCTCCCCAAGTGGCAGGGGGATTTGTACAGTACTGTATTTGTATCTGTGATGATTTGAGGTTGTAAATGAGGCAAGTTTTATACCAGAAATATTTTTTTTATTTTGGTTGGAAAAACAAGGTGAGTTTTCAGATGCATGATGTATTCATTACATTTGTTACTATAGTAGTCTTGAGTACCAAATAGCCATTATGAGATGTTGCTTTGAGTTTAATGGTGTATACATCACTTAAACCATCTGAGAAAAGTGTTCTTTTTGTTCTCTTTTTGATAATTTCACCTCTGATTCTTGGCCCTGAAGAATGGGTTGTGTGCTTCGACATACCTGCTTATACTGATGTTACTTTTTGTTCTAATAAGAGGTGTTACTTGTACCTACAAATCTTTGTCAATGCCAAAGAAATACAAGAGATTAATTTTTGGGGGATATGAAGAGACATGTTTATAAGGTGCTCATAAAGCATACAAATGCAACTAGTATTAACAAAGCTAAAAAGGAAAAAAATCCCTGCTACCCACACAAAAAGTAGTATATGTTATTTTTTTCCAAAATCAAAGCTGCATCAGAAGTAACAAACCCTATAGTTGTACCTGTTTTTTTCCCTTTGTCTTCCTTCATTGCAATGATCTCCACCTTGCCTTGCCCCCTCCCAAATGCTGCTGATGCCTGAGCAGTTGGATGAGCAGAGCTCTGGCTCCTAGCAAGCCATGCCTGCCCACCTGATGGCTGGACTGTGCCTGTGGGACAGGTACCAGCCTCATCCTGCCGGTCCTTGCTCAGGGCTGGACCTGTCTGAGGTTTCTCTTCTCTCTGCTGATAATTCAAGTGAACCTTGCATGAAATACCTGCCTTTGAGATATCTTTTTTAATTTAGAAGAAATCGGGCAGAAATTACAAAGGGAGATAAAACCCGACAGTCCACTGGTGATAGACTTCTTGTTTCCATATGCAAACGAGATCATACTCTATTCTGAATACACTCTGTGGCCCCGTGTTGCACTGGCAGTTAGCAGACACTCTGATGTGCCTGATCACATCCGTGCTGATTTATTGGCTTTTTCTGTAGTCCCCATTCACAGCTCCCTGGCATTGCTTGCTGGCTCACGCTTGGCCGTGTTGCTGCTGGCGGGGGTCTGGGAGGCTGCCAGGCACGTGCCTGGCTTCTCTACTGCACACGCCTTCCAGAGCTCCCTGCAAGGACTCTCGGCTGTAATCACTGCTTCTTCCCACTTTCCTCTCTCTGTAGCAACCATTTGGCTCAGATCAGGGACTAGAGCACCTGCAGTGTTTTGGCAAATTCCCGTGTCCTTCACCTTTCAATGCTGAAAGATTGATTTTTCATGAGATATTGGACTCTTACTTGTTCTCTTTGTTTTTAATTGATGGGCTTTTTCATTCTTTAGACCACAGTGAATTCTATATATGTACATTCTCTGGATGTTCCGGAGTTTGTCAGAGGTCAAATAGGGAACTCTAGGAATTTTGAATGCACTTGTATATAGTCAGGATCCAAGGTTTGTAATTCGTTCTCACAGTTACTTGTGCCAATTACATCTTTTTTTCTCATCTGCAAGGTTATGGAACACCTCCACAACATAGTCAATGCTGGAATGAGCCTGCATTTGCAGTCCATTTTCACAACAGTTACAAATTAATAGTCTGATTAATTACCTTATTGTATTAACTTTCTCAGTTTTACAGGATTAACATTGTAGTATTAGTAGCTTACATAAGCATCAACAGAGCATCAAACTGCACAGCTGTGATGGTTAATCATACACCAGTTGCTGGAAGTGCTTTGTCTAAAGTCAAATTAATCAAACTCAGATTTATATTACAAACTTGGCTTTTGAGAGCATTCACACCTTTAAATGTTAGTGTTGATGGACTAGAGAAGGTTACTTCTTGGCTTTTTTAGTTGTCATGTTATTCTGTTGGAAACTATAAATGATTTCTAAACAACCTGCAACATTTTTCCTGTAAAAAAATAATAATTTTCTTTTTTTGATACGTTTTTTCAAATATGTATACTGGTCAAAATCACTCTTGGCAAGAGCTTTCAAAGTATTACGTATCTCCGAAATATCCAAAGTAATGGTTATCAAACAATTTTTTGTGCTCATATATGAGTACACACATACACACACCCTATATAGTGGTCCGCAAACTCTTTTTTGTTTGTCGTGTCTTCTATTCCTCATATTCAAGTATGATATTCAGATGGTAACAGAAAAAAGTTAAGCCACTACATCTCTACCGCCATTTAGATCTGTAAACAGTATGTAAATAATAACAAATTCTTTAAAATACGCCATCTTTACTGAGATAACTGTTATAATGTTTTTCCTTTTATTTAACATATTTTTAGGTATCTGCACTTTAATCAAATAGAAACGCTGGAACCTGAATCCTTTATTCATCTTCCAAAACTTGAAAGGCTGTAAGTTTGTTTTTCTTGGGGTAAGATTCAGAAATCACCTTGCTTCTTTGTTTTAATTAAATCAAGTTTTTGAAATTGGAAAATTGTATTTTTATCATTGCAATGGATTATTTTTAATCTCTGTTACTGCTACATAGTCTTTGCAAGAACACTTTGGTGAGGCTGAACTTAAAGGCATTGCATATGGTGTATTTTTCTATGGCAAAACTATTTCTCAAACAGGTGTGATCATTGTTTGGCCTAGAACCTGTGAATGAAGAACTAGAAGATAGGACTTTTTTTTTTTTAATTTCTCGTTTGAATGCTTATGAACTCCCTTACTTTTGGTACTTATGGCTTCTTTTTCACCTTATGGACACAAGTACAGCTTAAAGGCTATTTAAAAAAATAGCAGCCCATAAGTTGATGAAAAAGCTTTATTTTCCTTTTTTTCAATTTTCTAAGATTACTTTCTATCAAAAAACTTCTAAAAGGACATAAATTAAATAAATGCATCTCAAAATCTGAATTATTACATACATACTTCTGTGTTTTCAACAGATTTTTGCATAACAACAGAATAGCTCATTTGATTCCTGGAACATTTAGTCACTTAGAATCTATGAAGCGACTGTAAGTAAATCGAATTATTATTGAGCTAAAGAAAGTTTAAATTACCCGATTGCAATATTTGTCTTCCTTGTAAATGCCGTTCATGGTTTAATTGTTTTAAGTATTAAATAAATGTCTCCTAACCTCTTGTCCACTTGTTTACATGCGTAGATTGAGATCATTGCTTCATACCTTATTGTCTTTAGTGACTGACTAAAGTTTATTTCCTGAATTGGGATTATTTGTAATCATGTAATCTTGTTTTACAGACTAAATAATACATGGATTGCCCTTTGGGTTTTATTTTGTGGTTTTTTTCCTCCTCTTTTCTGTATTTTACTGGGTGATCCTTCTATGATGTCTTTCAATATTTGGTTATTTTGATATTTTCTTTTGGTTTACTTGTCGTTACTTAATGCCAAAAGCATGGTTATAAAAAGGTGCTCAGTGATTTAAGAATATATCTATTATGTTCAGTATTTATAGCTTATATACTTCAAGCAACTCAAGAAGCTAGTTGTTCTTGAAATACCTAACAGTATCTTGGAAAATTAGAGGGTTTTTAGTCCCTCAGTAGTATTTCAAAACTTGAACTGAATAAGAGTACCATATTAAGCTGACTTTCAGAGGGTTTTCTGTCCTTCACTTTGCCTCTCCACTGATCTTCCTTAAATTATCCAAGACTGATACTTTGAGATAGGCAGTCATACATTCACTCCCACCTTCCCATGAGGAGGCTGTGCTGTGCAGAGAGTTGCAGCTCTACCAGGAAAAGAGATTGCAAGGGACTTAAAAGCAAAGTGGTTCTGTTGGGTTAGGACAGTTGTGAAACTGTCCATACTTCCAACTGTGAAAAGCAGAGAGGAGCAAATTTTGATGATACATGCACCTTCCAGTAGTAGCTGCTCCATTCATACCTCCCTCAGATTCTTCCAGAGTTCATGTGTGTCATGGTTTGACCCTGTCTGGATGCCAGAGATTCACCCACAACCTCTCCCGGAGAAAAACTGAAAAAAGGTTTATCACAGGAAAACAAGACAAGCTACAAGTGGTGAATATAAAGGATTTATTTATTAACTAACAAGATCAGAGCTTAATGTGAGAAGCATCACATTAAAGGCAACCTTCTCCACCCCCCCGCCTCCTTCTCCTTACAGAAGGTATTACTGTTATACCCCGTCATTTGCGAGGAACGGGTGAGGCCACAGGCCTCGTGAGAAGCTAAACTTGCAAAGAAGTGCAGGTCCTTTATATGCATGCAGGCCACGCCCATTGCTCCACCCCCCGGCACTCCGGAGCGCTGCAGGCACTTTTTTTGCCTCTCCCCTCGGGCTGCCCGGAGAGGCCCACAGATTCTCGAGGGGGTGGGGTCTCCCAAGTCAGAGGGTCTACCAGTACCATCTGATATACTGGGAGGCATTTGTACAGTGACTTAAAATAGTTTTTCTTGTTCTTATCTGATTTTTATATAAGAAGAAAGAAGAAATTATATGTGGGCATTTGTGCAAGAGTTTAAGAGAAATACTAAAACACAAAATGATAAAAAATTTTACTTCAACCAAAGATAAACCAAACTGAAGTTGTTTTGCCATGCAATTCTCTTTCCAATAGGGATATATTTAGATTAGTATAGATTTCTGTATGTAATGGATTTTTCCTATAGAGCCCTCCACCAGAAAGTGCTCAGCATAGTAACAAGGGACTTCACTTCTGAAAGAAAGTCAACAGAATTTGTGGATTCTCTTTATCTGCAATAAGCAAATGTATTACAAAGTTACTGACCCACTGAACTCGATGAGAGTTTAATGCTGAAATAAAACTGTGGGTCTGTGTCTCATTTGTGTAATGAGCAAAACGAGAACTTGTAAAAATGTCAGGGTAGCTATTAAGTTGCTGCAATAATGAGTATTAAACAGAAAAAAAATGTAGGGAGAATGGTGTAAGTTCCTTATTTAAACCAAGTTTATATAACATCTGAATAAAACCTTATTTATTCACTGAATGCTGAGGTTAAAAAAGTAACATTGTTTACATGTTTACTGTGATATTTAGATGCTTTCTGTGATTTTTACCACCCATACAGTAAAAATAATACACATTTTTCTAATAAAGGTTACCAAACTGCCCATAAGCAAGTAACCACCTCCTGTATTGCATTTTGCCCGTTGTATGTATTTACAGATAAAAGCCTTACTCCATTTGCATTAACAAGTTGATCCTAGCAAAACAGATGAAGCTTGTTAACAGAGTTGGGGCTGCCTTTTGTTTTGTGCAGGCGTTTGGATTCAAATGCTCTTCACTGTGACTGTGAAATCCTGTGGCTGGCAGAGCTGTTGAAGACGTACGCAGAGTCAGGTAATGCTCAAGCAGCAGCTACCTGTGAATATCCACGAAGGATCCAGGGAAGATCAGTGGCCACAATAACACCAGAAGAACTGAACTGTGGTAAGTCTGCCACTTGCTGGTGGCTTCTTCAATGTATTGCATGCATCTAAACTGGGGGTTTTTTGTTAGAATTTATTGTTCTCTTCTATTTGATAACACTGACCACCACATTGGTTATTTCCAGGTATCTCCCTGTGTTCCTTCTCCATTTTTGTGTGCTTCTAACAGAATTGATTGAGTTTAGCCTTCAGCCTATCTTTAGACAAGTCTTTTAATGAGTACAGCCAAGATTGAAATTTCTCCTTGAGGAACTAAATGTGATTCTCCTGATGCAATTTGTTTTTCCTTTTTATATTTCAGTTTTGTTCATAGCCGGATTGTCAGCTAGGCTCTTTGGTGTTGCATTAATATTGTGTGTTGTCCTTTATTCTGTTGTATACAACGGAAGAGTAAGAAATAAGCTTTACTAAACTGCTCCTTATAACAGTTTCTGCTGTTGAAACTATTCTTGATTTTGTTGGAATTGGGATTGGGCCACTGAATATCTTTTTGACTCAGCTATAGTTACAAGAACTGCACCACTTAAGTGCTGAAATCCTCTGTTACTGAGGATTAGTGGATAAGCGCCTTTTAAAGTTTTGTGTTTGTTTTTATTCCTTCATCTTAGGGTGGCAAAAGCTTGGCCCTATAAGCACCCTGGGGCTCAACCCAGTGCCTCTTGTGTTTTGAACTTAAAAAGCAGATTTGGATTTCAAGCTTTCAATACTATTGTCTCTCACAGTATTCTTCTGGACAAAATGTCCAGCACATAATTGGATAAACAGATGTGGTGGGTGAGCAGTTGGCTCGCAGGTTGAGCACAGAGGGTAATAAGGAATGGGATGACATCAGACTGATGACCTGTCACTAGTGGGATTCCACAAGGCTCCATCTTAGGCACTGTGCTCTTCAACATCCTCATAAATTACTTGAATGCAGGACTGGAATAGATACTACACAAGTTTGCAGATGACACAAAACTGGGAGGAGCTGTTGACTCCCTCAAAGGCAGGGGGGCCCTGCGGAGAGATCTTAGCGAATTAGAGGACTGGGCAATCACCAGCCATATGAAGTTCAACAAAGGGTGGTGCTGGATTCTGCACTTGGCATGGGTCATCCCCAGATGTACATACAGACTGGGGAAAGAGATGCTGGAAAGTAGTGCTGCAGAAAGGGTCCTGGGGGTCCTGGTGGATGGCAAGTTGAACATGAGTCAATAGTGCCCTGACAGCCAGGAGGGTCAACTGGTCCTGGGGGCCATCAGGAAAAGCATCACCAGCTGGCTGAGGAAGGCGATTGTCCTGGTCTGCTCTTCACTGGTGTAGCCTCACCTTGAATATTGTGGCATTTTTAATATGAAGATGTGAAGCTATTAGAGAGTGTTCAAAGGAGGGCAGTGAAGATGGTGAAGGGCCTTGAGGGAAGCTGTATGAGGAGAAGCTGAGGTAATTTGACCTGTTCAGCCTGAAGAAGAGGAGACTGAGGCAAGACCTCATTGCAGTCTAGAACTTCCTCATGAGAGAAAGAGGAGGGGTGGGCACTGATACCTTCTCTGTAGTGATCACTGATGGGACTTTAGGGAACGGCCTGAAGTTGTGTCAGGGGCAGGTTTATGTTGGATATTAGAAAAAGGTTCGTCACCCAGAGGGTAGTTGAGCACTGGAGCAGGCTCCCCAGGGAAGTGGTCACAGCACCAACAGAGTTCCAGAAGCATTTGAATGATACTCTTGAGTACATGGTGTGATTCTTGGGGGATGATCCCGTACAGGGCTAAAGGTTGGACTTGATGATCCGTGTGGGTCCCTTCCAACTCATTGTATTCTGTGATTCTGTTATTTCTTATCAAGCTGTAGGCATTTGCCTGCCCAGCCACCTAATGAAGCCAAAGTATAAAATAAGTAAATTGTCCTTTTGGTTATTTGTTTGATATAATTCTGATAATGAGAACTGTGACCATAAGCATCTACAAGGTTCTTAATATATAATACAAAGGGGATTTGGTGCCAGAGTAATTCACATGGCATCCTACCAGCTCTTTGCGTATCTAATGAGGCTGAATATAGAAACTGCAGGAAGCAAGCTGTACAAATTATTTTGTCAAAGCCAGGTTAGGGACTGATACTTATCTACAGGAAGTTATATTAACTTCCACTTGCGCTTGCTACTTTAAAGTTTTTCCTTCATAGGCAAATTGAGTCTATGTTCAAATAAATAGAACAGCCACTTTAGAACCTGATACGAATTTGCACAGTCTATTTCCAGTCTGCTAGAAGGTCCTAAGGAACAATGGAGGAGGTCAGAAATCCTATAGTCACTTTTGCATTGGGAAAAGTACATTTAACCCACATTAAACACATACATATTTTAAGTTAAAACATTTGTGAAAGATATTTTATATTTTTTTTACAAAATGTGTGGAAATCATTTTATTTACTATTTCGTAATACTTTCAAAGTTAGTAAGACTTTCTTGTACCTTTAATTGTTGATACAGAGAGGCCAAGAATTACATCAGAGCCCCAAGATGTGGACGTTACCTCAGGGAATACAGTGTACTTCACTTGCAGGGCTGAAGGCAATCCTAAACCAGAAATTATCTGGCTTCGAAACAAGTAAGTTTAAAAGAGGAAGAGAGAAACAAACATGTAAATGTGTTTGCCTGAATGTGTGTGTTTGTTTCCATGTGTGTACATTTCAGACTTTACGTCTACATACGAAGGGAATTGTGACAGCAGAAGTATAATTAAAGTAACCATATGAAGTAATAGTGACCCATATATTTTTCATTAGTAGATCTAAATACTTTAGAGATAACTTTAGACAATATTATTTTATAACTCGAATATATTTGTAAGGTGTTCAATTGTAGGCATACCTGCAAAGCTACTCACACCTGTAGTACTAAATCATTTATATATAAGCACCAGGCAATCCAATGTGTGCATGTTGCACATACAATCTAGGGATTACTTAGCATTTGCATATGTTTTGAGTTAGAACAAAAGCTACTTTTTAAAGGACACCGGGTGGATAAGAGGTTTCAGAGAAGGTCTTACTTGAGCCCCAGCTCCTTGAAGGTAGGTTTCCTACAAGGTGTAGTTCCATTCCAGGAGAAGAGAGAGGGATCCATTTCCAGACTCCTCAGGCAGGCAAGTACTTATATCATAGGACTATAGTGTAATTCAGGTTGGAGGTCTCCAGTGCAGCCTTCCTCTCAAAGCAGGATTATACCATGTTCCTTTATCCAGTGGGGTGGAGATGGAACAAGCTATCTGGGCAACCTGCTCTATTGCTTCTCCCACTGCTTAGAAAATGGAAGGAAGGTCCCATAAAGGATGACTGTACTTCAGCGGTGCAAGGGCCAGCCTGCTGTAGAGTGGCTGCTCAAGCTGTGTCCAGAGCCTGGCTCCCTCCCGCAGTGCTGGGCACAGCACGGCTGAACCAGCCATGCAGCAGCATATTGCTCACCTTAAACTGGTGTGAATTTATAATGGACATGTGAACTGTGAGTTTACCATTCATGAACTGAACTTTGGCTTAATAATGCTCTTGGAGAGCATGATTGGAGAAACGGATCTGGAACATAAATTTCCCCACATTTTATATAAACTATTTTAGTTTGTTAGTTGCTGATAAAATGGAAGGATGTAGAGTCCTGGTTCTGTAGCTTTTTGCCAATGTCAGTGAGAACCCCACGTGTAGCAATGGTGCGGGATTTACGGAGTGTGTCAAGAACAGAGACTTGAACTTGGATGATATAATTTTTTCATTAAAATTTTCTTTGGCTCATGTACTTTTTATAATAAACAAAGAAAACATGTATTCAGAATACCCATATGAAAGAGTTTTAAGAAGAAATTTGAGCTTGGGCTGTGGGATTATTGACTTTGGCTTGTTTCCTGACTGCATGAATGAGAGCAAAGCTCTTTGCAAGGTAGTTGAATATGGCAACATTTCAGTCAAAAACCATCGACCTGTTGAGCAGCATGTTGAATAGATCAGTAGGCTGGGTTTTTTACATAGAAGGCAAACTCTCATCCCTGCTCTGTGCTTTCTTCATCCTGTAGTGAGGTGGGGACTGAGAAACAGTACCTTTACTAAAAATCCCTAAGATTTCTTAGTTAACATCACAGAAACACATCCATGACGTAACCTGAAGACCTGATCTTAACTTATATTTTAAACCATTAGAAATTATAATCAGGTTCACTGAACAATCCCGCTGGAGGTTGGCACAAAGATGGTTTTAGAGTAACTAAACTCCCTCCTAGTAGAAAGTATCTTGAATGTTGGACTCGCTCATGATATACTTCCAGTGGAAACCATTTAAATTCTTTTGCCAGCTGGAACAGCCTTAGGGGAAAATGAGACCAGGTATGTGTGTTTTATTCACATACCTGTTCTATGTAAGCTTTTACTCAGGAAATTCTTTTGGCTTTTGATTGTGAAGATTTAACACTTGCATAAGCTAATTTTTTTCTTTTGTTTTTTTTTCTTCTTCTCTGTAGGAGAAAATTTGAAGTTCTATTATTTTACTTAAATTATTTTTTTCTCCCCAAGTTATTTTGGATAATATATTTGTTGGGTTTTATTATTTTCAGATTTCTGTGCTTGTGATTTAAAGGTTTAACTCTAGCAGATTCTTTTCTTCACAGTAATGAGCTCAGTATGAAAGAAGATTCCCGTCTAAACTTGCTAGATGATGGCACATTGATGATTCAAAATACTCAAGAAACAGACCAAGGCATTTACCAGTGCATGGCAAAAAATGTGGCTGGAGAAGTGAAAACTCAGGAAGTTACTCTTAGATACTTTGAGTCACCAGGTAAAGAGCATCAAGTCTGAATTTTGCATTCAGATAGAGAATTGTTTTGCTAATAGGATTGTTTAAAAATAAAATGCTTTGGCTCTTGCATATTCTTGACATTTAGATTTGTTGTGCTTGGGCCTCTTAACAACTAGATCCTAGATCTCTAGGACAAAAAAGCAAATCAGCTGGTTAATTAATATGTTTATTGTAGTACGCAATTTTGAGTCTTGTACGCTTGTAGAAAAGTTAGGAAAAGAGGCTGTTGCATTGCAACATTGTTAAGTGCAATAATGTTCTCTCTGGATACCTGAAAACCACAGTCTTCTGAACACGCCACTCATGGAAGCCGAGGCACACCCTGTTGCAGCCCTCCTTGCTCAAGAGCCTTATATCTCTGTCTAGCCAAGGCCTGGTGTTTACAAGCACGAAATTCCTGTCCAGGACTGTAATGTTTTTAAAACCCAGACTTTGCTGTGAGAACATTCTGTTATGAACATTTGTTTTCAGGTAAACTGAAAATGTTGCTGCAGGGACAAGTACTTGTGTACTTGGGAGAAATTACTAAAATGTAGTTTAATCTGTTTTGTGTTTTTGTGCACTTATGACAGCTTTTAGCCAGTTTACTTTCTGGGTCTCGGTGTCTGTGCCTCTGTAGAGACCATAGAGATCAGCATAGGAGAAACAAAATGTTTGAAAATTGTTTTAATGAGAATTAAAAAAAAAACACCCGTGCAATTACGAGCTTTTGTTTTTAACCTATTGATGTTTGTAAATGTCTGCAGTTAGATTAAAGAGTTTGTGCTAAGATTAGAAGTCTGTTGGAACAGAGATATTAAAAACCCCCTTAGACATCCCAAACTATTGCAATACATATTTGGCTAAATTAGTGCTATGTGAACTTAGAGCTGTATTTAGGCATTGCTGTTTTCTCACAGCGCGGCCAAGTTTTGTGATTCATCCACAAAATACCGAAGTGTTGGTTGGAGAGAGCGTTACGCTGGAGTGCAGTGCGACTGGGCACCCTCAGCCACGAATTACCTGGACCAAAGGCGACAGAACTCCTTTACCAAATGACCCTCGCATCACAATAACTCCATCAGGAGGACTTTATATACAAAATGTAAAGCAGGAGGACAGTGGCGAGTATACTTGTTTTGCGACTAACAGCGTAGATAATATCCATGCAACTGCGTACATTATAGTCCAAGGTAATTAACGTTAAACTAGGAGTGATGCATTACTTGAAATCATGTGGGTTTGTCTTTTTTTTTTTGGTCTTAACAGAGCCAAACTAAAAACGTAAGGGTTTTTACCTTTAATTAAACTATTATAGTCCATAGGAAAGTTGCTATACATTTCACACAGAGTAATCTATTACATACTATTTCCCTGAAAACTAAGTTTACCTGATTATTATCAGAAGTTCGATGTTTTAAAATGGCTATTTCTTATTGGTTTTTTTGCATGGAGGAACAAATAAGTAGTGTTAAATTTTTTCTGTAACAGATAGCAACTGTCTAGAGGTACTAGAGGTACCAGGAACTAGAAACTAGGTACTGTCTAGGAGTACTAGAAACTAGAGTTCCGTGTAACAGATCTGTGCCGCTTTTCTTTTGTAGACACTTCAGTCTATATGAGAACATTTTCTGATGAGTTTGATAGAAACTGTCATTCTGACAGCTGAGGCATTAGCATAACCTTTCTGCAAAGCAAAAGTCAAAGGACTCTAACACTATGAATGCAATAATTTTGGTATTGTGTGTCAATACTATAATTATAATGTATTTGAGAACAATCTATCAGAAGTCTCCTATGTGTACAGATAACATGTTTTGCAAATACTTTTGTTCTGGAACTTTTATTTACAAAATACTTTGACTAATCTTTAAGTTTGCTTCTGTTCTCATGTTAAAATCTCTAGGCAAACAGTTTAGGTTGCAAATGCCTTGTCTGTATGGTTTGTTCATTTATTATTCATGAATGGATGGCTGTATTTTGAGAGATGAACAAATCACTTCTGGCACTGGTAGTGCACAGTATTACTGCAGAAACTGGTCCATACTCCACTTACTGCTTTCTTTCATTGTAGAGAAGAAAATAAGCAGTTTAGGATGGTTTTGATTACGTTGCATTTTCTTCACAATTTAGCTGAGTAGTTTTGAGAGGAAAAGAAGAAGGTATTTTTAATCCAGGGATCACTCTGTGTTTACCATACCTCTTATTTTGGATCTGTGACAGTAGATTCCACATGTCTTCACTTAATGCCAGGGCCAGGCTGTGAGGGAGATGATCCTTTTGCACGAGTGGCTGCCCTAACTCTCTACTCTGTGGCAGTCACAGTATAAAAGAGTTCTGTTAGCATCTCTCTTCCCACCAACATGAGCTATTCAACTCACACAGGAAATGGTACATAATTTCCTGTAGTCATGCATTTTTCAGTTGTTTTGGGTTTATTTAACTTACTTTATTTTCTCTTCTGTAGCTCTACCTCAGTTTACTGTCACTCCTCAAGACAAAACAGTGATTGAGGGACAAACTGTTGACTTCCCTTGTGAAGCACAAGGTTATCCCCAACCTGTTATTGCCTGGACTAAAGGAGGCAAGTGTGTTCTATTCTTACTTTTAAACTACTAGAATAGTTTAACTGTCATATTGGAATCATTTGTGTATTGAAAGGAATTGCATACTTTGTTTAGATGCTTCAGTCCCTGAAGGAAGCAGAGCTCACCTCTCTCATTTAGCTAGGAAAGACAAGGTGTCCCACAGAAACTAGCTGCCCAAGCATCTTTCATTATTCAGTAAAAAAAGAGTCACTAAAATATATATAACCATAATAGATTCCTAGTAACAAATGTTTAAGAAATATGGGGCAAATCACGTGGCAATACCTATCATTGATGGTGTACTGCAGAAGGAATGGAGATGGCTGTCATTAACTGGGATCTGAAATTAGATGGGGTGTGCTCTCTTCAGAAACCAGAACAGTCCAGCCTGTAACTGGCATCAGAATATCAGCATCTCTGGCCCTTAATGTGCACTGACAAGAACATGGGGTGCACTCTGCTGACTGTTTTATCACCATTAAGCCAAATCCAGCAGAAGGAAATAGTGGATGTTTTATCAGAAAGCAAATATTCTGCTTGGTTCAAATGAAATAGCTCTAGCAGGTAAAACAATTCTGAGGAAATTCTTAATTATGGTAGAGGAGGCAGATTGTTAAGAAGCTGTTGATTATTTTGATGCTGATAATGTTCCTATTTCTCCCTCTACTGAGCCTACTTCAGTCAAATGAAATGTCTAGAAAGGACAGATAGGGTACAGACACTCACGTGCATTCACTTTTTTATAGTCCGTTTTTCCAGAGCTATATGTATATTTTTCTATGGATTCCCTACATGGCTTTGGCACATGAGATGAATTGTGTCTTACTCACATGGCAATAATATGAAATGAGCGGCAACACATGTTGGTGTTTTTATGCCTCCTTATGTGGATGCTTTATCATGGTGCTTAAATGAAAAGATCTATTTCTGCCACAAACAAAGGAAAGATCAGGATTATGATTTTGTGCACATATATTCATGTTTATATTCTGAGAATTAAAGGTTTCAAACTTCTTGGGGTTTGTTTGTTTTTGTTTGTTTGTGGGTTTTTCATTTGGATTTGGGGGGGGAGCGAGCAGGTTAAGAAACTTTTTTTCCCCCAGTTATTTATCAAATTTAAAATGCTGTTGTTGTGTGTTCCAGGAGGCCAGTTGTCTGTTGACAGAAGACACTTAGTTCTATCCTCCGGAACCCTAAGGATTTCCAGGGTTGCTCTGCATGACCAGGGACAGTACGAATGCCAAGCTGTCAACATTATTGGCTCTCAACGCATTGTTGTATACCTGACTGTACAGCCCAGAGGTAAGCTTTCCATATACAGCTGCTGGGAAAAAAGCCCCACAATTCAGCTTTCACTACAGTAGACAATACCATGTGTGGTTGTCTCTGAGTGTATCTATTTTTAGATCCCAGGTGTTTTTTAATAAATAACATGTATGGATATTTACCATTATGTGTACAAGGGATCATTCTTTTAGAACAGTCTCAGTCTGTCTCCTGAGAAAGAGATTTATCTGGTTTACTTTTTTCTTTGGTAAAGAGTGGCGATTTCCTTTGAGGATTACAGTATTCCTATGCTTCAGAAAATGTTTTGCGAAAAGTCTAGTTTCTGATATGGGCCAATCCTGTTAATTAAATAGTGTTATATTAGTAACACTATTTTATTTATTAATTTATTAGCACATACTAACATTAACATAATATTTTGTCTCCCCAAACCAAACACTTAATTTTACAGCAGCAAAATGAACTTCACAAAGAAAAGTCATTCCTTGTACTTAAATAAACTAACACACGTAAAAAAAACCCTAAAAAACCAACCCTAAACTCTCTTTTTCTTCTATCAAATTCTAAGTAAGTTACTTCTAGGATAAATTTTAATTATATTAACATTCATAATTTATTTTTGTACTTTGATGTTTAACTAAATTCAAGGAGATGAACCATTTAATTCAAAGCATTTCTTTTTAGTGACCTCATTATAAAATGTATTTTAGCAAAAGGGGCTCAAATGTCTTCCTGACTTTGAAGTTTTCAGAAAAAAATTCCATTGATTTTTCTTAATTAAGGGTAATATTAGGAGATAGATTTGTCAAAAACAAGACAATGCTTTTTACCTATATAAAATAGGTGATTAAATTTGGAGAAAACACATCTCAGTTTTAAAAAGCTTAATAGTTTTCCAGCTGTGTTAAGCTTCATTGAACTTGAGTAAAGTTTAATAAAATGATTTTTATGCAACTCAGGTTGCAAAATCCAGTCACTGGAGCTCTCCATAAATTAATTGTATTGCTGTTTTCAGTTGTGCAATTTTTCAATTGTTCATTTTCTTCACATTGGTTTTAGGTACCAGTGTAGTGTGTTCTTAGAACTGGAGGTGATGTTTTGATGGTTTAAGACCTAAGGCTTATTGGTGTCAGGGAAATAGGAACTGTGTGAAGGATTAGCGCGTCAGCAAGTAAGGCTGGAAGAATCACTGTTGAATGAGTTGTGGAAGATTTTGCTTTTATCATCTTAAGAAATAGCTGTTGTTCCTACTTAAAAAATTAAAAATGGATCACAGAAGTTAACTAGATCTTAATTCTGATGACTTTGTACAGATTTACCTATTTACAGAATTTTTTCTCAGAGCTCTAAATTCCTGGAACTCAACTGATCTTCACAAGTCCTAGCCTGTCATGTTAGAAGTTGAGTATTCTAAAATCACCCTGAAGCAGATATCAGGGAGTCTTAGAATTGTTAAGGTTGGACAAGACCTTTAAGATCATCAAGTCCAACTGTCAACGTAGCACCACCACTATGTTCGCTGTTAAACTGTGTCATTAAGGGCCATATCTGCATGTTTTTTGAACACTTCGAGGGATGGTGACTCTTCCCTGGGCAATCTGCTCTACTGTCTGACAACCCTTTCTTATGCAAAACGTTTTCCTAATATCTAATCTAAACCTCCTCTTATGCAATTTAAGGGCATTCCTCTTGTCCTGTCATTCATTACTAGTCCTTCTCCGGACATTCTCCAGCGCCTCAATGTCTTTCGTGTAGTGAGAGGGCCAAAACTAAACATAGGACTTGAGGTGTTGTCTCACCAGTGCCAAGTAAAGGGGCAGAATCACTTCCCTGATCCTTCTGGCCACACTATTGCTGATAAAGGCCAAGATGTCTTTGGCCTTCTTGGCCAGCTAGGCACACTACTGGCTCATGTTCAGCCAGCTGTCAACCAGCACACCCAGGTCTTTTTCCACCAGGCAGCTTCCCAGTCACTTGCCCCTCAGCCTATAGCTCTGCACGGGATTGTTGTGGCCCAAGTGCAGAACCCAGCACCTGGCCTTATTGAACCTCGTACAATTGGTTTCTGCCCATCAATCCAACCTCTCCAGATCACTCTGCAGAGCCTTTCTACCCTCCAGAAGATCAACACTCCCACCCAGCTTGATGTCCGCGAAGATGTTTAGGGTACCCTCAGTCCCCTCATCCAAGTTATCAATTAAGGTATTAAACAGGGCTGGCTGGCCCCAAAATACTGAACTCTGGGGAGCACCTGTGTGGGAGTTGCTTGGGAGTTGGACTAGATGATCCTTGTGGGTCCCTTTCAACTCGTAATAACCTGTGAATGTGTCTTGATTTTTTCAGTGACTCCTGTATTTGCCAGTGTTCCCAGTGACATGACTGTGGAGGTTGGCACAAATGTGCAGATCCCATGCAGTGCTCAAGGAGAACCAGAGCCAGTCATTACATGGAATAAGGTACTAGATATACAGTTATTGCAGAATAGGCAGTGGCCTTTCTCTCCCTTCATAATTAACTATTTAAAGTGAACATTGTCAAATTATTGCTTGCCGTGGTATCTCAAAACATTGCCTAAAGTTGAATCAGTAAATCTTCAATACAGAACCTGTGCATTATATATTAACCCTGAATTTTATATCGATAAATATACATGTAATATAAATCTACATATGTAGTTATGCAAATCATTATGCAGACCAGCTAAAATTCATACTGTTTGCCTTAAAAGGTCTGTGTATTTAGTGACAGTTATGTCTAAATATTCTATTAATATTCACACTTTCAATGATATTACAGATATAAAACAATAAAAAATACTGTATTGCTGAGCCCTTTGCCACTGTTAGGTTGACACGCCAACGAGGACAAGCTTCGGTAACTGGTAACCTCTCTGTGTCTTTGATTTCATTGGTTTAGTAATTGCTATATCAAACTATAGAATTATTAGCAGAGTTACCAGTGAATTAATGAGTTGCTAATACTGATTTTCAATTTTTCTGGTTGTCATCTTCAATTAGTGAACATTAGAAAATGTACTTTAATGAACCTTAAATAGCTTCTAAATGCATAGCACATGAAAAACTGATATACATCAAGCTCTTGAGATCTATTTCAGTTGGTTAATTCTGAGAAAAATTGAATATATATGTTCTTAAGAGGTGCTATCTTATTTTTGGGTCATAGATTTTATGTGATGAGAGCCTGCAACTATTAAAATACTTAGATTTATAGTAATGAGTATTTTTAAAAGTAAAGAAATACACTGTACAATTTAGAATTACATATGGTTTTCCTATATGAGCTTATCTAAATCTGTCTGACTGTTATCTTGGCATACAAAATAGAAATATAAATTAAAAGGTAAAAATAGAAGAGAAAAAGATGACAAAAATTCATGTATGAAAGCAAGTGTGTTTAGGATAACTAAACTTTGGGTTTTCCTGCAGGATGGAGTACAAGTAACTGAGAGTGGAAAATTTCATGTTAGTCCAGAGGGATTTCTTACCATTCGCGATGTTGGAACAGCTGATGAAGGTCGATATGAATGTGTTGCCCGGAATACGATAGGATACTCCTCTGTTAGTATGGTGCTTAGTGTAAATGGTAAGATATTTGATTGACAGGCATGAGTTACATTATTACTTTTGTTCCAATTGCTTAATGTGTAAGATGAAAAAAGTTAACAAAATATGAAATTTGTTCTTTTATTCATATTTTCCTTTTTATTCATATTTTTCTCCCAAAATTATTTATTTGTTTTGCTTTTTTTAATTAAAAAAATTGTGTGAAAGTCTTGCAGAGAGCTTTAACTATTTCTCAGTCTAAAAAGAAAACTGTTAGCAATAAATAGTCTAAACGAAAATTAAGTACGCTATAGTTAACGTCTGACCAAGCTTTGTAATTCAGCCCACCATTAATCAGTAAAGTAGCTCTACATATGAATACCAAGCTTACATCTAATATAGACAGCACTAGAGAAGGTAAAAAAACATTGTGTTTTTACAGTCTGCAATGTTGCACTATTCAGATGGTTTGTGGCCCTTTCAACATTCTCTGAAACAACTAATATGAGAGTAGCAGAGGTGGAAATTATATTATCTGATAATGTTTCTGTATGGGTGCTGTGAAAGTGAAGCGGTCAAGCGAGGAGGACAGTTGGTTATTAGGACAGATCAGGGACTGTTTGCCCTCAGGCACTCTGGAAAGGGTCAGCTCATTTTGGAATCTGAGAGTAGGCTGTCAGCAGCCTGAGGCTGGCCTCAGGGCACAGAAAAGGGCTTCATCCACAGCTATAAAGTGCCAGGAGCTGTTTTATTTGATGGTATAGCTGGTTAAACTTGATTGCCTAGGTCTAGACTATGAGACACATAGAGGCACAGTTTTAAGCTGACACTTATGAAGAAATAATGAAAAATTTCTCAGAAAAGTAAAAAAAGTCATGAAAAGCTTGCAAAAACCAGGTTTTATGTCAGCTGATTTTGGACATCTGCTGATCTTATTCCAGTATATTTGTTTTGGACTTTTTCCCTACTTTACCCTTCTTCTTCTGTGACTTCTCCAGTCTAAACCTATGGAAATTGTTAGTTATTGCCCCTGGATCTGGTAGTTCTTCATTTAGACTGAAAGGAAGGTTATTAGCACTACAGAGATTGTACAAACATTTGGCTTCAACTGAGCATTGTAAAAAAAAGGCAGATGGCTGTTAGTGAGTTTCCAGGATTATGTAGAGTTGTTAAATAGCTTTTAAGCATGTGGTTTTTAACATAGTACTAACAAGATAATTTTCAAGCAGAAAACAAAGTAGTGATCAAAATAAATAAAATATTTACTATCCTTTAAAAATTCTGTGTGTTGCTTGTTATACTAATTCAATACTAGTGGAAATCAAAGAAGTCTGTATTGATTTCAGTGGATATTGGTCAGGCTCTTGACACCAACATCTGAACGATAATACACCACACTGGAAAAAAACCTGTAATAATAATAATTAATTTTTTCTTTGATCATCTGAACTTGCAATTGTCGGTCTAATTAATGGACAGTTAAGCACTGTATTAATTTTTCTTAACTTTATTTTGTTTTAAAATTATGATTAAGATAACTTCTAAACTTACATTAACTTCTGTTTTAAACGAATTCTGTTATACTGTAATATGCTTTGACAGAATTCCTAAATGATTAAGATTTTTTTATTTGAATGAACTAGTGCTTAAAAAACAAGGGTTTATTTTGTATAACTGAAATGCTGTTGTGTCTAGACTCTGTTTAATAGAAGTATCTTTTTGTGGGGGCCCATTTTTGCAATAACACATGAATTCCTTTTCCTGTAGTTCCCAATGTCAGCCGAAATGGAGATCCTTTTGTACAAACATCAATTGTGGAAGCTATTGCAACTGTTGACAGAGCGATAAATTCAACACGTACACATCTGTTTGACAGGTATCTTCTTTAGATTTTTTTTTTGCTGAGAAGTCAGAAGTAATTTTTTATATGCTAGAACTAATGGAAGAAACTTATTTAAAAGACATTGTTAACATCTGATTAGTTCTGAAAATACTTACAGTTAAACATGTAAAGATTCCTATTGTTTGCACACTTTTTTTGAGATATCTATTCACAAGAGTTTTTCTGATGAGTTAATGTGTATTAAAATGTTACTAAATATTTAATTGCTACTAAATATTTAATGTTTTATTATTTTATTACGTTTTTTTTCTTCTTGGTTTGCCTTCCATTTTGAGATGAGTACCAAGGTATGTACTAATCATGTTGCTGAACATTTATATGATTTATGTAGTAGTATTTTTTTGTAACTCCTGTGTAAACTTACAATTTTTTTCAAAATTATTCATTAGTCGTCCTCGTTCTCCAAATGATTTGCTAGCCTTATTTCGATACCCAAGGGACCCATACACTGTTGAGCAAGCAAGAGCTGGGGAAATATTTGAAAGGACATTACAGCTTATTCAAGATCATGTACAAGATGGTCTAATGGTTGACCTGAATGGAACAAGTCAGTATTCTTTCCTTATTTTTCTATGTTGAAATGTATTTGCCTTCTTAAGTCATTTTACTTCAGGAGACATTTATTTTCTGAGGTATGATCCCAATTGCAGAACTATTACATTGAAATCAGTGAAGTATTTGGCTTCGCAAAACTTTACCAAATTCAGTCTTTGGTTTGCACATTGTTCTTTATGATGTAACTCTGTTTGAGCTCTCCAAGAATAATGTTTTTATTTTTTCTCATGTTTACATACTAGGCAAAAGTTCAGATTCAAAATCGTCTGCTGGTCAAAATTAGTGTAACGGAAATGCATAATGCATCCTGGTTGTTAACTCCCCATGTGTTAGTTTAATAGGATTGTTGTGTTACAGCAGAACAGACTTTTCTGTTGTGTGTTAAAAATGAGCAGTATTTTGTTCCTGCTTCTTTAAGAAAAAGCATTTAGTACCGACGTGTCTTGGCAAGGAGAGAAGATGATATAACAAGAAGGATTTGTATACTTTACAAACCAAGCTTTCTGAATGTATTGCAATAGTATTCCAAGAATTATTTGTTGCTTATTCTATAAGTGAGCATCAAACTGAGCTAATTGCTTCTTTTAACACTGACCTGATGTGTTGAGAAATGCAGTTCATGTTGTTTTTATAAATAAAAACCAAAAATTGTGAGGTTTAATTTCTGCTTTTTAGGTATTGGAGTCCAAGTTCAAGTTCATGAAGTCCAGCTGGAGCATATACAACTTATGTGTGTAGAAATGTGTGTGGATAGGCTTGAAACATAGGACTGAAGCATTTGGAAATAATGATAGAGTTTTAGGAGAGCTTTTGAGACTTGAGACATAGCCAAAAACTACAGTGAAAATCTAGAGGAAATACTTTTACTTATTATATTCTTTTTGATGTTTATAATTGAGTATTTATTGTAACTTCCGAAAGCTTTAATTCTAATCATGAACTAGGCAAGTATTTATGGGGCCAAAGACTTCAAGCTTTGTGGAGTGCTGTAACATTTGCTAGTAAAAGAAGCTTGTTATTCATTGTTAGTGGCTGAGTAAATAATTTGTGATGAATTGTTTACCACAAAAGCTTATTCAAAATTCTTTGAAGGCTGATGTTTTATACAAGCAACCCAATTTGATTTGTGCATATGCAGGCATATTGAATATAATAGTAGCAATAATATGAAATGTGATGTATGAGAACTGGTTGACTACTTTTCACTAGGATTTCTAATAGTGAAACAGCTAAAGTTTTCCAAAAGTTGTCATTGAAGCTGACACGTACAAATTAATGAACACAAAATCGGACAACTTTCTGTGATACAACCAGAGCTTACTTTTTGGCCCTACAGAATCCACAGAAACCTGTTTTTTAGGGAACTTTAATAGCAAAATAAATATCTTTTCATTTAAATAGGCTAATACTCAGATTTTAATGCTAGTAATTTTCATCTTAATTTCATTTTATTTCAAAATGCAGAGTCCAAGGAAAGGTGTTATTTAGCACTTTTGTGTTATGAACAGTTGAGAAACTTGACAATTTCCCATTCAGAGGCTTTTTTTTAAATGTAAAACCTTGGAATATCCCAAGGAAAGAATATGGAACCAAATTCTTCTCTGTAGTTCCAGGATGTATAACAAGGCCACAAATTGCTGCTTGGGAGGTTGAAATTGGATGTTAGGAAACAGTTTCTCACCAGAAGGCCCATGCAGAACTGTAAAAACTTACCCAAAAAGGTTGACAAGTCTCAGTCCTTGAAAATTTTCAAGCCCTCTAGAGAGGTATACAGCTGAGTTGATCTAGTTAGTGCTGGAGACAGCCTTGCTTTAAGCACAAGCTTGGTCTGGATAATAGGTCCTTTCTAATCAATATTTCTGTGACTTTATGTAACATTATCTTTGCAGTTTTTTTAAAAAAAAGTATATGAAAGGAGGTTGCAGCCAGGTGGGTGTTAATCTCTTCTCTCAGGATGATGACACCAGAACAAGAGGACGTGGCCTAAAGCTACGCCTGGGGAGGTTTAGACTGGATGTTAGGAAGAGATTTTTCACAGAGAGAGTGACCTCTCAGTGGAATGGTCTGCCCAGGGAGGTGGTGGAGTCACCATCCCTGGAGATGTTTAAGAGAAGACTGGATGAGTAGCTCAGTGAGATGGCCTAGATGATGGGGGGCTTGGATGGATGGAGTGTGGTGCCTGTGGTTCCAGACATGTGGGCCTGATCCTTGGGTGGGTGTGTGCTTGGGAGTTGGACTAGATGATCCTTGTCGGTCCCTTCCAACTCAGAATAACCTGTGAACATGTGTGAACCTGTGGATTAAGTTATCCAGCTTTTAAGCGCTGGAAATGCTTAGTAGCTAACCTTTTAAAAAGCAAAGTTAGGGTTACAATGTGAGTGGTAATTATGGATTGGAGACTGGCATCAGAAAGGCATCAAACTTAATCTGTAATGAGACATTGTATCCCACTTGAACTTCTGAAAAGAGAAGCTGAGCCATTTATTTTAAATTGGTACTGAAGGTCATTCCACCCAAAAGATTCATAGTCAAGTTTTGCTCACAGCAACCAGGATAATCATAGCAGACAAATGTTTATTTGAATGAATAATAATCATAAGGAAATAACTCCATGATTATTGAAATACAGTTATACAGGAGTGTTATTATAACAAAGATATGTTTTCTGGGTATAGTTTTAGAATTAAACTGCCCTGGTAGTCAGCACATTACTATAAGCTATCAAAAATAGCCTCAAAGAATGTATTTTCCTGCATTACCCACTGGTACTTACTGGTTTTGTTCTGTGGTTTGTTTTTCTTTTTCTTAGCCTAGAATATTCCATAAAATAATCTCTGTATTTCTACATGAGCATGTTAGTTTTGCCTAATGCAAGCACTAGGTCTCAGATACCTTTGCTTTGACTTGTAAACCATGTGGAGTACTCATAGCCTGAGGCTGAGAAAACACAGCTCCCCTGGCTGAGCACAGGTCTTGTCCCAGCTGCACAGCTGTGAGCAATCCAATCCCTTTCAAGGCAAAGACAAAATGAGGCTTTAGGTGGTTTGTTTGCAATCGCCCTGCATTGTGGAAGTTGGCAAAGAGCCAGTAGTCCTGACACACATTTATGTGTTGAATGTAAATGAAGACCAGTGTCTTTGCAGGCGCACTGGGACTGAGGACTAAAAGTAACATTTCCTGACTGAGCAATTAGCCAGCACCAACCTCTTGCAAAACTTCACTCAGTTCATATTCCTGAGTGGTTGCCAAAATGCTGGGAACCCCTCGAGCCTGTGGGAACATGGTACCCCTGTACACTCACTCACAGAATACTGAGTTGGACTAATTTCCTTTTACGTTTATACTGCTTGTTGGGTTTTATTCCTGACTGCAGGCTTTACAGGTTAAGATCGATGATGGTGTGTGATGGTTTATAGTTAGCTAAATGTACATCTACACTGCCAAACAGTCCACTTCCCAAACTCCCTCCTGGATCCTGTAACCTCATTCATCCCCACTGTGTATCCATTAGTCCCTCAAGGCATGCCATTTGCTTTAGATCAGCAGCTCCCACTTGAAGTGAATCTTCCAGTTGTCCTCACTTACTGTGCTTTGGTGTAAAGTAAAGTAAACCAGTGGGAGAAATGAACCCAATTTAGAAAGACTACAAGTCAGAGCTACAATTTATTAAAAAATATTTTAATACATACAGTGACACAAGCTAAAACTGGCTTTGACCCAGAAGGACAAAGTACAACCCAGCACCCTGGGACAAGAACAGCACGGTGCTCAGCACCTGTGCTAAGCACCTTGTAGTCCCCTCGGGTGCAAAGCAGAAGGAAAAGAAACCTGCTAGTCAGGACGATGGTCACAGCTCTGTCAGAGGAATTATGTCAGTCCCGTTGAGAGTGGCCGTCACAGAAGTGCTCAAGTTCTGCTCCTTTGGATCCAAGCAGTGGTACCCTCAGTCCCAAAATCCAAAGATTATATATCCTCAGGTTCAGATGGGAATGCCCAGTACCTCCTCCAGGGCAAGGAGTTTCACAATGGGTGGTTTAACTTTGTGAGTCCTGGGATATTTTTGGACTCTTTGATGATCTAGGCCATTGTAACTGCCTATTGTGGCAGTGCGGCTGGGTCCATTAGCAAAGAAGACCCTTACAGCTGGGTGTGATGGTGTTAATGCCTCCCCGGAGGGGAGTTACCACAGCTGAGTCATTGGTATGAGAAGAGGTGCTCCCCTGCTTCTCAAGGTTTGCCTCTTTTCCTTATCTATTGTAGCTGGGGTGTGAGCTATGCCCTGGGCAGCTGCTACCAGTAATTCATTATTAACAGCCCATCAGAGATGACACAGAGGGTATCGAATATACGTTTTGGTTATACCCACTCCTGTAACTATGACATTATTGTATGATTTGTGATAGTCTTGAACAGTGAGTATTTTTTTTAACTTAGATGAAAAATCAAGTCCAGGGCCATATTCAGTCCAGGAGAAAAAAAGTAAAGATTTTCTGAAGCAAACCTACTTCTATTCCACAATGGATACAGTAGTCATGTCTTTCTCAGCAGCAAAAATTTCACTTTACAGACACATTTCTGTCGGTCTACACAAGTAGGTAATGTAGATGTAGCCAGAACTAATAACGTTTTTCCCCCTTGAAATTAAATCCAGATGTTACAGAGCAAAAATCACTTTTAGAATGATTCCTAATTGGCAGCAAGGACAAGGCACAGCCTAATTCTTCTAGTATTTGCAGTCACCCAACACTACACTAGGAGGCCTTATGTCTTCAGTCCTTCCACATGTTGTCAGACCACAGCAGAGATCATCCAACACAGCCTTAATTTGAGGTTCTAAGAACATAATTCTAATGAATTACCGTATATATTTTGTTTATATTATTTTTCATGAACTGAGAAAATTGCAGGAAAACAGTAAGTATGTTTTAGTTCCAGAGGTGAATGGTGTGGATTGCAGAGGAAACTTGTGCCAAGTGCTACACAAACACCAGTTTTCTTTAGAAACTAGTCCTGGGTAATGTGAATATGAGTTACTCCACAATAATTGTCCTAAAGGTCAGTCAACGTTTGGCTATATTGCTGGGGGTTATTTTCTTTTGTAGTTTCTATTAATTTTTTTTCTTAAAGTTCTACAATTTTCACTGTAATAAAGCAAAATAAAATAATAACTTCAGTGAGTTATCAAGTCTCAAAAGATAAAGTTTTGAATTCCATCTAAGTGTTACGGACAGTTTTTAAATTGCTTTTATTAATATGGGGGAAATGTTCCATTTGCCTCAATCTGAGGCTTTTATTTCTGAAAATATCTCTGCTTTTTTAAGTGACCAAGTAAGTAATGAGCTGCTTTTGTGATAATTTTGTAAAAGTTGTACTTTAATTGGCATTTTAGAAAGTTTCCTCCTGACATATATGGTTATTACTGTTCTTTTTTTTTTTAAATGGTCATGTTTAATCTGGTGGAAAATGTAATAGAATAACATTTCGAATAAATTTGTGATCTGTGGGGATGGTATTTCTCTGAAGCCTCTCTGATTTTTCTCTCTCTCTCTTTTCTGGTTTCAGGTTATCACTACAATGATCTTGTATCTCCACAGTACTTGAATCTGATAGCTAATCTCTCAGGCTGTACAGCACATCGACGAGTGAACAACTGCTCAGATATGTGTTTCCACCAAAAGTACAGGACACACGATGGAACATGCAACAACCTTCAGCATCCCATGTGGGGTGCTTCTCTGACAGCTTTTGAACGTCTGTTAAAGTCAGTCTACGAAAATGGATTTAATTTGCCTCGGGGAATTGAACCCAGGAGGCTTTCTAATGGTTATTCACTCCCAATGCCTCGCTTAGTTTCAACTACTCTGATCGGGACGGAAACAGTAACTCCTGATGACCAGTACACTCACATGCTCATGCAGTGGGGTCAGTTTCTTGACCATGACCTTGACCTCACTGTGGCTGCTCTGAGTGAGGCCAGGTTTTCAGATGGTCAGCATTGCAGTTCCGTTTGTACAAATGATCCTCCTTGTTTTTCGATCATGATACCACCAAATGATCCCAGAGTTCGAAATGGTGCACGCTGCATGTTTTTCGTACGCTCCAGTCCAGTTTGTGGAAGTGGCATGACATCTCTCCTGATGAATTCTGTGTACCCACGAGAACAGATCAACCAGCTTACTTCATATATTGATGCATCCAATGTGTATGGCAGTTCAGACCATGAAGCACTAGAAATCAGAGACTTGGCAAGTCAAAGAGGTCTTCTGAGACAGGGCATTGTACAGAGATCTGGCAAGCCCCTTCTTCCATTTGCCACTGGCCCACCTACAGAATGTATGAGAGATGAAAATGAGAGCCCAATACCCTGCTTTTTAGCTGGTGATCAGCGCTCTAATGAACAGTTGGGTCTTACCAGCATCCATACGCTGTGGTTTAGAGAACACAACAGAATTGCCACAGAACTGCTGAAACTCAATCCACACTGGGACGGTGACACAATATATCATGAAACACGCAAAATTGTTGGTGCAGAAATGCAACACATAACATTTAGCCACTGGCTCCCTAAGATCTTTGGAGAGGTAGGCATGAAGATGCTTGGCGAATATAAGGGTTATGATCCCAGTGTTAATTCTGGCATAACTAATGAGTTTGCAACTGCCGCTTTTAGGTTTGGTCACACACTCATTAATCCTTTTCTGTATCGACTGGATGAAAACTTTGAACCTATTCCACAAGGCCATCTACCTCTTCATAAGGCATTCTTCTCTCCATTTCGGATTGTAAATGAAGGAGGCATTGATCCACTTCTAAGGGGATTTTTTGGTGTTGCTGGTAAGATGCGTGTCCCGTCACAATTACTCAATACAGAATTAACAGAAAGACTCTTCTCCATGGCACGTACTGTGGCTTTAGATCTGGCAGCTATGAATATTCAGAGAGGCAGAGATCATGGAATTCCTCCCTACCATGATTTTAGAGTTTACTGTAATCTTTCTTCAGCTCAGACTTTTGAAGATCTGAAAAATGAAATTAAGAATCCTGAAATCAGGGAGAAACTTAGCAGGTGAGCCTGAGGTGAAGAAAAACAGTCAATTATCTAAATGTGCATGCAAATTAGTAGCTAAATGTCTGATCTAGAAAAAGATATTTGTTAAAAAATACTTTAAGGGATATTTTAAGAAAATCCTGTCAATACCAGGAAATAGATGGTAAAAATTTCCACATGCAGGTAAATTCTCCACTTATACATCTCTGTGAACAACAAGAAGCTAATATGTAAAGAATATGTTGATGAAATTATTAATTTGAAATGCCTGGTTTTGTAAATGCTATTAAATATAAGCGTTATTTCAGTGTAAGTTCATACTTAATGTAAGTCTCATGCAAGTAGTTACATATTCAGTTCCATTAATTCTGTACAGTAAAACAACCTGCAGTATCATTCACTGTACTGTCGTGTGGACATCCTTCGCTACCAAGAATCTCTTCTTCTTTAGAGATTCAGTGTTTGAAAGTAATTCAATTACCTGCCATCACTAGCTTATCTGCCCAAAATAGAAGACAGAGAATTAGTGTCAGCTACATTAAAAGAAGTGTGTACAGAGGGACAGGAAATAGAGGCTATAAAAAAGAAACAATTCCAAGAAATTGGAAGAAAGCTACTAGGAGAAAGGAGATTGTGGGGTAGACTTGGAGACCCCCATGGTATTACACATATATACAACCTACGTTGCAAGATTTCTTGTACATATGCACCCTCGGGTTGTTCACAAAAGGATGTAGCCCTATCATTGGCATTTTTACTGTGATTTGTTTGTCTCTCTTGCCCTTAGCTTCATCACATACTGATTATTTTGTAAATGTGAAATATTTTTCAATATTTGTGTTTTTCGATTTATAGGTTGTATGGTTCCCCACTGAACATAGACCTATTTCCTGCTCTAATGGTAGAAGACTTAGTTCCTGGGAGCCGACTGGGGCCAACTTTGATGTGTCTGCTGAGCACACAGTTTAGACGTATTCGGGATGGAGACAGGTAAAGTGAAATACCATGGAAACCAAAACTAATCTAAAATCAAGAATGCTTAAGATCAGTTTCAATATCATGTTTCCAAATCAAACTCAGTTTTTTTTTTCATTTGTGATTTTAAAATATAATTGAAAAAATGAAGAATGCAGGTTGAAAACATTGTTAGAAGCTGGGATTATTTTTTAAATCTGTTACCTTTTATGGTGAATATGTCATACTAACCTCCAAAAGTACAACAGCCGACACGTGCTGAATTTCTTTTTACCAGATTTCAAGTCACTTACCTTTCTGTAAGTGATTGTTGAGACACTTCCACCATATCTGTTACTTAAGTTTAGGTTGGAGAAGTATAACTCTGTTTTTATAATCTCTATATGT
Organism: Pitta sordida; assembly: GCA_013390025.1. Taxonomy (NCBI): domain Eukaryota; kingdom Metazoa; phylum Chordata; class Aves; order Passeriformes; family Pittidae; genus Pitta; species Pitta sordida. The sequence goes on along the minus strand of WEKX01001804.1, from coordinate 100,789 downwards.
ACTTCAATACAAGCAGTCTGCACACCAGACTAAAAGCAGGCAGGTTAACCCAAAGAATGCAATTTGATAATTGTTTTTTAGTTACTTTATGTGCATATTATAGGCAATTTCTCATTTTCAGTTTAGTGTACCTGAAATAAGAGAGTATTTATTGCTATGGTCACCGAAGACAGATCTCTTTTACGCACTTTCAATACACCTTTTCAGGATTCGAAAATTTCCCTCATTTTAACCTAATTTGTGACCTAGAATCCCATGTTTTTCATGGCATGAAGGTAGAAAAACTTAGGCTGGTTAGTCCCATCCCAATAAAAGGGAAACAGAGCAAGAATTAGGAAATTAGATCGATTCACTTTATTTAGTGTTATTTTCTTTCTTTAAGTTATCAAATTGCTACTTAGGCTATTATAAAGGCTTTTTTTTTATTTCTGTAGTCAATAACCCAAACCATTTTGTATGCTTTTTTCAAAGAAACCCCAAATTTTCTTACATAAAGTCTGTTTAAAAATTAAGCTGTGACACACAGAACTCTCATCGCTGAAGGCAGAGAGAGTAAAAGGAGAAATACATGCTGTATGAGCCACAGGTTGCAGGTGACAAGTACCTATTTGTGTCACAACAGGGAATTGATAGTGCTTGTTGGTGTGTGTATATTTGCATTTTTTTCCAGCAGAAGTGCTTTCTTCTGGGCTTGTTGGGGGTTTTTTGGAGGGGGTTTTTTTGTTTGGTTTTGTTTGGGGTTTTTTTGGTGTGGGTTTTTTTTTTTCCCTTTGGTTTGGGTTTTTTTCTGAAACAACATTTAGGAAGTGTAGGAAAACATTGACTATTTAGGAAATGGGATTCTGCTGTCCAAGGAATACAAATGTTTTGAAGCAACATGCAAGCAAATAGTAAAATATTATGAAAGCCACTCCCACATCTTTGAAAAGCCATTACAATGGGCAGAGGATCAAAGCTGGCAACACCATGCAAACCAAATGTGCCTATACATGGACAAGAGTGATGTTTGAAGGGATCCTAGTTTCATGTCAAGATGGAAGCTTCAGAACCTGATCCTGGTACTTGGAAATTCATTGGCCTTTATCCAATGCATTATAAAAATGATACACTAAGTAGGTGAAATGAAATTTGCTGACCATACTTCTGCATTTACTATAAAATTGATTTTGATTTTTCATAAAGTTTAAAGAGCCTCTTTTTCCTTTTTTGTTTGAAATAGGTGGGATAAAAGCTTCCATACTGAATTCTCTATGGTTTTGTGAGACAGAAAAAATATCACAGTGAACAGCTATTATATGTTAGAATAGTGTAAAATGTTTTCAAATCCTGGGCAGGAACTTAAGACATTTTGTTTTCCATCGTAGGATTTCTTTTCAGAATATGTAATGCATTTTTTGTATTTGCTATTGTTAACAGATTTTGGCCCTTTATGTGCAAAAAAAATAAATTATTTGAAACTATAGTGTTTCCTCTTGGAATATAATGAATTAACTGAGCATATATTAAAAAGTCCTAATAGGATCAGTATATTCATAAAAATGGTTTTAACAGAAAAAATAATTCATTAGTAAATTAAATCGTCTCACTTATCTTATGGTAAACTACATACAGATTAACCATTCTTCTAATTGCAACAATTCCATCAAAATGTTTGCATAGCCATGGGAAAGTTGCCCAAAGAAAGAAATTATGACCGTCTTAGATGTCCAGAGATACCCAAGAGATCAAAATTAGACTAGAAGAGAAACCAAAGAATTTGTTGAAGTTTTCAGCCCTTTCAGAGTGGCAGCATGACAGTAAGTAGGGCTGAAGTAACACTATTGATATTTTGGCATCTGGATCACTTACTTGATACAATGTAAAGTTGAGAAGACAGAATTTATTAAATCATTAATTTTGTCCTGAACACAGTATTGAAATATCTTTGGTAAACTTCTTGTTTTGTTTTGTTTCTTCATTAGCGAATTTGTCTTTTCTTTGAGATTACAGGTTATGGTATGAGAACCCGGGCGTGTTCACGCCTGCTCAGCTCACTCAGATCAAGCAGACATCTCTTGCAAGAGTTTTGTGTGATAATGGTGACAACATAACCAGGGTACAACATGATGTCTTTAAAGTAGCTGAATTCCCACACGGATATAGTAGCTGTGAAGATATTCCTAAACTGGACCTCAGGATGTGGCAAGATTGCTGTGAAGGTCTGTATGCAGGTGGATATGGGGGCATTACTGTGTGCACAGTTTTTTAAGTGTCCATTTTATTTTAAGAATATACAGTCATACCTCCCAGTTTGTGAGGAACAGGTCTCCCGAGGGTCTTGTGAACTGTAATTTGCAAACATGTGCAGGTCATTAATATGCATACAGGCCACGCTCATTACTCAACCCCTCACCACTCTCGAGCGCTGGGGAACATTTTCCACTCCTCCCCACGAGCTCTCACAGCACAGGGGCGCAAAGGGAACCATTTCTGAGCCCTCTCTGCCTGGGGAGACCCCCAGAGAATCCCTGGGCTTCTCTTCAGCCAAGCTGCTGCTTCCGCAGCTGCCGCCAGACTGCTGCCACTGCACATGCTTGCACTGCCTCCACGGTGGCGAAGCTCCGGGGCCGCAGTGAGGAGGGGATGTCCCCAGGCTCTGGTTGGCACTTGTGGAGCCTGGGAAACCTTAACTTTGCAACACTGCAACATCCAGGGCCCCTTATGGCAGGGGGTGGTGTAGCATTTTCTTTCCCTTTAACTGTGGTGGCTACAGTACGTACATCTGCTGGTCCTGAGTGTGGGAGCAGAAGTGCTGCCCATATGGACCCAGCAGAACACCCCTTCCCCCTGCTGCAGTGGGGGGAGGGCGTGAGGGAACAGAAGCGTCCTCCTGGCACAGCAGCTGCTGTGGCAGCATGGGCACATCCCGTCACTGCACCGTCCCAACACACAGAGCTTGCCCCACTGCCGCTGCGACCATCCCAACCCCACTTTCGTGGGTCACTACGTCGTGACCAGGTGCGCCAGGCGCACAGTCCCTGGGCCCAGACGACATCACCTTCCTCACCTGTAGCCATGGAAATGGTAACACGCGCCTGGCAGGGGTCAGTCCCCCCGCTGGGCTTAGAGCAGGGGACGGCATGACTTGTAGTGGTGCTGCGCTGGGTCTCAACGGCTGCCCGGGGCATTCTGCAGTGTAAGCCTTCTGCAGTAGGGACCAGGCATGGAGACACACAGGAGCGGGGCAGGGACTGCAGCACGGGGCTATAAACACCACGGTGAGGGGGAGCCCCTGCGCGCACTCCCCGCGGGGCCAGGCCAGTCCTGCCCCATAGGGAGCGCTGGTGCAGAAGGCACTGCACATGCATTGACTGGGAAGCTCCGTGAGTCACTGAGGCAGATTCACAGGGAAAATTTCTCGCAAACCAGTGAGGTCACAATGGAGAAGTCACAATCCAGCAAGGCATGACTGTATTTTACTATTTCTTTTTTTTGTTAAGGCATTACAAATTCAAATCTGGAGAATAGCCCTTATTAAGTGGGCAATCATTCCTTATTTTATATGAAATATACACAGTGTTAAAATAGCATAGATTTGAGCATTGCATGGTGTAAATAACTGTTTTCTTGTTTTCTTTCTCTTGCATGTAAACAGTTTTGTTCATTGCCATCTCCTTCAAAAGTTAGGAGAGCTGAGTGATTTGTTCTTCTTGAAAAATAAGTTTATTTCCTTCTTCTGAAATAGGGTTTACTTAGCTGAGTGATGCATGGGCACTGCTTTGTGGCTTGTATGTTGGCTTCTGTCTCGTGTACAGATATTCTGCATGGCCTCCCTTTAGCCAGTGTCACATCAGACTTCACTGTGTCTATAACATAGTTAAAATCTCTTCCCAAGAGAATATTCTGGGCCATGCAGAATGATTTTCACTAGCATCAGCAACAGAATACTCCAGGGGACAATGATCTCCCTTTATTGAGATCTCCTTGACAATATTGTTATCATTTTCTTTTGACAAAATTCGAATGACGTATCCAGGCTTTAGAAGTATATTGAGAAATTTGGGGAATTTAGCTGTTGAGCTCTCACTATCTAGAAATTGCTGTCAAACAAATTGCTAAATGGAAAAAAGTTGCTCCTATTTGAGAGGATAATTAGAAAAAAGTTGCTCTTATTTGAGAGGATAATGGCACTATCAGTTTATTATTATTAGAATCTTATAATTAGCATAAATATATATATGTGAATCCTTTGGGTTTCAATACCAACATCTTGTAGATTTACAGATGAAAGTTATCCAGATCTGTGTTCTTCGTCTTTTCTACTGCTGATTCACTTGAGTTTACTACTGCTGAATAAGCTATTTAATATTCTGTCAAAAGATATACATGAATAATGATTCAGTGGATTGCATTTTTGAGAGAAGTCACAATCTTCCACTCGTGTCTATTTAACTCTCTTGGTAATACATAATTGTCCCCAGTGACAAAGAGTTCTTTTGTGGTACTGCTCAGAATTTAAGACAGAAGGTAAAAGTTAAACTGATGGAGGATGTCCCTACAATCTCCTACAGATACTGTAAATACTGAGGAAGGTGTGTGGCTGTACCATGAGAACAAACTCAGATATCATTAAAATTAATAATGAAAAAGTAGGTAGAGATTTACTCTTCAAAGTTATTGCACACCTTAAATTTTAAACTGACTACTGTATTGTCCAGTAAACAAGTCTTTAAAAACTAAATTACTCTCTCAGAAAATTCTTCCTTGTAAGATTTTGTTCAAAATATAAGTTAACTGTGTGAGGCTGGCAGAAATAAACACTTTAGTTTTCAATGAAATATTGTAAAATATCCTCCCCAATATATAACTTTTTCCAAGCCTTACTTTAATTTTATTTCTGGTAGGTTATTCAGATTTTTTTAACAACATTTACCTGGTTTACCATTCCAAAATTAATGATAATACCTTGTAAAAATCTAAATATGATTGACATATTGTAATTTTAATACAGAGTCTCAAAAATCTCTTCAAAAATTCCCTAGCATATGCCAGAATTGAGAGAAAATCAAGTATCACTCTTCAAATCTGAACTGGAATAAAGAGTAGGGATGCAGTATAATTCCCCTGTAATCCAGGAGGAGGTAGTCAGAGACTTGCTGAGTGGCTTGGATCCTCACAAGTCCATGGGACCAGCTGGGATTCATCCTAGGGTGATGAAAAAGGTGGCAGATGAACTCGCAAAGCTGCTCTCCATAATTTACCAAGAATCCTGGCTTGCCAGTGATGTACCGGAAAACTGGAAATTGGCTAATGTGACACCTATCCACAAGAAGGGCCGGAAAGATGATCCGAGTAATTATAGACCTGTCAGCCTAACTTTGGTCCCGGGTAAAGTCATGGAACAGATAATCCTGAACGTTATTACACAGCACCTGCAAAATAACCAGAACATTAGACCTAGTCAGCACAGATTTAGGAAAGGTAGGTCCTGCCTGACCAACGTGATCTC
>WEKX01001804.1:82420-95296 GCA_013390025.1 Pitta sordida | reverse complement strand
CCTCTGAGCCTCCTCTTCTCCAGGCTGAACAATCCCAGTTCCTGTAGTCGCTCCCCATAGGTCCTGCCCTCCAGTCCATTCACCATCCTCGTTGCCCTTGTCTGGACCCTCTCAAGCAGCTCAACATCCTTCTTAAACTGGGGAACCCAGAACTTGACAGAATATATAAGCCAGTAGCGTGCCCAGGTGACTAACGGGGCCAATGGCATCCTGGCCTGTATCAGGAACAGTATGATCAGTAGGACCAGGGAAGTTATTCTTCCACTATATTCGGCACTGATCAGACCACATCTTGATTACTGTGTCCAGTTCTGGTCTCCCCAGTTTAAGAAGAATGTTGAACTGCTTGAGAGGGTCCAGAGAAGGGCGACAAGGATGGTGAAAGGACTGGAGAGCAAACCCTGTGAGGAGTCAGTGTGGGAACTGGGGTTGTTCAGCCTGGAGAAGAGGAGGCTCAGAGGTGACCTCATTGCTGTTTACATCAACCTTAAGGGAAGTTGTAGTCAGGTGGGTGTAAATCTCAGGCTGCCAGCACCAGAACAAGAGGACTATGTCATGGGAGGTTTAGACTGGATGTTAGGTTTTTCCCAGAGAGAGTGATCTCTCATTGGAAACGTCTGCCCAGGGAGGTAGTGGAGTCACCATCCCTGGAGGTGGCTGCAGGGTTGTGGGTTCAATCCCTGCATGGGTGTTCAATTGGGAGTTGGACTGGGTGATCCTTGTGGGTCCCTTCCAACTCAGAATATCCTGTGAACCTGTGAACCATAAATAAAGCATATTCTACCAGTTCAGGATAAGTTCACATTGCCATGGTTCATGAAGCTTGACAGACAGTTTCACAAATACATTATTTTTATCGATTTGGAAAAGGAGTAAAGCTATTCTGAGAAATTATATGTTGATTCTGTAAATGTTATATTATCACTGAGCCTTTTAGAACAGATATTATCTTTGGAATGTCTTCAGAGTATTCATCTGTTCAACAACCTAGCTTGTGTTTTCATTCAAGAATGTTGCTACCAGAGAGTACTACTGCGTGCAATACAGTTAGACAGCTGCCAAGCCAAAGAAAGGGTAAATAATTAATGTTCCTTAAGAAATTGCCTATATGCATCCCCTTCGTTTGAACTCTTGAGGCCTTGCACAGGTTAATAATGAAGAAAAAATGAAGTATGCATGACTTGAGCTGTTTTCTTGCATGCACAAATGATTGTAACATTTTCTGTGGAAATCTGGTTTAAGCAACTAATTAAAAAAAATCTTTCCTTCCGTGGCACTGGGGACTTAACACTCCTCTTAGGTGAGGGGCATACACTCAGGAACGGCACTTACTTTGAGTTGAATACATTGTGAGGGTTTACTTCTTTGAATTTGCTATTTTTTATTATTTAAAAGAAAATAATTAAACCATTCTCCACATCTAAAATGCTCCTTATGGTTTTATACTTAAAGTTTTGACTGCAGAATGCTGTTCATTGCACTTTATGTATGTTTCATAAGTGATCCATATGTTCAGCTATTTCTGCCTGGTTTGAAACACATCTGGTTTTATTATCCTTCCTGTTTTGTTAAAGTCAAAATACTTTTCCATATGAAGAATAGGAAAACTTCTTAGTTACAAAAAACAACCTTGTAGATTTCTTGTGTAAAGCTGTCATTTATTTATTATAAAGCAAAGCATTATTCCTCTTTATAATAACAAAACCAGATTACCTTTAGATTTCAGTTAACAAATCCTACAACAGAATTATTAGCTTATTATGGTAAAAAGTAGAGACTCCATTGAAGAACACAAATTTTCTTGTGTTTTTCTTCACTTTCTACCTTTCTCTGTCTTCTCAGAGATTATAAACTGGATTTGCTACAGCTCTTTATTCAAAGAGTGTTCCAGCTTCAGATTTTCCAGACAAGAAACTTTTGGTGATTTTTCAGGCTCTCTAGTGGAAAAGTCTATTTTGATTTTGGTTTATTTTAAGTGCTCATTGCATGCTTCCATGATTACTCAATTGTGAGTCTTTAAAAGTTTAACACTTTTGGGGGGTGGTTTTTGTTAGTTGAAATGAACAATTTCTTTATACTTTTATGTCAAAACCCATGAAGTTTGACATAAGCTGAAGAGCACAATGGACAATGATGCCAGAGGAAGTGATTCTGATAAGATGCACATTATCCTTATAAGCTTAAACTGATTTAGGAAGATGTTTTTTCTTAACTGTTTCACAGTAAGCGAATAATGTATCCCCTCTATCAGATATTGATCTTGTTGTTTGTTTGTTTGTTTATTTAATTCAGGAATACAACCTTCTACAAATTCTGATTAAACTTGTTTAATTCCCACTGAATTTTATTAGAGTTAAGATGCATTCCTAATCTGAATGCACTTATACATGATTAGGCCTATTTATGAACTGTATTTTAAAATCAAACCAATAATTACGCTGTCTGTTGCTTCTCTACTGACCACGTTCACCTCTTGCTGAGATGATCTTGCCTGAAAACATTTTCTCTTTACACAGATCTTGTTTGCTTTGGTCTGGTCATATTTTTGAGGTTTGTTTTTTTTTTGCTTTATACATCGAAATATAACTTTTTACATTTGAAAATTGTCTGTTATCTTAATAACAATTAAGTCTATGCCAAGCTACTAAACTAAAGTTCCAGGGTCTGTAATTTTAAGAGTTACATCCTTTTTGGTTTTGAATGGAAGCCCAGCATATGATTACAGATTTTGTTGAAAGAATCAGTATTTTGATTTGTATTTCATCCAAACCAAGAATATTTTTTTTCAGGTATCTGTGATCCTAAAATACAATTCTAATACATAAATATAAAATAAGGGAACTTTAAGTATGACATTGCTTTGTCTTTGCTACCAGGAGTTTCATGCCAGTATTTGCCATCCCTTGTGAAAAACAGTAGACTTCAATCACTGTGTTTAAATTCAAACTCCTGAATGACCCCCACACCTAAGATTCCAGCCGGTTGAAGTTCTGCTGCAGGCAATAAAGAGATGTCTCCAGAGAAAATTTCAGGCTGCAATCTCAGTGATTTCTGCAAATCTGGGCAGTTGAAGGATATCCTTCTTCCCTGTGGACTATTGCTGCAGAAAGACACTGTTGCCGTCACAGTCTAGTGGGCAGCACATTTCTTAGGGTCCTTATTTTAATAATTTCTGTAGATTTTCCCTCTAGCTGAAATTAGGTTTTCTTAGTGGTATTTATATTGCAAAAGGTGCATGGTTTTGATCTGCATAACCTTCTAACTAGTCCTGTTTAATTTTTTTCCTGGAGAGGTTGGATTTCTTCGGTTTAGTGTCAAGAACCTAATGGTTTTTCCTTTATCTTCCTGCAGACCATCTGAAACCTGTTCAGATCATGAAGGCGTGATATGTTTTTAAATGTCTTTAGTCTATCTTTAGCCACATATTAACAATTTTTAATGTCATGTTCTCTAAATTATCTGAACATTTGCTTTCCCATCAATGCCTGAACTTTCTAGTTTTAGTAGCGGACTGATCCCCAACTACAAGACACCTCTTTATTATTAGAATTCCCCAGCATATCCCTGGGCAGAGGATACTCTGGGTTGTTACTTCATCTTTTACCTTCTATACCTTTTTTCCCCCAGATGTTTCAGTAATGTTTATACAAAGTATTTTTGTTTATACAAAATAGATCTGAGCAGATTACTATTGGATTTTAGGCCACCATATTACATTTTTTGCTCCTGTTCAATTTATCATTTCTTGGAAATTCTTATTCAACAGAAGAAATTAAGAGATGCAGTGCAAGGTAAAGGGATGTGGCCTGTTTACCAATAACAAAAACAGCTATTTTGTGTTAGGGCTTCATTTTATGTGAAAAGTTGTCTTCCTGTGTTGTGCAGTTTTTCAGTAGCTGCTTTGTAAGAACATCTGCTCAAAAATATATTTTACATCAGCCATTTTCAGTATTTCTCCTCTCTTTTATTGCTCCCACAGGCACGACTACAAGTTGTTAGATATATACAAATACTTACAGTAATAACTTAATACAGTACAAAAAATGACAGAGAATTGAACTACAGTCGGGGCTCCTATATCGCAGATCTGTGGTCTGAATCGGGTTCTGCAGAGCCCTATGTCCGCGTTGAATGGCAGCTTAATATGCAAATTTGCCCCGCACCCTCATGCGGCCCTGGTGCTATTTCAGCACTGTGTTGCTGTGTATCATTGTTTGTGTTGGCCCTTCCCGGTGCCCGCAGCCACCCCACGCAGGGAAAATCCCCTTTTCGGCTTGGCCAGGGACACAGTTTCATAACTGCATGGCGGCGGCTCTAGGGTGCAGAAAGGGGCCTCCTTCGTCGCTAAAAAATCATGCCGCTAAGATCCGAAGCTGCAATATGGGGGGTGCGAAGTGCAAGAGGGCCAACTGTATTATCAAATAGATATTTATATGTGCTTTTATTCATATTTCCTTAGTCTATCAAGCTGTTTTGTTTTAATCTATTATTAGATTAGTACTCAATGGTCTGGCCCATGTTTTGAGGAGTGGTTTGTGGCCAGCTGAGGGTGCTCAATAATTCTGAATGTCAAGGGTTTTATTATCCATTTTACATTATAGGTGCATTTTTAAAACCTTGTGGGAAACAGGGATTTTCTGAAGAAGTGGACATGGCTTCCATATGCAAATAGAAATGCCAGTTCCTTTACGGAAAGGGTTATTAAGAATTGGAGTGGACTGCTGAGGGAGGTGACGGAGTCACCATCCCTGGAGACGTTCAAGAAAAGACTGGATGAGGCACTCGATGCCATGGTCTAGTTGATGAGGTGGTGTTTAGTCAGAAGTTGGACCCACTGGTTTTAGAGGTCTTTTTCAACCTAAATGATTCTGTGTGATTCTGTAAGCAGATCATCTTGGCACTTGTAGTGTAACAATACCTAGCTTCTGGAAGAAAAAAATTGCCATAGAGAAAAAGAATTCTTATGTTGCTTTTAAACAGTTTCTTCAGAAAATAAATTTGAATGTGTATTGCTAATTTAGGAACATTTTAGATAGCTGAATAAAGCAGATTTTTTTTTCTTTTTTACTGCTATTGTTAAGATATTCTTCATTAAAAATAAACAAGTGTAAGAGAAAAATCTCTTGGTGTAGGCTTTCTGCAAGCTAAAGCATTCTGTCCTCCTCTCAGTAGTGACTATCTTCTTTGTTTACCTGAAATAGAAACCAAGAACAAGAGTTGTTAATTTGGCAAGTTGACATATATGAGTCTTGAAAAAACGCAGGAAGTCAGGTCTGTGTACTTAGAGCTGTCACTGAACATATGGTTCTCATATTTACCAGTCTAGGGTGATTAAACCTTACCAGGATTTCAGACCTTTGTTTCTAAAAACAACCTAGGAATAAAAAAAACAATGGGCCGTTGTGTTATTGTACAAAAAAATCCTATCTATATTATGCAAGATGACCTTGGCAGTTATTAAACAAAGGAGAAACCTTTCATGTATTGCTCCAAGAGAAAATTAAGTTTTGTGACACCAAGAAAACTTTAAGCAACACATTGCTTTAAGAGAAAAATTACTCTGACCAAAACTAGTTCTTTCTCCAGTGGCTCTTCAGAGTGGAACCCTGTTTCTCACCATACTAAACACAGAAGTATCTAAGGGTGTTCAAAATCGCCTTCATGCCAGGCATCTTACACACACATCAGTTTGTTCCCATTTGAAAGAGCTTACTTCCTTAGTGGGCAACCAGGATATTATGTGAGAAACAGAAGAACACACATAAAGATATGTTGACAGTAAATACCATCCAGTTCTTTAGCGGTGCTGTTATTATAATAGGAAGGTAATGCATTTATTAAAGAATGGGACAAACTGTAAGGAAAGAAAAGAAAATTCTGCATAACTTGTGTTCAAGAATGGTGTGTAGGTATTGTTTTTGAGCTGAAAATCAATCAGTACTTCTTTTTTTTTGTCATCTTTTTTTTCCCCTGTCCTAAGTTATAATAAGCTACGTAGAAACTTAAGTTTTTACTTACAGAGAAATTGTAATAGTCTAGTCTAGTTTAGTTTTAAAGTCCAGTACAATTAAAAGTAGTCCAAGATACTTATTTTGTATAATCAGACCAACTTTACATCTCTTTCTCAACTTGCTCTGATCAACAGTGTTTAAAGGCATGTGTATTGACTTAAAGCTCTTGCAATAATTTGTGTTAATACTTTAGGTATTTAATCAAAGATTCAGAGAAAATACTTTATAAATGTTATTGACTTTCTGAATTGATTTGTTTTGGTGTAAATGAAGGAAACATTATTTCTCATGTTTGGTTGCTTTCATGCATTGTTCTACAAATACCAGACTTATCCGAGTTATGTTCAGGGATATGCCCATGGCACCTGTATTTCAGCTTTCTCTTCTGTTTTATCAGACTCTGCTTCTAACAGTTGACCTTGCTGTTGATTCCTGCTTCAGCTTGGCCCATTATGACTTTTATCTTTAATGCATCTGGGAACAAAAATGTAAACTTCTATTTTCTCCTTGTCTCCTCTCCAAAATGCTGTTGCAGTTTTGTTTTGATTTTTTTTTTAAATGGGACTCCTTCCAAATCCTCACTGCATTTGGAAGGCTAAATAAAGTGAACTGAAGGAAAGACATACTTCATCCTGTTAAGATGTCCTCTTAGGATCTTAAGGGAAGATTTCTGTCATAGCTTATTCTCAAGCTTGAGACTTTCACTCTGAGGTGGAAAGACCTTTAGGGTCTGGTGATACCTTCAAATTCATCAAATTTGGAAGTAGGGCTGGTCAACCTATAAAGTGTATCTGCAAATGTCCTCCAGGATTTAACTAAAGAAATCTCTTTCAGATGCCAGAAATAACAAATAATAATACCAGGGATAAATGAGGAAGCCAAAGGGTGTTTTTTCTGTTCTTATAACTGCCTCTTTTGACATTAAAAGTGAGGAGAGTGGAAATTTCAGAAGTGAAAAAATTAGTTAAAGTAACGCTAGTTAAGTTTATGAAAATAGTGTTTATTCCTTTTTTTCACACTAAAAATATGGTCTGTGAGTAATCAAAGTCTCTGCATCCAACCAGCTTAAATGTTGTAACGCTGAGAAATATCCATTTGCCATCAACTGATTCCAGAGATGGGACTAAATGTATGATTTGCCTTTACCAATTCAGAAGACACTGCAAAACCATATTAACATTATAACCACTGAAAAATATTGTAGTTTATACATAATGTGTAATTTCTTGTCTAATTTCAGACTGTAGAACTAGAGGACAGTTTAATGCATTTTCATATCACTTTCGGGGAAGACGTTCTCTTGACTACAGCTTTCAGGAGGACAAACCCTTGAAGAAAATGAAAATGTCTAAAACAATAAGGTGAGGTTTTGATTTTTTTTTTTAATATAAAAAAATTGGTTTTCCAAATGGAATTAAATTGAATTATTTACGTGCATACCACTTTTTTTCAGTGTCCACTTTCTCAAGTTTATGATTAATGTATTTAATTCCAACACTTCTGTGTACCTGCTAACAATAACCCACTTTTTTCAAGCTCAAATTTGTGTAAGACTATTCGTGAGTGACATAGTATAGTGCTTTTGTTCTTCCTGTACTTTTAATAAGCAAACTAAGTAATGAAGCATAATTTGGGGATTTGAAATACCACACTGCTACTGTGCCAGCGGTAACCAAACTAAATTATTTCATTTCCTCTTTGGAACTGCTAGGTCCTCCCGTAGAAATAGGAGGATACCAAGTCTTCATTACAATGGCATAAAAATCTATGATGGTGGTAAGGATTGCTTCTGGTACCAAAAAACTCTGACCAGGAATGAGGAACAGTAGTGCTACAGACAATATTGTTGATAACTCTCTAATCCTCAAAATACTGTAGCAAGGAAGTGAATCATAGTGTTAGTCACAAAATTTCATCTGCACAGGGGCCCTGCCCTTTCCAGGGAATTAAAATTAACTAAGAATTAGTAGCATGAAATGAGTTGTGGTCAGATGAAACATTTCTTGAAGATCTTTCATGATAAGCAAATTGACAATTGTTTTGAATTACACGTCTTTCCATATAGCACACATTCTTTTGGCAAATAAAATTATGTAGTTGACTTATGATGATGACCAGGCATACCTATTCTGGCAAGGAAATCGTCTAGACAGATGCATAGACAGGTAAATTTATTTCAGCAATTTCAAATACTCATGCAGGTGTTATAGCACTTGAAGAAACACCACTATTGTATTTCACTTAATTGGTAGGTATCTGTCCTGAAGTAACAGAGCTTTTAGGTGTCTAAGATTTTAGACAAGAGAAAACAGCAGCTAAACAGAAGCTGATTTATAGATACAGTTATACCCCGTCCTTCGTGAGGAACGGGACAGCCCACAGGCCTCGCAAAATGCCAAACTTGCAAATACGTGCAGGTCATTAATATGCACGCAGGCCATGCCCATTGCTCCACCCCCAGCCAATAAGGAGCACTAGGGAGCCTCTTCAATTCCTCCCCACGGGCTCTTGCAGCACACGGGAGGAAAGAGAAGCATTTCTGCACCCTGTCTGCCTCAGGGGACCTCCCCGAGAATCCCTAGACTTCTCTTCAGCCTCGCTGTCGCTTCTGCATCTGCCGCTGGCAGCGAAAACCCCGCGCTGCTGCTCCCCTGCCCCGCCCCTTCCCTGGCCCACATGCTCATCCCGGCCATGTCCCTGCCACGTGTCCCCACCCCGTGTCCCGGCACCGCGTCCCCGCTCTGTGCCCCCGCCCCGTGTCCCAGCACCACGTCCCGGCCCCATGGCGGGGCTGTGGCAGCGGAGTGAGCATGTCCCGCTGACATGCCGTGGCCAGCCCCACTTTCCTGGGGCACTTGCCTTCCCCACTCATAGCCAGGGAAAAAATAACACAGATGCATGCACACAAGCACTGCCCGCTCGCTGCTTGCAGGCGCTCCGCACACACGGGCGGGCGAGCAACACTCAGGGACCTAGATGAATTAAGCGTAGGCAGGTGGAGGACTCATCCCCACCTGGCGCCTCATGCTGCACAGGGCCCTGCTCTGACTTCTACAGTGGGCGTCCCCGTCCCACAGCCCCCGGCGAGCCACAGAAACCGCGCGCCCTCCCCACGGGTCTGGCCCAGTCCCGCTCCAGAGGAAGAGCCGGCACCGTCCCTCGGCAAAGCAGAGTCACTGCTCATGCGTCACCCAGGGAACCTCACAAATGCCTGAAACCGGACTGCGGGAAATTTATATCACAAATCACTGGGGTCGCAACGGCAAGGTCATGATGCACCGGGGACATACTGTAATATGAAAAGGATGGTTCCTTTGAAGTAATCCTTTAAGAAGAATGTTTTGTCTCTCCTTGCAAGTGAACTGGTAGAAGTTCTAAAATTTACAGAACAGCAATTCAATTTTTAAGGATGCTAGTCCCATAGTTCTAAAGCTGTAAAAAAAAAAAAAACCAAACCAACACCCAAACCTGTATTTTTCAATAAAAATGAAAGAAACAAAAAAGTAACACTTATATCTGACTAGCAGCTCGTTTTCATTAGCTTGCTGTTTGACTGTTTCAGAAATCTACAGCAGTCCAATTACTAATGAGGAATACAGAATAGTAGATTCGCAATACTTTATTTGTAGCATAAATAAAGCTAAAGCAACCTCAGTAATTTAACATTTCCCTCAGTTCTCATACTCATTGTATTTAAATTGCTTGTGTGGTGAGATTTTTTTCCCTACCTTTTTTTTTTTTTATTATTTTCTCATTTTCAATAGCTTGAGCAGGTGGGGAAGATTAAACATTTTATTATAGAATAGCAGCTGGTTTACTTGAATTTTGGCATGTTATGTTGTTTATCACAGTATCACAGTGTTGATAAGGTTGGAAAAGACCTTGAAGATCATCAAGTCCAACCTATAATCCAACTGAAACCTAACAGCTATAACATGTATATCAAGGCCCTCAACACCTCATCCAGTCTACCCTTAAACACCTCCAGAGATGGCGATTCAACCACCTCCATGGTCAATGCATTCCAATGCCAGAGCACTCTTTCAGTGAAAAACTTTTTCCTAATGTCAAGTCTAACCTCCCTTGTTGGAGCTTAAGACCATGACCTCTCGTTCTATTTCAAATGGCCAGAGAAAAAAAGACCAACCCCTACCTGTCTACAACCCCCCTTTAGGTAGTTATAGACAGTGATAAGGTCACCCTGAGCCTCCTCTTTTCCAGGCTAAACAGATCCTGCTCCCTGAGCCGCTCCTTATGGAGCTTATCCTCCAGCCCCTCTGAACTTGTTCCAGCACCTCGACATCTTTCTTAAATTGAGGGGCCCAGAACTGGACACAATACTCAAGATGTGGCCTAATCAGTTTAGAGTTCTTTTTCTTTAATTTAGATAAATAACTATGAGAAACTAAGTAGCTTGAACCCCTGCCAGTAAGTGATGTTTTAATTTATACAAAAAGATTATAAATCATGAGCCCTGTTATATGAGAATTTCTTTTCCAGTTCATTCTTTGGAATCCCTTAGCACTGGAGATGACATGCTAACAAAATAGGAATTCTTGTATGGGTTCAAGGATCTTAATGTAATAAATTACTTAAAAATCATTGTTATCCTTGTTTTTGAATCCATTTTTTGTTAAGTGGTGCCAGATAATATATTATTAGTTCCAGACAGTCCCTTTGATTACTCTTTTCTCATCAACAGATTGAAGTGATTAACAATATTTAGTGTTGTACATCTGTAAAGAGGTATCACTTGGAAAGTGCTACAGACAAAAGACTTTAGATTTTATGTACTATAATCAGTATTGATTTCAAATGTTAGTTAAAATGGGACACAGGAATATGTTCATATCTAGAAGTACTTTTTACATATATCTGTAAATACACATTTTTCTGATGAGCATATGGAGGAAGAAACTGGTGTTCAGAATGTGAAATGTGAGTTTCATATTTGGAAGCAGCATTTTTTAAGAGTCTTTCACTTTTGTCCGCTTTCGTATTGGAGGCTCAAGAATTATTTTAAGGTGATGCTCTGCAGTGTCACTGATGACAACTTTGTGTCTTCCTCTGTATGAAATACGTAATTTTTCTAATTAGAAGAAATTCCCTGTTTCTGCTGATATTAACAATAATCCAGAGCTCACTTGTCCTGGGTCTATCCTCAGCATCAGTGGGTCTTGCATATTGTTGTGGTTCATACTGTTCCTACATTTGTTGGTTGCTCTTCTTTTATATTTGTGCTAAATGTCCTAAAATATGTAGCCAAGTAAAAATAAATTAAGAGCCTGACTTGGCATTCATTTTTTGCAGTTCTGTGAAACGGAGTAAATATTTTCATAATGCCACATCAGCATCTAATGAAAATAGAAATGTACCTGCAGTGAATGACTTCAAAGAATTTGTTTTGGAAATGCAAAAAACTATTTCAAGCCTCAGAAATCAGGTAAGATGCTATAGTGAATAGTGTCTAATTGTAATTTATTTCATAATGTTTTCCTAAGATCAGTTGTCTTACGTTTTTCTCTTTAAATCATACCGAAATACCCTGCAACCGGTCCATCTTAACTTTTGAACCTGAAGCAATGTGACCGTTGTATACTACATATGGAATTAGTCTCTCTGCAAAAATTTATATGTAGTGCTAATAAAATCTTTTTTCCTTATTGAAATGTACAGAATTTATGTAAAGCTATGATTAAAATGTAGCCTTCATAAGAAGTAATAGGCAAGACTACAGCTGTAAACATAATTAAGAACTAAATCACTTACAGTATCACAGTATTAACAAGGTTGGAAGAGGTCTTGGAGATCATCAAGTCCAACCTGTAACCCAACACCAACCCATTGTCTAAACAATGGCACTACCCACAGGACCGTCCAGTCCAACTCCCCGCCTACTAGACCATGTCACTGAGCTCCTCATTGAGTCTTCTCTTAAACACCTCCAGGGATGGTGACTCCACCACCTCCCTGGGCAGACCATACCAATGAGTGCTCACTCTCTCTGTGAAAAACCTCTTCCTAACATTCAGTCTAAACCTCCCCTGGCATAGCTTAAGGCCGTGTCCTCTTAGTCTGGTGTCATCAGCCTGAGAGAAGAGATCCACATCCACCTGGCTGCAACCTCCCTTCAGGTAGTTGTAAACAGCAGTTAGGTCACCTCTGAGCCTCCTCTTCTCCAGGCTGAACTACCCCAGTTCCCATAGCCACTTCCCATAGGACTTGTCCACCAGTCCTTTCAACATCCTTGTCGCCCTTCTCTGGACCTTCTCAAGCAGCTCAACATCCTTCTTGAACTGGGGAGCCCAGAACTGGACACAGTACTCAAGATGTGATCTGACCAGCGCCGAATACAGGGGAAGGATAACTTCCCTAGTCCGACTGACCACACTGTTCCTAATACAGGCCAGGATGCCATTGGCCTTCTTAGCCACCTGGGCACACTGCTGGCTCATATTGAGTTTCCTGTCAACCATTACTCCTAAATCCCTCTCCATTTCACCACTCTCGAGCCACTCATCTCCCAGCTGAAAGCCATGCATGGGGTTGTTATGTCCAAAGTGAAGACCTGGCAGACTTTTACCGTGCTTGCAAGTAAACTCTTTTGTTACAGTATCATAATATCACAGTATAGATAAGGCTGGAAAGGATCTTGAAGATCATCTAGTCCAGCCCAGAATCCAACTAACCTATCGTCTACATCTAGATCATATCACCCAACACCTCATGCAGCCTACCCTTAAACGCCTCCAGGGTTGGCGTCTCAACCACCTCTGCGGGCAACCCATTCTAAATCCGGATCACTCTTTCAGTAAAAAACCTTTTCCTAATATCAAGTCTAAACTTTCCCTGCTGAAGCTTAAGA
>WEKX01001804.1:37954-82360 GCA_013390025.1 Pitta sordida | reverse complement strand
CTAACAGATCAACACGGGCTCCAAGCTTGGTGTCATCCGCAAATTTACTCATGATGGCCTCAATCCCATCATCTGTATCATCAATGAAAATGTTGAACAGGACCAAACCCAACACCGACCCTTGGACACCACTAGATGAGGCACCAACTAGATGAGGCACCATTAATCAGCACTCTCTGGACTCGGCCATCCAACCAGTTCCTGACCCAGCAGGGAATATTCCTATCAAAACCTCTTGCTGCCATCTTCCCCAGGAGTGTATCATGGGAGACTGTGTCAAATGCTTTACTAAAATGCAGATACACTACATCCACAGCCTTCCTCTCGTCCACCAGGCGAGTTACTTGATCCTAAAAAGGGATCAGGTTGGTCAAGCTGGGCCTGATCTCTTGTCCATCCTGTAGGTGTTGCATGATAGCGCTCAGCATTATCTGTTCCATAACGTTGCCTGGGACCGAGGTGATGCTAACAGGTCTGTAGTGTTCTGGATCATCCTTCCGACCCTTTTTGTGTATGGGGGTCACATTTGCCAACTTCCAGTCATCCGGGATATCACCTGTGCTCCGAGACTTCTGATAAGTGATGGAGGGCGGTTTAGCAAGTTCATCTGCCAGCTCTCTCATCACTCTGGGGTGAATCCCATCTCGTCCCGTGGACCTATGGATATCCAAATGGATCAGCAGGTCTCTAACTACTACCTTCTGAATAACAGGGGGACTACATGTAGCATAAGAGAAAAGACAGAATACCTTTCTTTGAATACTTACTTTGAATACTTTTCTTTGATTCAGTTAGTAACTTTTTAATGCTTTCAGATAAAAAAACTTGAATCACGCCTCAGTAATTCTGATTGCACTGATGAAGAAGGTAAATCATATTCCAGCAATGAAACCTGGAAAAGGGACCCTTGTACTGTATGTGAATGCAAAGTAAGTATGTGGGAATTCATTTTGAGATAGAAATTGTATTATTTTCTGCTTCTAAAACAGTGGTTGCAGTTTTGTACTGCTAGTTTCTGTATAACACTGCTAGTTATTTTTTACGGATCTTCAGTTATTTTGTACTGAAAATGTTATTGTTCAGATATCCCTGCCCTTGATACTGTTTTCCAATCCAACCTTTAACACTATGTAGTATATTTCCATTTTCATTGATGTGTAGTTATATGGTTAAAATTAACTGCAAAGTGAGACATTCACTGCAAAAGTCTACTTAAATGCATAAAAATCAATAAAAGCTCATCTGACTTAGTGCTACATTTTAATTTTCTTTTATCATGGTGAAATTTTTATAAAAGTGATAAAAGAAATGTTAGGGCTTTATACCCCAGTAGCACCTGAATACTTGATAAAAGGGTATATTCTGCTTCTAAAAAGATATGGTAGTACAGAGAGCACCTTAGGACTCTCAATATAAGTTTCTGCTGAAACTTTGTGAAGTTAATCATAGTAGTCAAGATCTTAAGGAAGAATGAATATGTTCTTCAATTATACGAAAAATGTATTTCATGTTTGGAACATGTATATAAGTGTGTTTTGGCTTTATTATTTTTTTCCTGACGCAGGTTGGTCAGATTACCTGTTTTGTAGAGTCATGCCCTCCGGCTGACTGCGAAGCACCTGTGAAGGTCAAAGGAGATTGCTGTCCAGTCTGCTTACAACCAAACATCAGTAAAAACAAGCCATAAGTCTGCTTTTTAGGAATTTAGGGTTCATACTCCTTAAATCATATCAGTGCCTACTGATGGCAAAAACAGGTAACTACAGTCTTAACGGCAAGAAATCAAGATTTACAATATTCTAATGGTGCTGTAACAGTATAACATAATGTATCATTTTATTTTCTGCCCAGGAAGGTAAATCACAATGCAAAAGTTAACAAAAGGGAAATTAGGCAACAGGTTAAAGTTAATTGTGCGTTATACTTCTCAGGTTAGACAAACTCAAACTGGTGCTACTTTAAAAGAACACTGTCAGGTAATTTTAGGTACCTAAAATGACTGGGTTTATAGGATTTGCTCTAAAATGAACACTTTGTTTCTTATCTTTGATTAGCAACATTAAAAGCTTACTGTCCCTTTCTAGTACCAGTCTGACTTGATATTTAGGTCTTTGTTGTTATTTAGTAAGAGGAGGGGGAAAGGAAAACATGAGGTGACTGCCCAAAGCAATGCTGTATTGGGCCAGTTTCTGCAAACATGAACGCATGGAAATTCATGTGAATCCCACTGTCATTTCTGCATCTAGACCAGCACGGAAATAAGGAAAACTACATGACACCTTTCAAATCCTTTCCTTAATTTAAGCAGAAAAATAAATTAAAATGTCCAGAGCAAAAAAAAGCTAGAAATAGTAAGGAAATACAAATAAATGTAATTGGAAGACTCAAAAGGCAACTGAATGTATATATTATATATAATTGACAGTGTTCCTCATTCTAGGGAAACATACATGACAGAGTAGCATTTGATCTTAAAAATTAATATAATCCTTTTTTTGTCAAAACATATGTAATTGCTTGACAACATTTTTGTTTGTTTGTTTCATTTATTTTAAATCATTGTAACATAACCATCCAATCCAGTTTAAAGCATGCATCTGTTGGTCTCAGATCAGCTCACGTAATCATATGGCCCTGTTTTGAAAATGTGAAAAGATGTCACATACCATTTTCTGTACAAAATTTCCTACTGAATCATCATACATATTGTCAATAGACATGTTCCTGATTATATTGTGGCACTGTTTGTTGAAAAAAAGAAAAATCAAAATCAAGCAGCAGGATTAGTTGTGGATTGACTACTTTTTCTGACAAGGTATTTGATTTTTAATTTCTTTTCCAGTTTCATCTAATGCATATATATTTTTACCTCAATATTTTTTCTTTCCTTTTAAAAGTGACCTGCCAATGGACTTTACTTCCCATTTAATAAATGTTTAACGTTATAGAGTGTATGTCTACACTAGCATTTCAAAGTTGTGTACTTTTTAGAATGCAAACTGCATATTTTTGACCAGGAATTGTATTAAGTGAAGGACAACTATCATACCTCATTTTACAGGTTTTTTTGGTGTTTATTCAGAATTGATTCTTTCCCTGAATACTTAATATGTTAAAGTTTATGCTCTGTCATTTAGTCCTAAGTCAGGACTAGCTAGAACTAGAGCTAGCTTTAGTTATGTAGTTCACTGACTGAGTTTAGTTTTCAAATTTTGGGGACAGAGATTTGGGTATCAAAGAAATCTGCACAAAATTAAACATTCGTATGTTAAACATTTCAGATTATGCAAATAGACTGAATACTTAATTATTACATGGTAGAACATGTCTAATAACTAACCTAGGACAGCAATATGAAATCCACGATCATATTTTGGCACATAATTTCTCTGATTACTAACGTTAATAATCTCTAATTTGATAAACTGTTACCATGACACACATTCAAACTTTGATGTATCTTTAAAGCTTACTACAGAAACTTCTGTACTATGGTAGAAGCAATATATACATGTGAGTGCTGTGTTAAAGGTGTGTGGTACACATGGAACTACAATTTATATTTTTAAGAATATTTTAATTGATTTTATATACAATGTTTTGATTTATGTAATTTTCTATGTTAATATATTTAGAAATTGTGTGCAGCAAGCATGTTTTGAGTATCATATGGCTCCTAGAGGTTGTCATTCCTGCATTTCTTTGATACTCTGGCATTTTGTTGACTTTTGTTGAGAGTCCAAACCACATGTCTCGTCCTGTAATTCCAACTCAGATGGAACTCCCATTGACCTATAGCAGAAATTCCTCAAAGAGGAAGGATTGCAGAGCTAACCCAAATATATTTTAACTATCTAAACAGTTAAATAAGGCAGTAATACATCCAGCTGGTTACTACTTGCGTTCTTCTATTCCAATTTTATGTTAAATTTTCTCAAGATTTCCGCTTATAGGAGAAGAGTTTCCATTGATACATTATGAAATAGTACCTTATATCTCATTGTTTCTTTTCTCCAGCCTCCAGAGTAAAGTGGGAGGTTCTCTTCATTGTTCACTGTTTATTCACATGGTGTATAAAATGGGCTTAGGAGCCTGGGTATGCTTAAATAAGTGTAACAACTGTAATACTGAGTATTTTCAGCCATCCATCTGTTTATAAACCAGGAAAACCAGGTCTTTTTCCACAGTTTAAGATGTATTCACTCATGGATTTTACTAGTTCAGTTTCATTGAAGTGTCTGCAGAATCAGCGTTGATTTTAACATTTCTGAAACAGTGGCCAATGGCTAGATGACCATTTCCTCAGTGTCCACTGTGAGAATATTGCTGTAATATGTTGCAAATTTTACATATTTATTTTCTTTTTCTTAATGTTATCTAAAACAAAGTCTTTGTTGTTGTTCTTTTAACCAGTAAATTTACCAAAGAACTGTTTGCACTGTATAATGAATGCTTTTCAGTTAAAATAAAATGGGCCACATTTCCAAGTAAACTTCAAATGATTTTTTTTCTCCTTGTATATTGTTTAGATTACTTGCTGAAAGTTCAGGTGTACAGGCTTTTATCAAAGATCCATATTACTTATCTTAAGCAGGATTGTTATGATCAAAACTCTGCTTTTGAGAACTAAGCAATGCGCTAATGAGTCCTGTAAACTCAGTAAGTTCTGCAGTAACAAGACACATAGAATTAAAGTATCTACTTACTGCTTTCTTCTAGATGATGGTAAAAAGATACTGTAGGCTCAGAACACATCCACCCTGCAGGCACAGAGCTCTCCCTTCCCCCACCAGCTCAGCTCCCGGCATCCATCTCCCAGGCTAATAAGAGGGGTCGGAACTCCTAAGCCAGCACCACTTTCTGTCCCAGCTCCAGCCCCCGCTGCCTTTAGCACACAGCAGCAAGCAGTGATCTCACAGCCTTGCCTGCATGACCCCAGGTGTGGATGGGCAGAAGTGGGGACATTTCCCAGCCAGAACATCACTGTGGAGGTGGAGGGGGGCAGCAGCCGCTAAAGCTGGGAATCCCGGGGCTCCCTGGATGGAGAGGGGCAGAAGAGATTCCTTTTGCTCTCCTGTCCCATCAGAGGGTGTGGGGTGCTGCTAGGAGTGCCCCCCAACACTCCTGCAGTGCTTGACCCTCCACAGGGACCGCAGGAGAAGCTGCTCGCAGTTCCTGGCATGATCCCTGTGGAGTGCCTTTCCTGGGGCTACGTATTCTGCACCAGTGCCGGGCGTGCAGCTCTTGGGGACACATAGCACTTGGCTTCCACTGCAGCTTGCTCCACTGGGGACCATGCCTGTGTGCCCCTGCTGTCGCCAGCCTGCTATTGCTGGGGCACCTTCTATTCCCAATGTGCTGTCAAGTGACCCAGCAGGGAAAGTGTGACCCCAGCCCCTGTCAGTAGGATGAGCTGCCGACACCATGTTACATATAAACTTCCCCAGCACATAACCTGTCCAACACGTGGTACTGCTGTGGCCAGAAGCTGCCCTTTGCGTAGCTTGTCAGCATGGTGTGGCTGTGGCCAGAAGCCGCTCTTTGCCGTGGCTTGTTGCCATGGTACAGCCTTGGCCAGAAGCTGCCATACGGTAGCAGCACTGGCTCACGCAGTGAGAAGACCCTGTACTGCAGTGGTGCCATCTTCCACAGGGAACTGTGTGGATTCCTCAGGCAGGGACAGGACAGAGAAGGCACCCTGCACTCCCCTGTGCTGTCAGATGTCACAGGACAGTGCTTGGAATGCCCCGCAGCACTCTGGGGCTGAAGGGGGCACAGCGATGGGACAGCTTATTTGCATATTCATGAGAATATAATTTTCATATCTTCACGGATCACAGGCTTAATGGAGATTTTGTTGTTTTACATCTTATACTTTTATTTAAAAATTCAAACACTGTCACAGAAAAGGATTTTTTCTTTTTAAATTATGTTTATAGAAAGAGTCTTCTTGAATGCATTGAAGCAGACTGGAGACATTATAGGAGTGGAATGAATGCTTTCTTCCAGCTGAACTGGCTTGGCATGATTACATACAGCCTTACATGTTGTCAGGCTCTCTTATATTGAGAGTATTTCAAGATTGCTGTGGGATTATTTGGATTTACTTTTATATCAACAATCAATTCAGGCAATAACAAACATAGATGCCTTGCAGTCAGAAAAAGACAGCTTGTTTCTGCTGCAGGCAAATGTTAGCATAGATTTTTAAAACTTTGATCTTATGGTTTTTGTTGGGATTTTTTTTCCCCTGTGGTGGAATGTTATTGTTACTTCCTAATCATACCTCAGAAGCAGCTAATATTTTCTATTTGATCTACAGATACAGTCAGAAAACATCAACTTACTTTTTTGAGTTCAATAATTTTGCACATTGAGAATTATAAAAAGGGGTATAGCTCCTTCATATTGCCTTAAATTAACAGACTTTTAAAGTCCAGAGAAGTCACTGTAAACTTGCCTAGTAAACTCAAGTCACTCAATGTTTCTTATATTAAAACACATCCTGTGTTTGAATGATGTCTTAAAAAGTTACACAGTTTTGACAGAAAGCTTTAAAATGTTACCTCTGTTTCACTATAATGTAAATTGTAATAGGGATGTGATTTAAGGAAAATCAGTCAGGACTCAAGGTAGTTGCATGCTACAGAAAAAGTTTATTTTTGGCCCAAGAGCCAAGGAAAGAGGGACAGCAGTGTCCCCTGCCCTGCCAGGTGCCAAAAGAGGACTGCCCAGATTTGTCACCAATCTTTAACCCCTTGCCCCATGCATATGCAAATCACACCATGAATATTCATCCTTTCAACATTATGTCATATCCCAGTACTTTGCCATGAGTCCTTCAACCAATTAACTTCACTGTTGCTCATTCTTTTCCCCTTGTTGTGGCTAACACTCATTTTTGTTTACCTTCAGCGACTGCAGGACATTGTTTTTCGCCCTTAATATTCAACCTTAACTCTCAGACCTCCTGAATTATTTTGAAGTCTACTAATCCTTCTAAAATTCACTAAATTTGCACTAATTCACTAAAATCCCTAAATCTCTATGCCCTTACCTAACTCACTAAATTTGTAATTTTCTGAATCCCCAAATCAGATGTACTCGCAGGAAAAGTTCATGTATGTATATGGATGTACTCAGGTTCTGAACTGTTCATCCTAACTCGTAGTTGCTCTTTAAACTAAATCAGACTTTTTTTTTAATTTAAAAACTCGAAGGTGTTCACATTTAGCCAGACCATAAAGCTGCTTTTAGCCATTTTGCAGGCCCATATTTTGTTAATCTGAGTTACATCCTTTATTCTGCCATGAATGATTTTACTTTAACTGTGTTACACTAATCAGACAAACTCAGTCTAGAAAGTAAGACAGATTTATCAGTAATTATTTTAATTATAATTAGAGAAAGTAATGTATGTAAGTTTCCAATTTTTTTAATCTGCTATAGATGTTCTAATGGAGCTACAGGGGAATCCTTTTCTTAGATTCCCTGCAGATAAAATCAGCCAAGTATGACTGAGTCACTACATTTGAGAGAATAAGCAAGTAAAGGAAAGATAAATGGAGGGTGAGCTCTTGCAACCTTTCTGCAATGAGATGTTCATAAATGAAAAAAAGCTGGTGACTGTCTCTGGCTTTTTTCCCCCCACATCTGCTCCTGTTTTGCTTCCCTCTCGATGGATTATTTTAAAGTGTGAGAGCTTCGAGAGAGAGACTTTGATAGGAAAGTCAGGATTTACACTGTAGTAACATACTATGTAGGCTGTATATTACTACTGATAATCTTGTCTTTCCCTTTCAGTTTGTCTGTATTGCAGTCTGCAGTTCTGTCTTTAATTTAAATTACATTAAAACAAGAATACCCCACAGTTATGAAAGAGCAGAAAAATATGGTTGGGTGAACTGTTTATATTAGAAGTTTAAAGAGTTTGGGCTACATTAAGCTATAGCTGTGGTCAGGAATTTTACATATTTTAGTGTTGGATTTGCACCACTGGAAAATAAAATGCATTGTTGGCCTGCAGAACAGCCATGGTTAGCATATGTGAAAACTTCCTAGTACTCGTGAAATTCACCACAACTCTGGAAAATTATTCAGACACAGATGAAGACTTGAGTTCATTCAAGCCTCGGTGTCTCTGTTGAGACTAACACTGCAAGTAAGTATCAGTCCTGCTGCGTTTCGTGGTATTACTTGCTTTCAAGCTGATAAAAAGGAGCAGCTGTTCTGTACAGGATTATAGATGATGGGTTTGCTTCTTCTTTAGGAACACTGTAAACCATCTTACCTGTCTCTAGAAGCAATCAGACTAGTAATAGTATTTAACTATGGCTAGCTTAAAATCCAAAATGTTTATCATTTGGACTATTAAAATATTTATGCATAGAAAAGTTGCTTACATGGTGTCCAGGGTCAAATAAGATGAAGTATGAATTGCATTTAGAAATACTTGAATAATATATATGGAGAGACATAAGAACTTTACTGGGAGAAAGGAAAAAAAAATTAATAAAACAAATATATATATTTGAACAGCAACAATAACAGTATCAAAAACAATGGAACAATGACAACTGTAGACACCTGGGAAATAAACAAGCACGACGGGGGTGCCTAGTTCAAGGGAAACCAGGGCACCTCCAGGATTCCAGGGGCAGGGGAATAGGGTTCAGGGTAGGCAAAACAGTGGGGTAACAGCCTGTGATCCTTTCCTGAAATGTCCAAGGGGCTGCAGGGAGATCCAGCGGTCGGCAGGGGAAAAGGTCTCATGAGATGAGGAGTCAAAGGTCCACGTGGCCTGGGCAAAATTGGCAGTGGTAGAAATAAGAGGTGAAAACAAGCCTTCCTCAGTCCAGAAGACTCAAACGCCCCTCCTGAGGCCCAGGAGCTGTAGTTATAGGGCCTTGGGCCCCTCCCATGTCACATGCCTTGTGGGCATATCTTCACATGCCATTGACTGTCACTCAGCCTGCTCCAGCCCTCAGGCCCCTCCCATAGTCACATGCCTTGCTGGGAAAGGAAGATAAGAAAAACAGTCCTCCATTGTTTGTCCAGTATAAAGGAGAAAGTCCTTCCCCTGGCCACATGCCTTGCCAGGAAGGGGATTCTCTATTGTTTGTCAGGTGAAAAGGAGAAAGCCCCTCCCCATGCCACATTCCTTTCAGGGGAGGGAAGGGAAGATAAGAAGAGAAACCTATTGTCTGTTCCAGTAAAAAGGAGAAAAGTTTTACAATAGAACTTCCAAAAGTGCTGTAGAATCTGATTCCCTAAATGGACCATTATTTTTCTGTTTCATCTATCCATCCTAAGGTGATGAAAGAACTAGCAGATGAACTTGCTAAGCCACTGTCTATAATTTACCAACAGTCCTGGCTCACTGGTGATGTACCAGAAGACTGGAAATTGGCTAATGTGACACCCATCCACAAGAAGGACCAGAAAGATGATCTGCGTAATTATAGACCTGTCAGCCTGACAGTCCCGGGTAAAGTCATGGAACTGCACCTGCACAATAACCATGACATTAGACCTAGTTAGCACAGATTTAGGAGAGGTAGGTCCTGCCTGACCAACCTGATCTCCTTTTACGAACCAGTGACTCACCTGGTTGATGATAGAAAGGCTGTGGATGTTGTGTCCTTGGATCTTAGCAAAGCCTTTGACACAGGTTCCCCATGGTAAACTTCAGGAGAAACTCTTAGAGCATGGATTGGAAAGGAGTATTTTGTGTTGTGTTAAGAATTGGTTGGATGGACGAGAGTGTTGGTGAACGGGGTCACATCCAGCTGGCTGCCAGTCACTAGTGGAGTCCCACAGGGATCAGTGCTTGGCCTGGCACTGTTTAATAACTTTATTGATGATATGGATGAGGGAATTGAGTCCACTATTAGCAAGTTTGCAGATGATACCAAGCAGGGGGCAAATGCTGAACTGCTGGAGGGAAGAAGGGCCCTTCAGAGGGACCTTGATAGGGTAGAGAAATGGGCAGATTCCAATAATATGAGATTTAGCAAGTCCAAATGCCAGATTCTTTACTTTGGATATAATAACCTCATGCATCGCTATCAACTGGGGTAGGAGTGGCTGGAGAGTGGTGAAACAGAGAGGGATTTGGGAGTAATCATTGACAGAAAATTTAATATGAGCCAACAGTGTGCCCAGGTGGCTAAGAGGGCCAATAGCATCCTGGCCTGTATTAGGAACAGTGTGGTCAGGCGGACTAGGAAATTATCCTTTCCCTGTGCTCGGCACTGGTCAGACCACATCTTGACTACTGTGTCCAGTTCTGGGCTCCCCAGTTTAAGAAGAATGTTGAACTACTTGAGAGGGTCCAGAGAAGGGCAACAAGGATGGTGAAAGGACTAGAGACAAGTCCTATGGGGAACGACTGCAGGAGCTGGGGTTGTTCAGCCTGGAGAGGAGGAGGCTCAGAGGTGACCTGATTGCTGTTTACAACTACCTGAAGGGAGGTTGCAGTCGGGTGGATGTAAATCTCTTCTCTCAGGCTGCCAGCATTAGAACAAGAGGACATGGCCTTAAGCTGCACCAGGGGAGGTTTAGTCTGGATGTTAGGAAGAGCTTTTTCACAGAGAGAGTGATCTCTCATTGGAATGGTCTGCCCAGGGAGGTGGTGGAGTCACCATACCTGGAAGTGTTTAAGAAAAGACTGGATGAGGAATTCAGTGACATTGTCTAGACGATGGGAGTCTTGGACAGGTGGAGCATGGTACCCATGGCTCTGGGGTTTGTGGGTCCTATCCCTGTGTGGGAGTCGCTTGGAAGTTGGACTAGATGATCCTTGTGGGTCCCTTCCAACTCAGAATACCCTGTGAACCTCTGAACCTGTGAATCATCCAGGCAGGTAGCCTTTTTGCCAACTTGAAAGCCCATAAAAATCTGTTAACAGGTAATAAAACAGGGTTGGAATCTTGTCTCTGCTAAGTCAATGTGGTGATGGTCAGTTCTGTAAAAGACTCTTACTGGGCCAGGATTCCCCCAGAAATAATTGAAAAATATTCCTGTAGTTCTGGATTTTGTGTATTAAGGAGGAGAATAGTGTTGGTAATGTCAGTTCAATGTGACAGCACTGAACAATATCTTTTTATAAGTCTAACCTCGGTCCAGGGTAAAATCATGGTGCAGATAATCCTGAACACTATTACAAAGCACCTGCAGGTTGGTCTTGGACTAGATGATCCTTGTAGGTCCCTTCCAACTTGGAATAACTTGTGAACCTGTGATTAAATCTAGTTCTTTCTGACATCTCAGGTGGATGTCCTGACTTTTGGTTTTTTGCATGTGTGGCCAGTACAAAAAACCTGAATAAACAGACAAGTTAAATTAGCAGCTCCTGAAAACAGAAGTATTCTAAGGAATACTCATAGCCAATTTACTTACAAATCTTGCCTAATAAGATTGCTAGGCATAATATGTGGCTACACTTTAAGGATAGGATTTCACTAAGGGTATTCCTTTTACAGGGCACCATCAGTAAAAACTTTGGTGATATTACCGTAGAAAATATTTAAAATTTTTTTTCTAGGTAGTTTTTCTTACACAAGGTCCATCCCTGTGAGAGCCTAGCTACAAGTGAAATTGGAATCTGTGTAAAAACTAACTTCTGTGGTTTGGGCCAAATATCAGGAAATTTTTCACTCTTTAGAGGGTGTGTGTAATTCTCCCAGCAGATGCTGTGAATTCTCTCAGGCAGCTTGCCATACTGTCATGATGTTGGCTGCTACCTCAGGTCTTAGTTAGCAGATTTGGGTCTTCAGTGAAGATTCCCCAAGCTTGTTGCATCTGTTTTGGAGAGCACACCAGGGAAGCATGCACAGGATCATGACTTAGATTAATACATTTCTCTCTTGGCCTCTGAATAAAAATATCTGGCAATCAGGCAGAAAAAAGCATACTTCCTTTTTCTCTTGTAAACTTGAGAGCCAATTAGTTAGAATATCTCTATGGAATACATGAATTTCCTGCTGAAGGCATAAAGGAAACTTCCACTAAAAATTATATTCCTTCATTACATGTATTTTCTTTTAGTTATGAAACATATTATTATGAGTTAACATCTTCTGTGACTTTCGAGATTACATGTACTTATTTCTATAAAACATGTGATACAGTTATACCTCCTCCATCGCGAAGAGAGGGACAGGCCAAAGCCCTACCGAAATATTAATGTCGCAAAGAACTGTAGGTCGTTAATATGCATGCAGGCTACGCCCATTGCTCCACCCCCCAGAACTCCAAAGCGCTGCAGACAATTCTTTGCTCATTCCCGTAGTCTGTCTTGGCACGGGCGAGCAAAGGGAACTGTTTCTGCGTGGCTGCTGTGACCGCAACCCAAACCCCGTGCAGCTCCCCCCCTCCAGGCCCCCCGGTCCGACCCCGGTGCTCACGCCGACCCCGGGGCACCCGTGCCAGCCTGCGTGTGCTCGCCCTGCCTCCGCGGTGGGTAAGGGGTGTCCATGAGCTCTGGTCAGCATTCCTGGAGCCTGGAAAAACCTTAATTTTGCAACACTGCAACACCGCGTACACTTATGGCAGGGAGGAGGCATTGGTATGGGAGTTTCTTTCCCTTTAACATCCACCAGTCCCGGCAGAGGCAGCGCTGCCCGTGCTTTGAGTAACAAGGAATGGCATGTCTTGTGGTGGTGCTGCGCTGAATCTCAGTGGAGCACACAGGAGCGGGACAGGGAGCGGGGCAGGGACCGAGTCAGGGCTCTAAACGCCACTGCGAGCTGCAGTAAACCACATGCACGGGGGGAGCCCGCCCGCTGCCGGCGTGCGCAGGGGGAGCCCACCACTGCGGGACTGCAACCCTCCTAGCACACAGCTTGCCTCACTTTCGTGGGACAAGTTTTCCCGTTCAGGGACCATGGGTATGGTGCTGTCATTGCTAGCCCCCCTCCCCGCAGGGAGGGGTGAGTTCTGCCCCACAGGCACCGCGGCACCACCTCTCAGCAGAGCAGAGTCAAACTGCGCATGCGTCAGGCAGCTGGGCTCGCGGATCGCTAAATCATATTTGCGAAAAAATTGCTTTGCAAATGGGCGAGGTCGTGAAGGAGAAGTCGTGATACAGAGAGGATTCACTGTATTTCTAATGCCTGTCTAGTGACATTAATAGTTTTCTTGCGTCTCTGTTATGTGACACTGATAACCCTAAACAAAGATCCAAAGTCCTGCCCGAAGTATTCTGTCAAAGGGGATGTATCTAAAAGAAAAACAATGTTTATGGTACCACAGGGACTGATTTCTTAAGGGAGTTAAAAGAGATTTTGCCCAACAACCATGGTGAAGTATCTGGACAAGACAACAATTCACAGTTATCTCAAAGGAAACATTTGGCAAAATGGAAGGAAAATGTTATCTGAGGTGGTTTAAACACAATGCAATTTTGGAGAACAATAGTTACTGAGCATTGAGTGACTCTGTTAAGTTCTTCAAAGTGTGGAATCATTCCTGAAGTAAACTGAGGACATTTGTCTGCTGAGTCCATGGTAAAATTTGCGCAAAAGTAAGTACCAGAGGCACAAAAGGAAATGCATAGTAAATTGCTTATTTTCAAGAATTACAGCGTATCTAAACACATCATGCCTGCTTTTATTTTTATGCTGAGTTATTCATCATCGTCTAGAATGTTCCATACTTAGTGAAAGGAGTACAGTGTAAGAACTATCTGAAGTATTTGAAGAGGCAATAGATTATTGTTACTCTGTTACTAAATTAAATACTCCTTTGGTATGGATACTACCATGTCAGCACCTCATGGTTTAACCCTAGCCAGGAACCAAGCCCCACAGTCTCTCTCCCACTAAGCTCACTCACTCTCCCACCAGGACTGGGAAGAGAACTGGAAGGCGAAGAGGCAGAAAGCTTGTGGGTTTGCATAAACACAGTTTAATAGGGAAAGGAAAAGCCGTGCAAACAGGCAAAGCACAACACTAAAATAATTCATTGTTTCCAATGCGCAGGCAGGTGTTCAGCCACCTCCAGGAGAGCAGGACCCCATCATGTGTGAGAGTTCCTTGGGAAGACAAAAGATATCACTCCAAACATTTTGTCATAAGTTGGCATTGTAGTGTGTGTGTGTGGTGAACGTAATTTTGTATTCCATATTGCTGTGTTTGGGTGGTGCTGGCTGTAGCACCCCCCCACTATTCAGTGATGATGGCGAATCCCAGAAAACGGAATGAAACAGAGTGGCAGGGTGTTCCGGATACTAGCAGCGGTGCCGGTGGTCCAGCGGCAGCAGTGGTGGTGGTGATCAAAGCAACTCTTCATTTTCTAGCTCTTACTGGAGGAAAATTGGACTCTTTGCATAGACATGTCCAAACTGTAAAATCTCAACTGTAAAATCTCAATCATTTGCTCCAGGAGTCTTCACATCTAGCCAGGAACTTGGTTCCAGTGTCTTCCCTTTCCCCCTCCCCTCTGCCCCACCTCGGTCTTGGGGAGGAAAACCGAGGAGACATTTTCAGACAGTTAACAAGCAGGTTTATTTTTTATTTTTCCTCAGCTCTCTGAAGCAGGTTCTGAGTTACTAATCTGTGTATTTTAGTTAATAAATAATTTTTTCTTTCTTCCTTCACTTCCCTTTGAGCAATTAAATTATTCTATCGGATTTAGTGGGGGAGGGGGAAAATAACACCAGAATCTGGCTCTAAACTGCAACACATTTCCCTTCCTCCTTCTTCCCTCCACTTTATGTATTGAGAATGGTGCCATATGATATGGAATATCCCTTTGGTCAATTTGGGTCATGTGTCCCAGCTGTGTCTTCTCCCAACCTCCCAGGCACCTCCAACTTTCTTGCCAGCCTGGCAGCATGAAAAGCAGAAGAGGCCTTCACTTTGTGTAAACAGTGCTCAGCAATAATAAAAACATCTCTATGTTATCAACTCTTCAAGATGGTTGTAGACATTGTTTATCAGAAGAGCTGTAAAGAAATCATGTGGACTTCTGCGTTATTGGAAAGAACGTGGCTAAATGGAGCTGCTCACTCTCTTGCCTCTAAATTGTTGGATTCTACATTAATATTATTTGACATCTTGATCATAAAAAATTATTCTGGACTGAGGTGGAAAGAGAGGAAAACATCTCTTAAACATTGTCTGGCTAGATTTGGAACAATTAATTGAAGTCAGGGTGGCCTTGATGATAAGAAACAGGATGGTTTTGCTCTTGCGTTAGTTTTTGTTATGGTCAGGAAATTAATTTAAGCTCTCAATATTAAAATCTCCTATCTGTAAAAAAGACATAATATAGTTTAAAAGACTATGAAATCTTTTAAAATCTTCTGAAGCTCACTGCTGGCCTGTTTTGTCCAGAGAATGGTTACTGTTGTTCCTTCTTATGTGTTATTTCCTTTCCCTGTTTGTTTTTCATTTTCATGATCTTGGCCTTTTTTTTGAATAGGAGTTTAGTTGACCAAAGGAAGACAAATCTGCTGTGTACAACACCTCCATGAACTCTAACCATAAGGGGAAGTTGAGCCTTAGATTATCTGATTATCACAGAAGTTCTTCAGGTCTGAAAGCAGCTAATAATAGCCCTGCAGTGCCTGTCATTTCCTACCAGCTGCTCTGTAGTGGAGATTTAGGGTTGGAAGTGACATTCTCTGTCCTTCCTTCATGTACATGGAATTACGTATGTGAAGAATTAGTAACAGTGAGACAATAATTATGCATATCTAATTCCTGTGACACAGGCTATGCTCTTAGAAATAAATCATCAAATCAGTGGAGCCTCAGATTACTCGTCTGAAACTAAATTTAAGGGAAAATATCAGTTGACATAGTTGGAAAATAATCATAGACTGTCCCAGAATTTCACTAAGTTCGAGTCAGCTTGAAAGAAAACGTCATCAGACAAAGCATACACAAGCCTGTTGGCACTGCTAGCTGATAGATTTAAGTTTTCATCAATTTAATTTTCTGAGATCACAGAATCACAAAATATTCTGAGTTAGAAGGGACCCACAAGGATCATCAAGTCCAACTCTTAAACAATATCATTGTCTCCCTGGCAGGAATCGAACCCCCAGTCTCTCTCATGAGATGTTGGATTAGTCTTCAGTCTCATCTTTTATCAGAATTTCTGGTCATTTTCAGACAATCTTCAGCCTGAATTCATCTGGAAAATGCCGACTTCACAGTCTGTTGGCATCTTTCTCTTCCTTAAATCTTTCCAGCCAGACATGGAATCCGACGAGACATGCTTCCCCACTTTCTCAACACACTGGAGCTTCTGCAACCATCCAGTGTTCAATGATCCTCGGTAACAAGTTTATTTGTTCCAAGTTCTGCATCACAGACTTCTTGATAAAGTTGTAGAGATACCTCCTTTCACAAATGTCCCTGATGAAGGATGAGAGAGTCTATTTATTTCACTGCTGGATTTAAATTGTTCTGACTGGGAATAGCTAGGTCTTTATAGGCATGAATTAGATTTTCATTCCTTCCTCTGAAAGGAATTAGCAGCATTATTTTGGCTTTAAAAGTTTATTAGAGATTTCCCTGTAAAAAATTGAGCAGAGGTAGAATTAAGCAAAGTATTTCCTAAATATACTTTTACTCTCTGTCAGTGTTGCTTATTTAGTTTGCCTGAGTATTTTTACTTAAAGATTCATATGATAAATACCAATTATCTTGTTACACTCTGACAAATTTTCTGAATGACAATTAGGTGCTTGATGTTAGAATACTTCACAGAATATGCTGAGTTGGAAGGGACCCACAGTGATCACCAAGTTCGGCTCTTTGAGTGGCCCATATGGAGATCAAAACCACAACCTTGATGCAATGGCACCATACTCTAACCAACTGAGCTAATCTCAGAGTGTTGTAACATCAAAAATAAATTTATATTTACAGTTATACCCCCGTATTTGTGAGAAATGGGTCATGTCAGAGGTCTCGCAGAACGTCAGAATCGCAAATACGTGCAGGTCATTAATATGCACGCAGGCCATGCCCATTGCTCCACCCCCAGCAAATCAGGAGCCTGGGGAGCCTCTTCGACTCCTCCCCATGGGTTCTCGCAACACATGGGAGGAAAGAGAAACATTTCTGCACCCTGTCTGCCTCAGGGGACCCCCCCGAGAATCCTTAGACTTCTCTTCAGCCATGCTGCTTCTTCCACAGCTGCGCCAAGGTTGGGCTGCTGCCACCGCATGTGTTCAGACAGCCCCGCCAGTAGTGCAAATCCCGCACTGTTGCTCCCTCCTTGGCCCCCTCTTCTGGCCCTCGTGCTCATGCCTGCCACATCCCGGCCCCGTGTCCCGGCCCCGTGTCCCAGCCCCGCGCAACACGGGCAGGCTGCAGCAGTGGAGTGAAAATGTCCTGCTGACACACCCTGGCCAGCCCCACTTTGCTGGGGCAGTTCCCTTCCCTGCCTGTAGCCAGGGAAAGAGTAACACAGGCGCACACACACAAGCACTACCCGCTCACAGCTCACAGGCGCTCTGTACACGGGCAGGTGAGCAACATTCAGGGACCTGCATTAATTAAGCATAGGCAGGTGGAAGACTCATCTCCACCTGGCGCCTCATGCCACACAGAGCCCTGCTCTGTCTTCTACGGTGGCCATCCCTGTCCCATAGCCCCCAGCGAGCCACAGAAACCACACATCCTCCCAGCAGGGCCAGCCCAGTCCTGCCCCAGGGGGAGCGCCGGCACCACCCCCCCGTGAAGCAGAGGCACTGCGCATGCGTCAGCCGGGGAACCTCGCAAATGCCTGAAACCGAACTGAGAGATATTTTCCTTGCAAATCCCTGGAGTCACAATGGAGAGGTCGCAATGCAGCAGGGACATAGTGTATATGTATTCCTGGTAGGAAGAACAACCTTGTAGTCATCTAGATGCTGTTGACAGAAAATACTGTGTATAGTAGTAGACACAGAATCAATATAGCATTTTTCCAGAGTAGAAATCTGTCAGAAGAACTCTATCAGAAGTATGAGTAAAATTATGGTAAGAGAAAGATGTGATAAAACCCTTTTGTCATGAAAAATAAAATAGCACCTAGGTTTTCTTTTTTCTGCAACTCTGAATCTTCACAGTTTACTTTTTCCACATTTCCCCAAAATAATCCACGTTTTCTGTTTTTCAAGGACATTTACAGGGTGCACAAGAAAGCGTTGCCAAAGTGGTGGATAAGACCAATTTTGATTCTGCTTGAAGGACAATCATTTATGATTAACCACTCTTGTGTCTGTGTGTTAACTATTTATTTTTAAAATTGTCAGCACAGATGTTTTCTTACGGTTCAGTAAAAATTATATTATTACTGTGCTATAAAAAGTACCAACACCAAAAATCTTGCAATGGCATCACTTTGGGCTCCTCATTAAGCACTGGCCTCTTGTACTTTTAGAATTTGCTTCAGACTTGACTTTGAATACAAGGATCATATTTCTAGTAACCTCAGGCCAGAACTGAAGTATTTTTTTATTGACACCACAGATTGTCTTTGTCAGAGGCCAATAAAGAAGAGTTTACATTTGCAGGAGACCAAGTTGAGATGGGTTTCTTGTGGTGATGGTGGTTAGGTGCTGTCTAAAAATATTCAAGAGT
Source organism: Pitta sordida (assembly GCA_013390025.1). NCBI lineage: Eukaryota > Metazoa > Chordata > Aves > Passeriformes > Pittidae > Pitta > Pitta sordida. The sequence continues at coordinate 63,776 of WEKX01001804.1, read as the reverse complement.
GGGAGTGATATTCGAGTTTTACTCAGTGGACATTTCACATTTAAGTACCCTAGGGTGGAAGAAGCATGCCCTTGTTGTAATAGAATGCATGAGGTAGAAGCAGTCCAACTTTTTAATCTTTTTGAAAAATCCTTGAATTCTCACTGTGCAAGTCTGATTTTTTAATGATGAAACACATCACATGGCTGGATTTCCACAGTTTCTATTTCCATGTTACAAAACAATATTTATTAAGACATCCTCAAATGAAGACCAGCACTAGTCTCCTGATTTATATTAGCTGTACCTGATTTATATTAGCTGTATAGTAGCCTCCACTGGCCTTCCCAAAGTGCAGCATTGGCAATTCTTTTCACAATATTGATGTTGGTTTGCAAAAATATAAACTCTTCATAAAATAATGGTTTGCTTTCTTATTAACACAGGATAAAAATGTCTGTAGATAAGTAATCATCAGTGGGACATAGCAAAAGACATGTATCCTTTACTTTCACTGAGGAACAGAATATCTTTGAAAACTTACAGACATTTTCATGTAGATAGATGGTCTAAATTTGTGCTTTAAGAAGAGGGATATGAAGGAGAGAATGAGGAAGAACATTATCAGAGAAAGGGATGTATCCTTTCAAGCAACTAGTTTGTGTATTTGAATAAAAATTACAGTGCTGTCACAAGATTTTTGTGCCTTTCCAAACTTAGAAGCTATTTCGATTTCAGTTGCTCCAGAGGAGGTCACCAAGATGAGCAGAGGGACAGAGCAGCTCTCCTCTGAGGAAAGGCTGAGAGAATTTGGATTGTTCAGACTGGAGAAGAAAAGGTTTCGGGGTGACTTAATTGCAGCCTTGAAGTACCTGAAATGATCCTACAAGAAATATGGAGACGGACTTTTTACAAGGGTGTGTAGTGACAGGACAAAGGGGAATGATTCAAACTGAAAGAGAATAGGTTTAGATTAGATATTAGCAAGAAGTTCTTGACTGTGAGTGTGGTGAGGCACTGGAACAATTTGCCTAGAGCAGTTGTGGATGCCCCATCCCTGGAAGTGTTCAAGGCCAGGTTGGATGGGGTTCTGAGCAACCTACTCTAGTGAAAGGTGTTCCCTGCCCATAGCAGAGGTGTTGGAACAAGATGATCTTTAAAGACCCTTCCAACCAAGACCATTCTGTGATTCTACGATTAGCTGCTAAATATAATCATGCTATTATTTGTCTTTGTATGATAGTGTGAATATCCATTTTCCAGTCTTTGAGGAATTCTCTAACATAACTCATTGCTGAACTCTGAGAAGTGCTTGCAAACTCTAGATGCTGTAATACAGACAGTATCACATTACAGGTAATACAGTGATCCTCCTCATAGTCGCGATCCATAATTTCCTGGATCCAAATAGTTGCGGGTGATTTTTCAGTGGGTAGTGCAACCTCAGCGCGTGTGCGGAATGTACCATGAACCCATCAGCTCGTGAATATATAATGAGTTTATGAATATATAATTGGTCCCCTCCACTGTCACCACTCACCAGACTTGCAGTACATGCTTCATTCTCACCATTTAGGAGAAAGGGGAGATGGTCCCATCCCTGGGAGCGCTGCCGTGCTGCTGTGGCACAAAACCACCAGGGCCACGCTGGCACTACCGGGCATGGCGACGTGCCGCGGCTGTGAACTGGAGGATGGTGGGGCACAGTTACCATCACCAATGCTGACCTCAGTGTGGCAGCGGATGGGAGATTTAAACCCCAGGTGGACAAGAGCGGAGCCACTGAATCGGCACCACGTTTCAGCTCTGCCAGCACCAGCGGCATAGCTTGGTGTCCCGATGCCAGCAGTGCAGACTCCTCATGNCTATTTCGATTTCAGTTGCTCCAGAGGAGGTCACCAAGATGAGCAGAGGGACAGAGCAGCTCTCCTCTGAGGAAAGGCTGAGAGAATTTGGATTGTTCAGACTGGAGAAGAAAAGGTTTCGGGGTGACTTAATTGCAGCCTTGAAGTACCTGAAATGATCCTACAAGAAATATGGAGACGGACTTTTTACAAGGGTGTGTAGTGACAGGACAAAGGGGAATGATTCAAACTGAAAGAGAATAGGTTTAGATTAGATATTAGCAAGAAGTTCTTGACTGTGAGTGTGGTGAGGCACTGGAACAATTTGCCTAGAGCAGTTGTGGATGCCCCATCCCTGGAAGTGTTCAAGGCCAGGTTGGATGGGGTTCTGAGCAACCTACTCTAGTGAAAGGTGTTCCCTGCCCATAGCAGAGGTGTTGGAACAAGATGATCTTTAAAGACCCTTCCAACCAAGACCATTCTGTGATTCTACGATTAGCTGCTAAATATAATCATGCTATTATTTGTCTTTGTATGATAGTGTGAATATCCATTTTCCAGTCTTTGAGGAATTCTCTAACATAACTCATTGCTGAACTCTGAGAAGTGCTTGCAAACTCTAGATGCTGTAATACAGACAGTATCACATTACAGGTAATACAGTGATCCTCCTCATAGTCGCGATCCATAATTTCCTGGATCCAAATAGTTGCGGGTGATTTTTCAGTGGGTAGTGCAACCTCAGCGCGTGTGCGGAATGTACCATGAACCCATCAGCTCGTGAATATATAATGAGTTTATGAATATATAATTGGTCCCCTCCACTGTCACCACTCACCAGACTTGCAGTACATGCTTCATTCTCACCATTTAGGAGAAAGGGGAGATGGTCCCATCCCTGGGAGCGCTGCCGTGCTGCTGTGGCACAAAACCACCAGGGCCACGCTGGCACTACCGGGCATGGCGACGTGCCGCGGCTGTGAACTGGAGGATGGTGGGGCACAGTTACCATCACCAATGCTGACCTCAGTGTGGCAGCGGATGGGAGATTTAAACCCCAGGTGGACAAGAGCGGAGCCACTGAATCGGCACCACGTTTCAGCTCTGCCAGCACCAGCGGCATAGCTTGGTGTCCCGATGCCAGCAGTGCAGACTCCTCATGTCAGAGTGCTGGCACTGAAACCCCCCTCACTGCCAGAAGTAAAAAGTTCCCTTGTAGGATATGTGGGGCAGAGGAGGGGCGTAAGGAGGGTAGGAGAGGGGAGAGCTGCGAGCTGGGCTAAAGGCGCAGGGACAAGTGGGGCTGAGGGGGCTCCCGTCACAGGATGCATCTGTCCTCTGGTGCTGCACTGGCCCCCATCGATCTCTGCCCTGCACATCTCAGGAGCTGCTGCAAGAGCAGATCACAGAGCCACCAGCTCTTTTGCCCTGCACAGCTGCTGCTGCCTCACGCTCCTGCCGACAGCCCCAGTGGGTGGCAGACCCCGGCTGCCACCCGCCCCATCCCAGGGCAGCTGGATCAGCGCTGCCTGATCGCACACACTCTTGCCAGAAGAGCTTTGCTTGGGGCTGTTACATTCCTGGAAAAAGAAACCCCAAACAAAGCAGCCCCTTTGAACAGCAGGGACTGTCCCAGCCTGTTCAGCAGTCGCTCCTGTCGCACAGTGCGACAGTACCCAAAGAGCCGCCCCAGTGAGCAGTGAACTCATTTCCCAAGCCTCCCCCAGAGTCCTGCTCTGGAGAGGTGTGCTGCCTCCTCCGTGTTTAAACACAAGAGACACACACCAGCAACCAGAAACCCCAATAAAACCGAGCACAGATGTGGCAGGGAAAGGACAGTGGCAGGATCCTGCAGGTGGGTGGGCGCTGGCTTCCAGGCTACCAGCCGGTTTCTGTGCTCAGAAAAGCAGCTCCCTTCCTGGAGCTGGGATGTGGCAAAAGGCATTTCCTCCGCTTTAATGAGGCATTTCAGAGGGAGCCGCACTCTCAGGACCGTCCTCCAGACCTTATTAGGGGAGGAGGCGTGGCTACAGACTTGGCTTACTTGAATACTTCGTAGGTTCACTATGTTTGCGGATTCCAAGACTAGCGTGAAGAGGGCCAGACCCAAGAGTCCACGAGTAATGGGGGACCCCTGTAGTGAAATTTCCTTTCCTGTGCATTGATCAGACAAATAAAACTAAAGAAATGTCAAACTAATTATTCACATCTGTAGAAATCTTGAACTTAAATTCACTTTGTGTTCTGTCAAAGAAAAGTTGAAAATATGCTGCTAATGCTATTAAACCATACTCATTGCCTCAGATGTTTGGGTGTTTGGTCAGAGAATCACAGAATGATTGAGATGGAAGGGACCTCTACTCAAACCCTGCTCAAGCAGGGTGACCTAGAGCGAGTTTTCCAAGACCATGTTGAAATGACTTTTGAATATCCCTGAAGAGAGAGACTACACAAACTCTCTTGGCAATTTCTTCCAGTGCTCAGTTACCCTGTATTGGGTCTGTCTGAGCCCACAGCAGTCCTCGCAATGCTGTGCCTTGGAAGGGTGTTGATAACACACAAGTGTTTTGACTACAGCTGGGCACACTGCCCCTTCCCCCTAACTGAGGATGAGATTCTGGGAGGGCACACGAGCAGGCCAGCTGGCCCAGACTGACCAAAGGGATATTCCATACCATATGACGTCAGTTCAGATTTAAAAGCGGAGGAAAGGAGCAAGGGAGGGGGACATTCTTCCCGGGACGCGTAGGGCCCTGCTTCCCTGGATGTGGATACTTCTGCAGATGGGGAAGTAGAGATTAGTTTCTTTTGCTTTGCTTCTGCGCAGGCTTTTGCTTTGCTTCATTCGTGCTATATTAAACTGCCTTATTCCAAACCACCCTTTGTATATCATCTTATTGTCGGGACTGAGCGACCATTCGGGCCCCTGGCATCCAGCCAGGGTAAAACCCGTTTCATACCCTTACAGTAAAAACAGTGTTTTATGATGTTCAGAGTGAACCTCCTATGTTTCAGCCCATTACCTGTGGTCCTGTCACGGAACACCACTTAAAAGTGTCTGGCTCCAAAGTCTTTGCACCCTCTTGCCCTTCACGTATTTATATAGGTGGTGGAGTCACCATCCCTGGAGGTGTTTATGCAAAGACTGGGCGTGGCACCAAGTGGCATAGTTTAGTTGGCATAGTGGTGTTCAGCCAGAGGCTGGACTCTGTGATCTCAGAAGTCTTTTCCAACCAACTTAATTTATTCTGTGATATGGTGATAAGATCCTCAATGAACCTTTTCTTCTCTAGGTGGAATAGTCCTGGTTCTTGTAGCCTTTCCTCATAGGAGAGATGCACCAGTCCCTTAGTGCTGTGTGAGTTCACATTTTCCTTCATATGTAACTGAGGAAAGGCATGCTACAGTTAATTTTCAGCTATTTACTAACACTTAATTTAAAATTTGACTGACACTTCATTTTTTTTAGTGCTTTGACAGGAATTTTGCGGCTTGTACAGTCACAGAGGAGTACTTGAGAGGCTGAGAACTCAGTGGTGTCTAATATTAATGACAAGAAGACAGAGAAAATTCACAGAATTGAGCTTTATCCTAAGGCTTAGCTGCTCTGTGTGTGAGAACAGCTGATTGTAATCCAGAGCAGTGATGCTGACATGGAACTGGTTCCAAGGGATCAGGATGGCAAAGCTCTGTATGACAGTAAATGAAACAATACCAGGCTTCATACCTGCAAACTTAAGTGCTTTTGTTAGAAAAAAACCTTCATATCTTCATCTCATTCCAACTAGTACTTACCAAAAAATTAGCACAAACAGCCCAATCAGTTTTAAAGAGTTAAAATTTTTATATATCTAAAAACCAAAGGACTAGATGATTCCTGGATTAACTGGCAATTACACGAGCTGCTTGAATACTACAACATTATGAAATTTCTAAGTAATCTGACAAATCCTGCTCAGATCTAGCCCTCTTATTACTTCTCTGATGCCAACTTCAGCTTGTCTTCTCTACTAAACTGCCAGCTTGGTTGTTTGTTCTTTTTACTCTCCTTGTATCCTCAACTACTCGTCTTAAGCATCTTCTCCCATTAGCTTTTTATCCAAGTATGCTCATCTCACTCCCACTTTGGCTCCAGGTTGGGATTAGTTGGAAGAATCAAGCATGTCATCATGCCCCAGTAGAGCAGTTTTGAGTCTAACATAATCAGACATTTCCTGTAAACCTGATATATCTGGAATATATCCATGATGTAAGGATGACAAATGGCTCATTAAACAATAAAGGTCATAAATGCATTATCATTTCAATGAAATGTTCCATAGCATTTCTGAAAAGGCAATAAGAAGTGAACTGTAATACAATTCTCTGCCGATGTTCACAACCAGACCTAGTTCTAGGTTCATGTAAGATGCTGAAAAAATAAGCTGGCACATCATATCATCACCAGATGTTATAGCCATCACAACAGATATAACTTGATGTATTTCTTGTGGTTAGTGGGCTGAAGAGCTAATCAAACAGTTATTCTCCTTTGTGTAAAAGCAGTGATACATCTGTTAGGAATTGCACTAGACCTTTGGGATTTTTAAATGCAGCAATGCAGTTTTGCAGATGTAGCTCATTTAATATTGCTAGACAATGAAGATGTAGGTTTTGAGGGGTGAAGGGAGAGGAATGTTTTCTGTTTTGTTTTCTTAATATTGTACAGCTAAATGCCTTTATATTCTATCTCACTTACCAAAGGAGAGGTTTGAAAAATAAACATTTTATTTAGGGGGTTTTTTTGAGAAGTGCCAACTACTTCTCTCACATTGATCCCTTTACACAGCTCTTGCCATGTAAATCTCACAGTATTTCAAAGATAAGATGAACTGACTGTGGTAAAGAGTTAGTCTTACACACTGACCAGCACAAAAGAACAATGCAGGAATGCAGGAATTTTGTTAAAAATTCATAAATATTTGTTACCAATTCATAATTTAATAATTGTTATTTGATTTCTGAAATGCAGAGACAAAAGATAATTTCACCTAAACATGATGTTCAATTGAAAATAGATTTACATAGTTCACTCCGAAATTTTATAGTTCAAGAAGAAAGCAAAAACATAATTTCAACTGAATATATTGGCCTGAATCCTAATTCCTTGGAAATTCAATATATATGTGTTTAATATGTGCTCAATTCAATATATCACAGAATCACAGAATCACAGAATCAGTAAGGTTGGAAAAGACCTTAGAGATCATCGAGTCCAACCTATCACCTATTGCCTAACCTCGCCAAACCTGTTACCTAACCTGTTGCCATCCTGTGTTGGAGTTGAGCTGTAGCATGTAAAGGAGAGGTATATTCAGGCTTTAAAAAAATGCCTGCAAACACAGCTGGCCATAGAGTTCTGTCTTTTAGAACATTGTCTACAGAAACATATCTTTATGCTAGCAGCTTGAGATATTCAGTGAGGCAACTAGTCTTTACATTTGCTGCTGAAATGTGTCTATTTTGGACAACATATTATGTCTCTGACAAATGTTTTTTGCTGTATATACTGTTTTCCCTATTCCAAGCAGTAGTTAAGAAACACCTTACCTCATTCACTTAACGGTGATGACATTTCAGGTCAATTTGTGAAAATAATTCAGGCCAAAGCTCATTTGTCTTAATGTGGGAAAGCTCTGCTCAGCCTGTGAAAACCTTTTAGAACACATTTTTAAAGTAAAAAGTGTATCTTTGACCACCTGAGAAATGTTGGATATTAAATCACCTCTATAGGATTGCAATATCCAGGTTCAGTAGATTGGTCTGTAACAATCCATGGTTTCTGCATATAGGAAGATTCATTATAAAGACCAGATCATATAAAGACCACCTTTAAGAAGTAATGGATACATAAAAGAAGATCCATCTTGAGTCAATTTGGGAATTTCTTGTAATGGATGCCACAGCCTCTGAGGCCATGAGATCATATGTGAGCAGAGCAGAAGACACAACCCTCCAACTTAGCGCTGGCTCCTCCTGTGCTCCTGATCCCTGCCTGAGGTCATTCAGTCTGCTCACAAGCTCAGGGCTTTCACAGAATCACAGAATCACAGAATATTATGAGTTGGAAGGGACCCACAAGGATCATCTAGTCCAACTCACCATCTAACACCCGTACAGAGACCGAGAGCACATCGCAGAGCGTAACACCAACCTAGATCCCTCACAGTCTAGCAGGCCACTCCGAGCCGGAAGGGGCCCAGGGTCATCCAGCCCTACACCCCCCAGCTAGACCATGTCACTAAGCTCCTCGTCCAGTCTTCTCTTAAACACCTCCAGGGATGGTGACTCCACCACCTCCCTGGGCAGCCCATTCCAATATGCAATTACTCTCTCTGTGAAAAACCGCTTCCTAACGTTAAGATTGAACCTCCCCTGGCGTAGCTTGAGGCCTTTTTGTCACAGAGCTCCTCTTTTCTGCCTAAAAACAGACAGGGAGTGGTCTTTCAAAAAAGGAACTGGGGATTAGAAAGGATTTTGCCGTATTTTGTTATATTAAGGTGAAGCAAAGGAAAACTTCAGCAAATTATATGCCTGGTGATATTTGTACATGTGAAATAGTTTATGTGTTAATTTCAAGGGCATTTGCAGCAAGTTGAATATCCCTCTGTTTGGAGAAAAGCCCATTTTATGGGCAGCTTTTCAAACCTGGCCACTTTTTTTTCCGAGATCTTTTGCTCTCAAAGTATAAACTTCAAGTGTGTCTTTTCCCAGTGAAAGAATTCAAGAACTCAAAACACCTTAAGAATTTCCTCTAACTCCTGCTAAAACTTCCTAGTTTACACTGAATTGCACATGGGTTTGGGGTCTTCTCACTTCAGTTTCAGGTTTACAGGATAAGTCTGAAGAGCACATTAACAAATCCTTAATGTACCCTCAAAACAGGACACTAGACAAGCTACTGTGTGTTGATTTTAAACTTTACAAGTCTCATGACATTTTTATTTCTTTGAGAGAAAGCATCAGTTATATGTTTAGCTATTTGTTTTGCAGTTAAAAAAAATCAGAAACATTTTTCTCTTATTAACCAGACCAGTTTTTGGACACAAGGGAGTTCTTATAAACCAGATTTTTTTTTTTTTTTCAATATTTTACTTTCTTCCAGGTGGATGAGGAAAATAATGCATCTGTTCCAAATCTCAGCAGACCCACACATTACAGATGTCACTGGAGCCCTAAAACAAACATGTTGTGTAAAGCTGGAAATGTTTCAAGAGTTCCCACAATAAGGAATTCATCGGACATTCACTTGAGAAACATAACATCTTGGAACAAATTTTCTAAACTTGCTATCTGAAACTAGATTTTCCTCAGTGTGTGTGTGTGTGTGTGCGCAAAAGGGGAAAGAAAGCAATGGGGTAGACAGATGGGTTGAATAGCATCCTGTGCTGAACCAAAGAGAGGCAGAGGAGGTTCCTGTCAGCCCAAGATCTATGATTGGGAATGAGGTAATAAGGTTACCAGTCCCAGGTTTTACTCTTCTCTGGTTTGAGCTATAGTATCCAATGATTTAAATTGTCAGCAATACATGAGGAGGGAGCAAGTTCTCAATAACTCAAAGCGTATCCCTTCTGCCAGAATTAACTCACTTGCTTACTCTCCTGAAGGTTTATGAATGAAACAATACATTGCTTCATCAGAAAACTCCTCTGTGTGACACACTTCATATTTTCAAGGAAATGTGGGGAAAAGTTTGGGAAANAAGTGAAGAACCCGGCACTTAGTCTTAGCTTTTTTTCTCCTTGGGACACCATTTACATTTTCTGTGACACGGCATTTTATAAAAGAGTTTTTAAAAGAATTTTCAACAATATTTTATCCTCATTTAAACTACAGAAAATATTTCCCCTTAATGGTTCAGGGCTGTTTTATTATGGCAACTTCATTTTCATATGTAAGTTTTTCTTATTTTTGCATCTTTATAGGTGGCAAACTGTAACTATTTTTATCTCTTCAGGAGTGTCTGTATTTTCAAATGCCTTATTGTTATTTTGAGAAATAATACAGTGAAAATGATTGTGCAAAAAATCATATTGTATTACTATTATCTAAAAATGTCACCTCTTGTCAAAGACCCAGAACAATACCATAGCTTATTGACATATCTTAAAAAACCCCTTAGTTTTAAGTAGTCTAAATAATATCTTTCTGAACATCAGGAAAATTTATCTGTGGGGGATAGGACCTGAGGGAAATGACAAGATGCATTAAAAAAAACTCAGAGAAAACAGGGAAAGAAAGAGAAACAGAGGTTTGACTGTGTAGAAGGGCTTAAGTTGTTGATATAGCCAAGGCATTTTTATGATTTCTTTTAAAGGTGACTTAAATTATTTTAAGTCCCACAGCTTGAACACATGCAAGCCTGTCTCTATTCAGACTATTTCTTGTTTTTAATTTATGCCTGTTTCCAATTTCGATTTTATTGTAATCTCTTTTCATCTTTTTGTATTTGTTTTCTCTTATTTATAATTTTCATTAGTTCTCCTTGAATTTTAGGCCAAGAAGTGTGTGGCAGGGGAAAGCAATGATCTTCAGTCTGCCTTTATGTAACTTCCTTAAGGCTCTCTCAGCACACTCAGAAGTAAAAAAGAGCGATTTTCTTGGATACCTGAATTGGATGCCCAGCCCAGTATGTTATTCTGACATTTGCAGTCCTCACATTAATTAACAGTGAGCTCTCATAATCCAAAGACCTTGCTCTTTCTCTTATTTTGTCAAGCTCTCCCAACAGTTTCTTGGAAGTGATAAAATCTGGCATAACTGGAGAAAAAGTACAACCTTGTAAGCCCAGCATTTTTAACTCTCTGATTAATGATGCATTCATGTGATTGAAGTGACACTTCTTTACCCCAAGACTTTGCAGACCTATGGACCTTCACTGGTTTTATAAGGTACATTTGCAGACCTCATGCTGTTAGGGATGCCTGGAGCATCCTCCTAAGAGCAGCAAGATATGAGTTTTGGAAAAGGGGTGTCATTTTTTGGTTTTTTTTTTTTTTTCCTTTGGCAGCGACGGGGTTAATATCTTCTGCCTGGGCCCCGTCGCTGCCGTGGAAACCAAGGTCATGAGCAGAAGGAGATAGAGACGTCTCTGTGAACAATATATTTGAGAAGAGAAAAAAACCTTAGTAACAGGAAGTAGATGGCCAGGTCAGGACTCATGTAAGAAACTGAAAGCCGTGAAGGCCCCCCTGCCCAGGTCAACCAGAGAAGGAGTCTTCCAGGCATCTTGCTGCTGCTCGTAGAATGGCCCATAGTGAAAGCAGACTGTCTACTTGCAAGCCTATGGAATAGAGAGAGAGAAACAGCAATGCAGAATCCACCTGAGGCCAGGACTGAAGGTGGAGAGCCATGCTGCAAAAGCTGTGAACGTTTGAGGAGCCCAGAAACACTTGGCCGCCAGAGCTGAGTGCTCAGCAGAGATCCTTTGGACAGAGGTTTTGTGACAGAATTGCATTGTGGTAGGATCTGATCTATGTACTTTGGGATGGGTTCATAATGAAATAGCGAAGTAGCAAAATAGCACTTAAAACACTGCATCCTGTGCTGTAACTCTCGGACAACAGAGAATGGAAGAACTGTCATCTGTGGGTCGAGATCTCACTTGGGAAAGGGTCATGAAGACCTTTCCCTCTCGTGAGAGAGAGAGAACTTTATGGAAGGGCAGAAAGATGTTTCCTACCCCAAAACTGGTCAGAAATACCAACTTGCCTGCCTTATCCCCTACCCTGTTCCCCCTTTGTCTTCTGGTCAAAAAAGGGAATGTGAGATGTGTTGTAAGGGAATATGAGATGTGTTACCTAGGGCAAGAGGAAGGGAATTTGCTACCCCTCTGGACTCAGAAGCTTTGGGAGTTGAGTAACATCTGTATCTGAAATTCTGGAAGTGATATACAGGAAGGAAAAATATTTTTTTTCCACGTAAAACACTAAGTATGTTGAATTTGGTCTTCTTTCTTTTTTTTTCTTTTCAAATAGTGGGAGAGAGAGTGATTTCAAGAAGCAATAGCTGCTGAGAATGATGAGGCAAAGATTTTCTAAATTTGTATTTTAGACACAGTATTTTCTAGATCAGTGGCATAACATAAAGGGTACCTTTCAATGATAGTTATTGCTCTGGTGAGCTACAAAAACAACTCTTCAACCTTTAGAGAGATGCAAGAAAATACTTTTAAGCAATCACATATTCGGTAAAAAACACAATCTTGCTAGTTTGACCATTGTGGGATGCTCAATTAGTAATTTAGATAATTAGTTGGTCTTTGAATACCACAGTACCACGGGTCTTGCCCCCCACCCCCTCACAAAGTCCTCTGTCCATGTAGAATGGCAGCTCATGAATATGCAAATTTGGCCCTGCTTGCCCCTCCCTCTCAGCTCCAGAGCAGCTGCAGGGAATTCCTGGAAGTTCCTCACTCANAGGGTACCTTTCAATGATAGTTATTGCTCTGGTGAGCTACAAAAACAACTCTTCAACCTTTAGAGAGATGCAAGAAAATACTTTTAAGCAATCACATATTCGGTAAAAAAACACAATCTTGCTAGTTTGACCATTGTGGGATGCTCAATTAGTAATTTAGATAATTAGTTGGTCTTTGAATACCACAGTACCACGGGTCTTGCCCCCCACCCCCTCACAAAGTCCTCTGTTCATGTAGAATGGCAGCTCATGAATATGCAAATTTGGCCCTGCTCGCCCCTCCCTCTCAGCTCCAGAGCAGCTGCAGGGAATTCCTGGAAGTTCCTCACTCAGTCAGGGGAGTGAAGTGGGTCTCCTCTGCCCTGTCCCTGCCTGGAGAGTCCTCAGGAATTGTGAGGAAGGGGTCCCTGAGCCCAGGCCACCTCCCAAGCAAGTCCCAGGATTTGACCACTGCTGCTGTGGGAGCTGCAGTGGGCGGAGGAGGCACCGCAGGGCTGTATGGACTTCTGAGTGCTCCCCAGCGTGTTCCCTTCTGGGGGTGGCCACCTTGCTGGCGCTGACAAAGCTTCCACTGCAGTCACGCTCACATGTTTCAATGCCAAACATCTCCAGGTAAAAAAAAAAAAACCTGTTCAGACCCANGCCCCTGTCCCACTCCTGCTGGAGTCGTGGGGTCCTGAACCCTGTAGGGGAAGAGAGGGGCTTGCTCAACCAGCAGGCTCTCGTCAGCAGTGTTACTATGGCGATGCAACTCAGCAACAAAGCAACCAGCACAGCTTGTGGATTCAAATGTCAGTCAGGGTACTTGTCTTAGCTAACATATATTAAGAAAACGCAAGAAAGGTACATACAGTTTGTATACTGTAATGTTTTAACTCAATAACTGCACCAGTGGAGAAACGGAGCAGAGCAAGAACATAAGAGGAAAAAAACCTTACAAACAGTGGTGCCTTTGTTCCCCTGGGGACTGGCCAGGTGGGATGGGGGCTATCTCTGCTGCATTCCCTGCTGCAGCTCTGTAGTTGCCCCGCCACGCTCCGGTGCTGTTTCAGCTACCCTTGCTCGGACCAGGGCGAGCGCGGCACCAAGGAGAAGTGCTGCGGCCACCTCGGTCAGACTGGGGTGGGGTGGGCTGGGCACCGTGCAGACGTGGTGCCGGTGAAACTGTTGTGGCTACCTCACTCAGAGCACAGCGGGACGGATGTGAGAGGCAGAGCGGTGTGCTCATGGTCCGTGCGGCACGGCATGGGGGTTGATTTGAATATTTATGACTGTCAGTTTGTGCAGGTGCAGTTGTGAAACAGACTTTCCCAATCACAGAAAAATCATGCTGTGCAGTAGTGAAGCTGCAATATGGGAAGTGTGAAGTGGAAGAGGGTTGACTGTAATGGTTAAAATCAGGTATAATATTTATCTGGCTATGAACTGTTTATTATTACAGTTATTAATGTATTTTTGTATACTACTGGCACTTTTATATGTTTTAGAGCATAGATATATATTTTTATAAACTGTATTTAACATACATGGTTTTAAATGTTTGTTACAGATTTGATATTCAAATTTAAAGCATGTTATGAACTTCAATTACTATGCCAGGTGTTCATCTTCCCCAGCTAGTTCCTCCAATTCTCTGCTGCAAATTCGTGCTCCAGATCCTCTTCCTTTCCCTCATGTTCCTCAGGAACATTTCCTTCCTGCTCTCTGAGATCTCTACAGCAGAAACAACAGGATTACTGATCTTTAGTATACCAAGCTGATTTTTTATATATTCAAGTATGAGCAATTCATATTTTCCAGTTGTGAAAATTCACATAAGATAATGCTGTGACAAGAAAGTCAGCTTAGTGAGCTCTGACAGGAATGCTATACAGAAATTACGCTTATAGTAATAGATATTTCTGCCCTGGAGTAAGAAAATCCCACTAATGACTTGCGGTGGCTTGGATGCACCTCTAAAGATGACTGATGTTGAGCACTGAGCAAAATGAGCCATGAGTTCAGAGGATATCCAATTAGGAACTCTGAAAGAGAAGAGATTAGTCTAAGAAAGTCTTGTACAGTAACAGGAAAATATTAATTACAGGCCGAAAATCACTTCTGTACCTCAAGCTTGATCATAAAACCACAGTCTTGTGCCAGCTCTTTATTTTTCATCCTCTTTGTTATACTTGGATCTTTGCATACTTAAAGTTAGAATGACAGTGTACACCATTGCTAGGAGGCCGCAAAGATCATACCTTTCCCTTGTTCTAGTCAGAAAACATCTGTTTTCCTCATAGCATTTTTTTCCCACCTGTCCTCAGAGCAAGTGGCTGCTCCTCTGGCTACCTTAGGTACTGGAAAGACATTCAGCATATTCTTACACAGTGTTTTTGCAGACTGCACAGGCCTGCACAATTCCAGTATCATGACACCATGTTATCTATATTTATTTAAGACTTTATCTCCTCTTTTAATGAAACATGCATTATGAATTCTGGACATGTTCACAAGAAGCAAGAAGTAGCACTAGTTATCTCGTTAGCTCTTCACTCCCTGCCCCCCCCCTCCATTTCTTCATTCTGCTTTTTGAAATAAACATACAATTTAAAACAAAAAGGGGGAGGGAAAAGTCCATTCATCCCTTTTTAAAATCTCTGGATCCAAAATCAGAGTTTGCCCTTAAGCCAAAAGAGTTATAATTACTTTTACCATACTGTCTTAGACCCAGAAGACCTACAGATGTAATCATGATTAGAGAAAGTTAACGCAAAGGCTATTTCATTTGTGTTCTCTGAGTAATAGAACAAGAATCCTTCCATGTTATTATGCATTAGATCAAAGCTGCATTATGCAGGAATGTTGTATTTATGTTCTAAACTTGGATTTTACTCAGCAAATGGCTTTAGGCTCAAGCTTTGGTGATTAAATTAGATACTGAAAGTCTGATTAAGCCCTTTAATGAAAAAAAACTTTAACCCATGGTTCACATTTATTTCTGCTCTATTTTATCACAAAAAACATTTTTTTCAAAAATAGTCTGGTGGAATATTGTCCTGTTTATTTCTTCAGTGCACCTCATCATTTACATGTCAAGTGATTTTGGATGTTTTTGTGCTAATGGAGATATGCAAAGCACTTTAAACTGGGTTCTGGTTGGCCTACAAAATTTCAGGGATCTAAAACCACTCAGCAGTTTAGAGACTCTTACCCTATCTTTAAAACAATGACCTCTTTAAGTGGAAGCATGTTGTAAAAATGTTCTGTGACTCAATTAATAAAGCCTTTATCGCTAGCAGCGGGATATTTTCTTAAATGTTTTCCTTACATTTGCTGTGCTTTAGCATTGTCCTAAATGATATCTTTATCCTTTTTGGAAAAAAAGGGAAATAAAAAAGCTCCAGCCCAAACTCGCCCCTTTCTCTTCTTATATGAAAAACTGTGTTTCAAACGAGAAATTCTCTGAATCTGACCTCCTTCCCTGGGCTTTCTTTGTAAGGCTGACCCTGCTTTTCTTCTACTGTGAAGGCACTTAAAGGCTGCTTGTCATATGGTCACAGAATCATAGAATATTCTTAGTTGGAAGGGACCCACAAGGATCATCAAGTCCAAATCTTAAATGGCACCATTGCCTTCTGGTGAGAATTGAACCCCTGGTCTCCCACATGAGAGGCAGGGACACTCCAGCCAAGAGAGAAGAAATAGGGCTTCATTTCTGGTCACAGGTCAGAAAACTACAGTAGACCCAGAAGACATTTCCTACTGACAGAAAATTTTCCCAGAGAAATAAACATATTCTTAAAGCCACTTATAAAAGAAGTGTGGCTGTCGAAAATGCATTGAACATCAGGCTTTCCCCATGCTGTCTCCAGGTTAATGAACTTCAGCTCTGCTTTGCAGAGCTATGCTATACCCCAGCTATCATAGCCTTTCCTGCTTCTCTTGTGCATTTAAATTTTACAGCATATTTTGCCCCTGGATTGGAGTATGCAACATGTGTTTGTGTGGAGAACTCTCAGCAGGAACCAAGTTGTGTGTTTAATCTGATAAATCCTCACATCCCTGACTCTGTGAGCTGTTCACACTATGAGGTTACGTGAGAATTCATGCATACTTGGATGTAATGGGCTTCTAAAAATACACACTCCAATGTACATGCACACTGACAGCAGAAATGCCAGACATTCCTCACTGCTCCAAACTTTTCTATTGAATGTGTGTGCATACGAAAAAGAAACCAGTTTGAGGAATGAAACTGCCTCCCATAAGGCAGCACTGTAAGAGTTGATTTAGCAGTTCCTTTGCTAATTGTTCATATATTCTTTGTTTCAAATAACTGGAAGCTGTAGACCAAAGTACTGCAGGTCTCGTCCTGCTCTTGGCTATTCTGTCAATTTGACTAACTGTGAAAAAAATCAAAGGGAGGGCTGCAGTCAAGGGAAATTTATTATTGAAACAAAAGTGGATCTGCTTCCCTGCCAGCCTTTCCATAGACAAAAGCGTGTTTGTTTTCCCTTTGGTACCCACTGTGGCATGGCTTTCATTAGAAAGTTAGTGGGCCAAGGTTACAGCTGTACAGCATTGCCAGCCAACTTTTGCAGCCTAATGGTCTCAAGCAATCTAAGAGACCACAGCTGTCTCATAGTACAATGAGGTGAGGAGCACATGATGAATAGCCAAGTCTGTCTCTGTGGGGGAAGTAGGGAAAGAGAACAGATCACCGAGGCTAGTGCAGAATGCAAGTAATACAAATTATTCGGAGCATTTGCTATTGGTAAAATGAGCTAAGCATCTGATAGTGCCTGAAAGAACAGATGGATTGAACTTAGTATGTCACATTCAGCTCATCTAATCTGTTGCCAAGAAGGGTGGGGAAACATTTGAATTCCCAGTTTCAACATCATTCCTTTGGTTATGGTTTCCAGTAAGATCCTAAAGCTGGAAGAGTCTGTTTCCCATTTGAGATGCAGCCAAGATTCTCAAAAAAAAATATTCTCAGGAGATTTAATGAGGTTTTTCCAAAACCACATAACTATTAAAAAAGATTTTGGCACAGTTGGTTCTGCCACCAACCCAAACTGTAATTCTGGCAAACTTAAACCTCCAAGATTAAGCAAAAACCAGAAACCTTTCCTTCATCCCATATCTACGAGTAAGTATCTTATGTTTTCCTATTGGTAGAGGTGTCTATATATAAATTCAATAGTAGTGAACAAATCCCAGAATCCCAGAGTATCCTGAGTTGGAAGGGAGCCACCCTCAGTTGTGTACAGGACTATGCCCAAGAGTTACACCATGGGCCTGAATGTATCATCCCAGTGCTTCTTGAACTCTGTGAGGCTTGATACTAAATCACTGTATTTATTAAATTTTATCTGTCTTCTTTAGGACTTGAAAGTTCTGTGTAGAATCAATTATTGTTAAATACAACTATCCTTAAAATCAGTCAGATATGTGTTACACCAAGAGTATGTCACCTTTTGTTTCTTTGAAACTTTCCAGGACCATGAGAGAACTGACAGATCTTGACAGTCCTGCCTGGTGTCCCCCAACCCTGCCTGGAGGGCCAGGATGCCATTTCAGCTCAGCCACAGGATGTCTGTCCTTGCAAAAACTGTTTGGAAAATGTGTCTGTTTGCAGCTGTTTCCCATGCTCCATCTTCTTTTGGCCCTGACGGGATCCCCAGCATTCACTGTGGATCTGGACCCAGGCTTGTTGACAGACCCTGCTACCAGCCCACGGCTCTGTCCACCATGCTCAGCTCCATAGGACAAGGCCTGCTTAGTGAGGCATGGATTACCTCCAACTTCCATGCCCTCAGGCAGTAACTGGCCCTTGCTACTCCTTGGCATCAGATTTTAATCAATGTATTTCTTTTTTCTTCTTTTTTTTCCTTTCTTTTAAAAAGAAGTACATTTTGTGTATAACTCCACAGCACGATTTAAATCTCAGCTGATAGTTACACTTGGATTCTGCCTTGCCTTTAAAGAAAGAGATATGGTCAAACTTCACCATGAAATGGTTTGTGTAGCTTGCCTCTGTTTCTGACTCAGTGAGCTCTTTATGTAGTGTAAACACTCTTCAAACAAATACAAGCTAACGGGCAGCATAGGGGAAAAAAGGTTACAAGATTTGGCAGTCCTTAGTGCTTAGCAGTAGCTCCATGATTCCTCAGAATGTTCTGCTGCCAAAATCCTACCTCATAAGGGTGAGCTAAGTAGTAGTGATGGACAAACCAGCTGCACAAACCCTGTTCCTGGTACACGTGGGTGGGAGAAATAAATCATAGTATACAAAGGTCTTTAGTATGGATGAGCACCCAAAATGGCCTTGTATCTTTCTCTCCTCCTTGTTCTCTTTGTTACTCTTAAAGGCAAAAAAGATTAAGTCATGCCAAATTTTCTTCCCCCAGCCTTATCTGGATTACCCAGTTCTAATTCCTTCAACATTTATGGGCCATGTTTTTAAGACCTTCAGTCATTCTTGTTGCTTGTCTGGACTGACCTGCATTCTTCTTGATCTGCAGTGCCCAAAAATGGACACAGTGCTACCCCTGAGGTCACGCTACTGACAAGTAGAATATAAGTGTTACTTCACATGTTTTGAAGACAAAACTATTGTTTTATCTATCTCAGTGTAGTATGTTCTGATTTTTTGTGGCAATCTGGCATTGAATCATTTTCAACTTGTGACTCATCCTAGTTCAGAAACCCTTTTCTGCAGAGCCTTTTATGCAGTGATCAAAATTATTCATTCTGTCATTTTATATCTGATTGCTCTTATGTGCAGAACTTGACATTCACTCCTGCTGAATTGCATTGTATTCAACCCCAGACAATTTCTTTAAAGTTGCTCAGTGGTTCCGCAGTAAGCCTATTTTTAAAACCACTCTTGTTAACAGAAAGTGTCTAAAGCCACTGTCACTGATGCCTCATTAGCACAGGTAATATTTGCAGTGTCATTTCAGTCACTCTGCATTAGGGTAGCCCAGGCACTGATGGCACAAAAGACACCTCCACTCATATGCTCGGGGTCAGATATCTACAGGCATTTTTTGTGCTTAAACTTCCACTGCAGGAAAAGAAAATATGGTTCGGTGTGATTCATGAGGATTTGAGGATTATTTACGTAACCAGCCATCAATACAGTGGTTTCTGAGTGCCATCTGAGATGCCCTAGGCTGACTCAGACATCCACAGCAGAATAACGGAGATTGTACAGGAACTTGGGAACATCTAGGCCCTACTGGATGGTAGCAAGGTGTTAAAAAGGAGCTCCTAGGACCTTGCAAGTGTCACTGGATTCCTCTGATGGATTGAATCAACCCCTACACAATTAATAGACGATTGATCTCCAGAGGTCCTTTCCAGCCTTAACTATTCTGTGATCCTGTGATGGTAAGTGAAAGGAGGTAACAGCACAAGTTGTAACAAGAGTAATTCCAGCTGGATATGAGGATAAAATTTTCATTGTGCCAATGGTTAAGCACTGGAGCAGGTGGCCTAGAAAATCTATGTGGTCTTCATGCTTGAAAGAGTTGAAACTCCACTTGACAAGGCCTTGAACAACCTGATCTGGCCCCAAAGCAGAGGTTGAACTAGATAGCCTCCAGAGATATCTACTAACTAACATTTTTTTTATTCTGAATGACATATAATGTTATTTTGTAATTTCTCTACTATTGCATTCACATCATGTTTAATGAAGCAATAGAGGGAGAGAAGAAAAAAGAGAAGGGTAGGAAGTAATTGAAGCTATTTGGTTTCTTTAATTCAGGACCACACCCCACTCAAAGGTTCATCGCAACAACTGTCATTTAGTTAATTCAACACCCTTAATTAAAATGAATACAATTTTTGTATCAGGCCTCTTTATTAAGTTTATGGTATATTTATTTCTTGCATTACACTTCATTACTGTCAACCATTACTTGAGAAATTTTACAGAGAAAGAATAGCGGTTCACTAGCAGAACTGGAAACACAATCTGTTCCTCTCAGAGCAGTGTTCAAAGCTTTAAACAGTTTTGCCTATTTCCTTTTGGGAGAGCTCTTGTTTAAACTGCTGTTTTAATAGATACTCAAAACTAAGTAAATGCTGTGCATGTTCACGCTTGGACAAAACATGGTTAGCTTGCTAGGTCATGTTAGAGAGCACTTCACCAGCAATTATCTCTGCTGATGTAACTTGTAATTTATTTGTCTTAAATGACATTCATGTAATCTGAGTCCCCATGTTCCAGTGAATTGCTAAACAAAGTAAGGGGAAGTCATACATGGAGTCTATTTTTCCTCCCAAGATTCCAGCATAAAATAGAAATGGGAAGAAATAGCCACCCTAGGAAAAGGCTCTTCTGTTCCAGCTGTTCTATTATGACAGCTTGAACCTTTGAATGTTGTCTCCCATTGAGCTACTCCTTTTCCTGTCTTGTTTTCTCCAGCCTGACAGCTAATTTACTGGCTCCCTTTTCACTTCTGTCTTCCTTCAGACTTTTTTCACAGCCTGTTTTATAACTTTGCCACCCTCTCTGCATTCATTTTTGAATCGTGGTAGTGTGGACTCCTGACAGATCATAGTACGTAATTAATAATGTGCGTGAGTCCAATCTGCTTTGCTGTAAGACTTCTCTGAGGAAAGCATACAGCAGGATTCCAGTTTTCCTGGAAATTTTTACTGTTTGAGCTTCAGTGTATTCTCAGTAACTTTTGACAGGGCTGGATATCTTACTATTTGATTCTGTTTTTTCATTTGACGATCAAATCAAGAAACACAAAAGTCAGGCACTGTTGCTTTACTTGCAAAGTTTTCACGATTCATCTGGATGTATTTTTTCCCTCATTGACTGAATGGATTTCTTATAATTGAGTTTCTGACTCAGATGGATACATCGACTTATTTCCCATCTTTTTTCATACATGATGAAAGATGATAATAAACAATGGGTATGACACTGGCAAATTCACAGTGAGTAATTGTGGGAAATGTTTGTGAAGAATGCTACTAATGTTGGAAGCAACAAAAGATGTCAATTATGTATTGTCAGAGAACTATGCATGTATTTCTGTCCAGCAGTGACTGGAAGCAGATGTTTCAACTTGGTTTAACAGGCTGCTGAGCAGATAATACCTATGGGGAAGTTCTTTCTCATTCAGCAGTTGGAAGCTGGTTAATACCTAAACCCCGACAACTTATATATCAAAGTTTTGTGAATGTTTTCTGTCCTCTGGATAATTTTATACTGCATATAAAGGTCCAATGCTTTTTTTGAAAACAGCTAAAATATTTGGCTTCAGTAATGTCATGTTTGAACCTTGTCATAATGTGTTCACTCTTCACAGCCCAGAAAACATATGGGAATTATTTAGCAGACAGTAAGTGAACAGCATTTGAGCAAACATGGTGATTCAGTGTGTTAAACAGAAACATCAATGTCAGTCACCAATGGATATGGCTTTTATTCCTCATGTCCAACTCCCTGTGATAGCAATAATAGCTGCAAATGAATACCCGGGGTAATAGAAGGTTATAGGTATGTTAAGACAACTGCTTCTTGGAAAACTGACAAAAATATACACTGTTGATAATGTAAATTTGTTCCAACAAAATTGATCATATAACCATAGAACCAGTTAAGGAATGTGTACTCCACTAATCAAACGTAGGAAACATTATGCATTTGGGAACAAAACCAGAAAAAACACTGATAAAATACAGTACTTCGCTGAAGACTTTCAGATATAGAATTGTGCTAATTTTAGATGAGATCCATTTCACCTAAAATGTGTTTAGCAATAAATTGAATAGTGCAATAAAAAATCCAGCTTGCAGTTTGGATGAAGCCGTCCTGCTTTAGAGGGAGAAAAACATTTACTATTAATGACACGGACTGTTTCATACCAGGTTACCCGGTACCAAAAGTGATTCCTGGGCATTTTTAACTTAGTAGCATGGTTATAGTCCTAAGGCCTCTTCTTTCCCAAGCAAGACTTTGAATGTTTCAGACAACAATTTTACCAGTCTTAACTTCAAGATGTCCTAAAATTCTATGTGCCAATATTTACTAGGCACATTCTAACTTAGCTTGGAAATTCCTAAAACACTTTCACGGACATTTTTCATTCCATTCATCTTCAGAGAGGCTGTTCTTTGGGATAGTTTGCTTTAGTCCGTATTTCAACAGACTTCCATAACACTTTGGTCTTGTAAGATGCCCAGGTGGTTAAAGTGTCAATTCAGAATGTGGGAGGGACAGGTTAAAATGTGAAAATATTGAGCTCTTTGCAGTAGACAATTACTAAATTTGTAAGTCATGAGTGTGGATAATATTCACTTTAATTCAAACATATTTTGCAATTCAGTCTACAAACTGCTTAGCATGAAAGTAAGACCAGGGAACAGGTACCTAAATGTTGTTGAACAGCTGAGGCACTTCATATTTTCAGATCTTGTTCCTTGGAAGTTGCATACTTTTATTTTAGACTATTAATAAAACAAATAAAACTTCCTTGCAAGCAGTCAGCAGATCTCTATCTCTGCATTATCTCACCTAATTACTTGAGCAACAGCATAGAAATGGTTCCTTCTTGCACACTGTCCCAACACAAGATGTGGTTTTCTTCTGCAGTCAACATTTTTCTTTCAAAAGTGAATGAAAGCAAGGAGTTTCCATCCAGCAACTCCCTGTCTGCATGCTTGAATATTTCTCTTTTGAGTAAAATCGAGCCATGAATTCAAATTTCTTATTCGCTGCTTGAATTCTCTAGTCATTAATCTAGTAGGCCAAATTAAAATATGCCCACAGATGTGACCTGATTGCTGTTTACAACTACCTGAAGGGAGGTTGCAGTCCGGTGAGTGTGAATCTCTTCTCTCAGGCTGACGACATCAGAGCAAGAGGACATAGCCTTAAACTACACCAGAGGAGGTTTAGACTGGATGTTAGGAAGAGTTTTTTCACAGAGTGATCTCTCAGTGGAATGGTCTACCCAGGGAGGTGGTGGAGTCGCCATCCCTGGAGATGTTGAAGAGAAGACTGGATGAGGAGCTCGGTGACATGGTCTAGAGGGTGGGAGGCTTGGATGGATGGAGCGTGTTGCCCATGATTCCACACTTGTGGGCCTGATCCCTGGGTGGGCGTTCGTTTGGGAGTTGGACTAGATGATCCTTGTGGGTCTGTTCCAACTCAGAATAACCTGTGAACCTGTCAATACATGGCCTTATCAAGAAAAAAATCAAGAATAGTCTGCATCCTCATTCTGTGTACTTTTAAAGACAAATTTGGACTGCTAAATTACTCAGAATCTGGAGAGGAAGGGGAACTTCATGTATGCTAGTGAAGCTTCAGAAGGTGGTTCTGCTGGGCAGAATGGCTGTCCCTTTCCAGGTTTAGGGAGGTGTTTCCATCCTCTGAACAGAGAACTCGGGCACCGATTTTGGATAGGCTGACTTCACAATATTCACACTTCAGACTTCACAACTACTGTACTTTAAATGTTGTTCATGTAGACTGCCACGGGTTTATTAAATGCTCATTACATGCCAATAGTATGATTATTAAATGTAAGACTTCACCTGGTAAAAGTCCTACCTGGAACATTCTAAGCTTGAAAGGTTATATAGAAAACGATGGGATTCAAGGGGTTTTTTTAAACTGTATTTTAGACAGGTACTAGATTTATTTCACAGTGATGGCAACTAACAAGCCAGGTGAAAAAAAAAAAAAAAGGGAGATTGGTAAATTGAATGACCCATAACAAACCATTTTTTTCAAGTGAAAAGGGCATGCCATGCTTAATAAACTGCCATACCTGGAAATTGTTTTGTAGAGCAATTGCTGGCCCAGGAAAAATGATTCCAGGGAATGTTCTATGACTTTAACTTGTTCAAGTTTTCGTGTCCAGGAATGTTCCCTGGCAATGTTTGATTTGTTAACACAGAAAGAGCCAAAGCATTTTGGTTCAGATGCTTAAAATGACACTGGAGACACCACTAGGAAAAGATGATCTCTACAAAAAAATTAAAGTATTCATAGGAGAAAAATAACATGAAAGGGTTGAGAAGGTGATAGATGAGAGGAAATATGGAAGTTGAAGTGAAAAATGTTTTTGTGTGGTTTTGTGTGGTTTTTTAATAGATCACTGAAAAAATACTGATTAATCTTATTTGATTTTAAAATTACAACACAAAGAATAGCACTATGTTTTCAGAACTATCATTCTGATGGCATTATGACTGTCCATTCTGAAACATTACTGTGATTCCTTCTACATTCAACCAACATTGAATGCCATTTTTGCATTTTCTCTATGACTTTATGAATCATATCTTTAGAATAATACTGTATCTATAAATAATAATACCATATCTATCGAATAATACACCTATGGAATAATACACCTATGGAAATTTAATCCTTATGTACTGAAGTGTTCTTTCTCATTGTCGTTATTATTTATGGGTTCAATGTTTTATATTTGTTTCCTTCTGAATTTCCAACTTCTAAGTTATAATTTTTAGGATTAGTTTTCTGAATTTTCTAGTCATTACTCTGGTTTTTTAACTGTATTTTTATTTTATTTGATGGGTTTACCTTGCTCCCCACCCCCCTTCCCCACCCCAGTTGGATTTCTTCCTCATTTCTAGGATTATTATTTTCTGTACATGAAGCAAAATATCCATAATTGATTGCCAATCAACATATGATTTTTCTGCTTAAATTCTTTCTGCTAGCTGACTTGTCTCATAATTCTTTGTAGTTCTGGGAAATGTCTCCTTTCAAAGTACTAATTATACGTAAGACTACTTCGGACTTTGTTGTACTTAATGTAGCTAGAGTGATCAGACTAATATTTTGTACTTGTACTGCCATTAATATTTGCTTATATAGAACAACTGCTCTTTATCTCTCACAATGGTATTTCACTTACTTGGGTATAAAATCCCATTGGATAAGGTAACTACTGTGTAATATGTGCTGAAATTTCAAGTATATGCTTTCAAGTATTGTCAAAATCATAGTCTTGTATTTCATTCATAATGATTTCACAATATAATAGATTTCCTGATTCATCGGGCTGATGTTCACACAGATGCTCGTCTTGTTAGATAGAATGAGTCAAAGATTTTCAAAACACAAGTAATATTCTGTCTTGTTCCATATCTTCTACAGCACTAATCCTAAAAACTGCGAGATTATTTTTGATTGGAAGAAATTGTATCCCAGACAATGATTTTCATATATATTACATAATACTGAGTTTAAGATTCTAATCATTTATTTGATTCATTTCATTAAATGAATGATTTAATTTCATAACCAAGATACAGTGAACCCCTGTTACTCGTGGGCTGTCGGGTCTGGTCCGCCTCCGCGAGTTCTGAAATCTGCAAAGATAGCGAACCCACTACGTAGTCACGTACGCCACACCCGTAGCCACGCCCCCTCCCCAATAAGGGCCAGAGGAGGGTCCTGAGAGCGGGGCTTGTGTCAGCTATTTGGGTGTGCTCTGATGAGGACTGGACTGGCGTGGGGTGGTGGGGGACAGAGCGGCGGTGCAAGC